>JAAALK010000290.1:45997916-46313342 GCA_019279435.1 Zizania palustris | reverse complement strand
CTTGAGAGTTGCTAAAAGACAGTTGAACTGATTTTTTTGTTCATGAGGTAGTTTTCTCTTGAGAAGAAGACTCAATATATGTTGTTAAGTGAAAATCTGTTTTTGCAAAGTGAACAAGATTCCCACAAATTGTTCTGAAACAATTTGGTTTTTGGGTGTGTGTGCTTAGTTCTGAATTGTCACTTTGAATCCTATTTTCAATAGAAATTGACACAAACAGTTCATGATCTGGTACTATTAAAGTTGATTTGATCAATTATTCTTGATAAGTATTGATTCAAAGTGACAAGTTCATCTGTTAAAGAGGTTTTCTGATTGTCTGAACTTTGTTGGAATTTCAACAGTCGAAGTATCTCCGTCGACCGATCAATTGCCAAAATGTCAACTGTATTTCGGAGTTTCAATTGTCGACAGGGTAAGTCAACCAATCAAACTCCGATCTAAACCAAAAATTGCATCTAAAGTTAATTTTTGTTTTGGACATGTTCTGTTGATCTTAATTGTGATTCTAAAGTTTTTAGAGGTGTGTCGGGTGTTTTGGACAGGCCATCGAATTCAGAAAAATTTGTTTAGGTGCCTATTCACCCCCTGTTGGAACAGCGGATTAGACCAATATGTTTTAGAGATGGTTTGGAAATAGGAGGCTAAGCTCAGAGTTGTATCTTGGATCAAGTGTCCTGCCTTCCACAATGTGGAGAGGGGGGAGTATTTATAGTGGAGCCCTACGGGGGCCCAATACTT
This sequence comes from Zizania palustris, assembly GCA_019279435.1. Lineage (NCBI taxonomy): Eukaryota > Viridiplantae > Streptophyta > Magnoliopsida > Poales > Poaceae > Zizania > Zizania palustris. Next base: position 46,312,601 of record JAAALK010000290.1, on the reverse strand, counting down.
CCAAAACCCCTTTTATAATAGTACTACATACAACAGACCTATAGTACAAACAAGAGGTATAACCCTGACAGCGTATCAACTATTCTAGGCATGGCTGTAGTGTCCGACGCTGTACAAGCGATCGTGATCCTGTCACCAAACCAACTTGACCGGAGCGGTCTTGGTCTCCCCCCTCGACGTTGTACCCTCCGCATTTCCCAGTAGCATGCCTCCGGCCTTCGGTTGGCTCCCCGGGTTCGGGCACTCCCTAGACTCGGATCTTCAGCAGAGGGCCTCCGAACCTCGGATCTTGAACCGAGGTGGGTCCTGGACTGCCCCCTCAGTTCCGAACCGCTTCGAAGCCAACAGCTTCACTAATCGCCATCTTGTGGAGCCTCCTCCTCGAACTTCGCTCTGCGGCCCTCGCACTTCTGAGCTCCATCGGGATTATCTCCTCCAACAGTAGCCCCTCACTTTCTTCCATTCGTCTGTCCTACGCAAAGAAAAAGGGAGGAAGCACCAAAGATAGTCCCGATGGGAGGTCCTGTCGGAGGTCAACTCACCACGCAGTTCCGATCGAGCGAACACTGAAATCCAGTGGGACTTGGACGGTTGCAGCAAACGAGCTGTTCCCCCGAATGCCACGGAGCCTGCTCGGGGCGCTAGGTCCGAGAGTGGCTTTAATGCGACTTTTGCCCGCCCAATGCATGCGGCGTGCAGGGGAACTTGGACCATCGATACATCAATGTGACCCCTGCGCGCCCACTTCATGCCATCGCGTGGGATGACTTGGACCGGCGGGGCATTAATGCGACTCCCGCGCGCCCGCTGCATGCTGGCGCACAAGAGGACTTGGACCGGCGGGGCATTGAATGAGCCCGACCCTGGCGCATGCATATAAATTCTTCCCCTTGACCGCGGCCTATTACTTTTCACCATCTCACTAGTCACGCTCACGCCTTGTGCCCAAGCATTGTTTCTGCGCCAGTAGCTTTCCACCCTCCTCTTCTAGGCATCGCCTCCAAACATGTCAGGAGAGAGAGTGCTCCCCGCCGTGGTCGAACCTAGGTTCCTGCAGCACCAAGGGGCCATGGCTGTGGCGGCGGTGATGGCTCCCCACTCGGCGGAGACCTGCGGCCCTCGAGAGCTCCACCCGGTGTCAGAGAGGTTCTGGGAGCAAACTCTAGAGTTGGCGAAGTCGGCCTACATAGATAAGTCTATCGCGCTGGCGGTCCGCCATCGCCTTGGCCTCGGTGTGGAGGCCATGAGGCTGGGCCTAGAAACCATCCCGAAACCACAAGAAGGAGAGGTCATCGCCTTCGAAGCGTTCTTTGACGCTGGGCTCGGATTCCCAGTGTTGGAGCTCTTGGTGGGTGTCCTCGACGCCTTCCACCTCGAGCTGCCCCAGCTGTCTCCGAACGCAGTGGCCCGCCTCACCATCTTTGAGTGGGCTATGTGGACGGAGGGCTGTGAGGGACGAATGGAGGTCTTTGCGAAGATGCACGAGGCGTGCTGTCAGCCGAAGAAGAAAGGGGGCCTGGTGCAGTCGTACGGTTGTATCAACTTCCAACTCTATAGGAAGTACGCTGATTTTTCCCTACGAAGACCATAAACGAGCGGTGCTATTCGAAATGGCTACACCGTTGGTTTTCTGTCTGAGTGGGGTTGAACTCCGGACTGGCCGGGCCTCCGTGCCACATCTGGTCCCGGAGGGAGGCGACCGTCGAAGACAATGCTGGCTCGGTCTCCGCCCGCATTCGTCTCCTCCAGATCGTCACCCGCCGGATGAGCATGCGGGACCTGATGGAGGAGTTCATTGCTCTTGAGATCCCCCTTGAAGGAGGCATGACCGGTCTTGCTTCGGAGTGCTTAGGACGAGTCTACTCCGGATGAACTCTCTGATTCGCTAGGTTCAGTCGTGTTTCCTTTCTTGCAACAAATAACTTACAACTTTGGGTATCAATGGAGACGTTAAAATACTTATCTTGACTTGTAGGGTCGCGCGTGGTCAAGACCCCCGAAGAGGTGGTTCAGATAGCAGAGAAGATTCTTGGAGCCCCGACCTCGGCCGAGCGCAAGCGGAGGATGGAGCTCGTAGGATCGTAGGAGCGGTTCAACCCCGTGTAGGGTGCGCTCAAGCTACCTCCGCCATGCCTCCCGGAAGCGGATGCCTTGGGTCTAGCCTCGAAAAAGAGAGCGGCAGACCCCGATGTAGAGAGCCCTCAAAGCGCCCTTTGAAGTAGAAGAGGACTACGAAGGGCCTGAAGCATCTTTCTCCGCTCTATTCCTCCATCTCCAGCTTAGAGGGGTAATCCTTTAGCGGGGAGTTGGACACAGAGCCGGATGACTCCTTACCAGATCTCGGGGGGAGTCACCTCTTCTCCCTAACTCCCGCAGTCGTGCAAGCTTGGAAGGCTCTCCAAGCGGCTTGGAAGGCGGAGGGCCCGAGCACAGTGAAGGCCTGGATGGACGAAGCCCTCTCGTCGAGACTTCCTCAATCTTCCTCGAGGCATCCTCCTACCACCTCCCTTCTGGACCCGAAGGTGTAGTTTCCCTTAGGGCTTTTGTACTGCAGCTCCTATAATAGAAACTTTCATGAACCATCAATGAAGGAAAGTTGTTTTCCGAAAATCGTCTAGGGTGTCTGTGAAGCTTGTGATCTCGACATCGAGATACTTGATGAGGGCGAAGCCCTTCGGCATAAATGAGCCATCCTCAAGGCCATCTGGGCCAACCGGTACATGCACTTCAACGTTCCTCGGGATGACAACGGACACATTGTTCCCGAAGTCCTGCACGAAGTCCTAGCTTTCGTCAAGGAAGAAGAGAAAGAGAAATGCGCCCCGTCCTCATCGCCTGAAACCATGGACTGGTCTGACGTAGAGACCGATCTCGGTGAACCGAAGTCCAAAGACCAAGGCCTACTGAGCTCGGCGCAGCTTCAAGAAGAGCAGAAGGCTCTTCGGGCTCGTAAGAAGGAGGAAAAGAAACAGAAGAAGAAGGAACAGTAGCGCTCCGCCTGTGCGGCTCCAGAAGCATGGACCAGGGAAAGTTCGAGGGCTCTGGAAGCATAGACCGCGCGGCTCCAAAAGCACGGTCCAGTTCTTGCTTGGTTTAGACAATGAGTTCTCGTAGTTTGCTCTTGTAATAACTAGCGTTCACCTGCTACTATGTCTCATACATAACAGTTTTATGCTGCTAGTGGATCCTGGGTGCTCCCCTGTGTACTCCCCTCGCCCCCTCCTTGTGGGTAGGCGACTTGTCGGCTGGGCGCAATGTGTTAGAACATAGAACCGGAAGCTAGAAACGTCACACTTTCGCTTTGAACAAGGACACAGGATCCGAACGCAAGGCACCGAACATAGGGTGCTGCGAGCCAGAGCTCGGGACCCAAATGGAGGGTGCTTCGATATGGAGCTAAAAAACCGAATACGGGGTGCTTCATGTTGGGGCTCGGAACCCGAATGTAGGGTGCTTCGATCCAGGGCTCAGAAACCGAATGCAGGGTACTTCAAGCTAGAGCTCGGAACCCGAATGCATGGTGCTTTGAGCCAGAGCTTGGAACCCGAATACGGGGTGCGTCGAGCCAGAGCTCGAAAACCCGAATGGAGGTTGCTTCGAGCCAGAGCTCGGAACCCGAATACGGGGCGCGTCGAGCCAGAGCTCGGAAACCCGAATGCAGTGTGCTTCGAGCTAGAGCTCGGAATCTGAAAACGAGGTGCTTCGAGCTCGGATCTTTATGCCCAAAATGCATTCTGCCTCTCCAAGTTCTTTCATCGAAAAACTATTTTTCAGTGAAGTCTTGACATCATTCAACAAAGGAATGTCGTTTCCGATCAACAATATGTCATCCATATATAGGACCAAAAACACAAGTGAGCTCCCTCTAGCTTTCTTGTAAACACAAGGTTCTTCTTCGTTCTTGATGAAACCAAACCTTTTGACTACCTCATCAAAACGAAGATTCCAACTACGATAAGCTTGCTTCAATCCATAAATGGACTATAGCAACATACAAACGTTCCAAGCATTCCGTGGACCGTCAAGACCTTCAGGATGTGTCATGTAAACATCCTAACTTAAGTTTCCATTTAGGAATGTTGTCTTGACATCCATTTGCCATATCTCATAATCATGAAATGTAGCAATAGCTAGAACGATCCGAATAAACTTAAGCATAGCGATGGGCGAAAACGTTTCATCATAATCAACACCTTGAATCTGTCTGAAAGGTTAATGGAAGATCAGTGTGACTCATCTTGGACCACACCATGTCCAACAAATTGCGGTTTCTATGCTCAGACACCCCATTCCATTGAGGCGTGCCAGGTGGAGTCAACTGTGGAACAATTCCACACTACCTCAGATGATCATTAAACTCATGGCTTAAATATTCACCACTATGATCTGATCGTAGAAATTTAATTGTATTGCCCGTATGATTTTGTACCTCATTCTGGAACTCCGTGAACTTTTTGAAGGATTCCCACTTGTTGGGGAAAATACTTCACCTTCAGGACTTAGAGATTAACAGTTCAAGATAACTATCAGCTTCAGAGCTGATAAGCTTATGCCCGAAGGTGGTGGAGTCATCAAGCCGAAGGGTGCTTCGACTTACAATCCGAAGGAACTCTTCGCAGGATATGAAGCTCCAGTGCAAAACTGCAAGGTTGATAAGATGTTTGGCTTATCTACTTACTCCGGGTAGATTTTACCATTTTAACCCTGTTCAGGGTACCGAATAGTTCCCACTATGTCGGTTGTAATTGAGGGGTTAATAGGTCTTTTCCTTAGACTTTTTTGCCTATAAATACCCCTCTTCTTACCCTGTAATAGGCATCGAATAATCAGATATTCAATACACACATTCGGACTACTTAAGCTATTATCCAATTCGGAGGCTTACGATAGTTCTTAACACGAACTCATTGTTTGTTAGTTCTTAATCTTAGAGAACCTGTTAGCGTAATCTTTTATGCCAACACCACTTATTCCTCATCTAGTAGACATAGCTATACCTACTAAAATCGTCGGTAAAAATAATAAAGTATTGAAATCCTTTCTTAGCCGTTTGACTCATTGGACCACAGACATCAGTATGTAGTATAGCCAAAAGCTCACTCACCCTCTCACTCTGTCCAATGAATGGTGTCTTTGTCATTTTTCCTAGTAAACAAGACTCGCATGTGTCATATGATTCAAAATCAAATAACTCCAAAAGTCCATCACTATGAAGCTTCTGTACACGCTTCTCATTTATATGACCTAAATGACAATGCTAGACGTAGGTGGGATTCAAATCATTGAGTCGTTGTTTCTTAGTACAAATGTTATAAATGTGTGCATCATCAAAACTTAGAATGTACAGTTCATTCACTAGTGGACAAACACCATAGAGTGCATCTATAGTCTTAGCCTTTTTCCTCCACCTCTTTTTGCCCTCATTCTAAACAACCATCACATGGTTTGGAGTCTTTTTGATACTCTCCTTAGCAGATTTCAGCATCCCATGCAACTCAGCTAGTGGCTTCTCCAGTCCAACCATGTTATAATTCATGATGAATGACTCAAAGCTCAGTAGGAGCAATTGGAGAATGACATCAATAGCGAGGTATGGATTCAGTGAGTTTCCAGTCTCTCTAGAGTCTCTACGCAACCAATCATCTTGATCACGTGAGGGCTCACTGGGCTCCCTTTAGCTAGCCTACTACCAAACAAGCATTTAGACACATTGTATCTTGATCATATCATAAGCATCACGTTCCTCATATTGTTTCTGAAACTGAGAGGACATGCAGGCAAGCATCAGGCAACTGACATCCACAGAATCACTAGCATGCTTCTCATAAACACGCTTATCTGCTGCAGAACCATCGTCTCCTAGTTCTTCAAGGTGAGGTTCCTCTAGAACATAATCCTTTTTCTCTTGCTTGAGAACAATTCTCAAGTTACGATACTAGTCCATAAAGTTCATTCTAGACAATTTATCTCGTTCAAGAATAGATCACAAATTAAAAACTGGAGTGCTCTTAACACTAGAGGTAGTAGGTGTCATGATCTACAAAAGATTAAATGCGAGGTTTAGCACTATACAATGTTTATCTTCTATCCAATAAAAGATGTTCCACTATCTAAACTAGTCACTTTCCCTCTCATGACTAATAGTGGCGCAAGATCCATGGTCACACTATCTCCTTGTGAGCTTTGGCATAACTGCTAGAAGCTAGTGGACATAGGAAAGCAACTCCTTTCTAATCACATCATATGTGACTCTTGTTGTTGGAGAATCATCCAATGCTCGACCCCAACTTCTATGCTCCAAGGCCCAAAACCATTTTGATAGCCTTGTCAAGTTAACCAATACTATGAGTGCAGAAGTCTGACTTCCATCCCAACTGGTCGAGATACAAGATAGCACCCTGCTTTGTCAGACCCACTATCGATGAGCACGAACTTTGGTGGGTGCAGCTATTGGAAATAGCATCAACACTTAATTTTCTGAGGGAAAACTATTCTAGCACTATAACGTCCCTAGCGCACACAAAACATGCAAGAATAGAATAACAGGAACATAAGAAAGCATCAAAGGCAATCATATTAACTATGACATAGCATGACCTTCTTCATATGGCGATCTTCGTCTCCATGGCTCCCATCATTGAGTGCGTGCTCTCGGCCTCCATGAAGAGTATTAGTCCATCTCGCATAGTCTATACTAATTACATTGGCCGAAGCACCACATAAATGACATGCAAGTCGGAATAATTTTTACATCAGCCTTGGGATGTAATTAACAATGACACGTAGGCCATATTTAATTTACATTCATTGCATGCATCTCATTGATCACATTTATCCAAGGTCATTGCAATCATGACATTCTCTGCAAAACAAAGTTAGGCGAGCAATCTACAAATGAGTGGATTCTTTATCTAAAAAACCCAGGTCAACAAGCTCGGTTTTCAAAATCGCGTGGGTCAGATCTTCTGATCTAGCATCGGAACTTCCGATCTCTCAGAACTTCTGATCAATATCGGAATCCCACATAGCAACAATTGCCTTCTGTATCAAATCATTATTCGACATCGGAACATTCGATCAGTATTGGAACTTCCGATCCTCCATCAGAACATCCGATCACAGCAGAACTTCTGATCCGCCGTGGACAAAAATAGATCTAATATGTTTTTCCAACATGTATCTCCATACATGAGGGATCCAGATAGAACACTACGCACGTAGGCTCTAATACAACTGTTGGGAAATAGGAGAGCTACGCTAGCCGGTGTATTCAAAATTTTACGCCCTAGGACCAATACTCGTGCGCGTGTGAGATCATAGATCGTTACCTTCTAGCACAAGATGCGCTAGGTGTAGCAGAAGAAGATGTTGGAGTAGCACATCAAGCCTCTGAGGAGCCATGCTGAATAGCGTGGGCCTCATGGCTCCAGAAGTGATGAGTCATTGTCAACGATAGTCAAAGAGGACAGAAGAAGAAGAGATCTGCTGTTTCATGGGCCGCGTGTGACTCAGGTACACGGGCAGAGGAGGCTGCGAAGTCGGGCTGGCCCAATCCGGGTACATGGGCCAGAAGCAGTAGAAGACCCACTGGGCTGTTGACCAGGACTGACTCAGGTACACGGGCGATGAGCGATTGCCGGGCTGAGAGAGCTGCGGAGTCGGGCCGGCCCAATCCGGGTACCTGGTGCAAAGCTGGTGGAGGCTTTGTCAGTTTCGGCGCAAAACTGACAACCGTTGATCTTGTATCCGACTGTCCAGAAGAGAAGCCGTAGTCGCTACGAAAGCTGAGCTTCCGGATAAGTCATCTGTTACTCTAGGCCCACAGTCAGTCAGTCGTGTCTGTAAAAATACCTAAGGGCAGTAGAGTCTTTTCCTTTATTCTTGCGTCTGTAAAAACCCTAAGGGGCAGGTGGAATATTCCTAGTGTTGGGAGCCTATAAATAGGACCCCAATCCCTAGGGTTTGGGTACCCTTTGGCTGAAATTAATTCCACTCTTTTTGGGTCACTTTTTGTCTCTTGCATTCTCTCTCACTTCTCTCTCTTGTTTATGCGCCGCCAGACATTTTGCTCCTGGTTGTTTGCCTTGCATTGATTTTATTCCTATAGTTGTTTTGAAGCTTCGATTCTCCATCCGTGCGCAGCAAAACTGTAGAAGTAATTGTTGTTTTCACGTGCACAGGCATCGTATTGAGTTTTGGGCTTCGGCTGGCATCAGTTTTGCTTCTGTTCCACATGAGCTGAGTACTAGTTCTTGCTGTTTGCAAGTACTACTCCTCCTTTGTAGCAACAGTACTCCTGTGCCAGCTTTTTGCTTTTACTGCTGAACTTTTTGATCGGGTTGACAGGACTGAAGCCACTTTTCTGGCTGCTTTCTGGCGAAGCCATTCTCTCTGTTCGAAGCCCCTCAGCTTCGTGAGGCAGGCTTCGATCCGACCCTCTCAAAGGCTTCGTCTCGATCTTCGAACTTTGTTTTGTGTTCTGTGTTGCTAGCTTCGAAGTACTCTTTGAACGGACAGCATCACATACTTCGAACGACAGTGCGGAGGTTCTCCGGCTCTAGCTGTTCGAAGTCCAAACTTTGATAGGTTTCGAAGTTGGCTTCGAAGCTTGGCATTCTGCTTGGCTTCGTTTTGATTTCTCTGTCGCGTGTCAGCCTTCGCTCCTCTTTTCGAAGTTCATTCTTTTCGAAGGTAGAGTGTAGGCTTCGAGTTTGGTTTCTCTGTCGTGTGACAGGCTTCGCTTCTTTGTTCGAAGGTAGTCCGTCTGTGTGTTGCATTCGAAGTTTCCTGTTCGAAGGTCTAGGTTCGAAGAACTCGGTTCGAAGCTGTGTTCGAAGCCTTGCCTTCGAAATACATACTTCAAAGCAGGCTCCGGCGTTGTCATATTTCGCTTCGAAGCATACTTCGCTCCCTGTCCCTTCGTATTAGGCTAGACCAAAATACCTTCGGCATCTTCGACATGCTTCGCAACTGACCTCCGAAGCAGGCTCTGTCACCAACCTCCGAAGCAGGCTTCGACCAGCGAAGCAGTCTTCGACAATCATCTCCGAAGCTAACCTTGACGGGCGAAGCAGGCTTCGCCAAGTTCCGAACAGGAGACAAATTTGGACAGTAACTTCTCATTTCACCTTACATATACTTGGATCATATCATTGGGAAGTTTAGGTCTGATATACAGTGTTCATCTGCCTAGTTGCACTTCTTTATTAGTTCTTTGGTTGACATCAGTTGCTTCTAGGTTAGATACCTTTAGACTTAGGCCTTCTGTCTATTTTCTGCTGCTTAGTCTTTTGAGGTGCGTTGGGTATTGGGAACAGGCCATTGATTCGAAAGAATTTTTTAAGGCGCCCATTCACCCCCCCCCTCTGGTCGCTACTTTTGGTCCTACAAGTGGTATCAGAGCGAGGTTAGGGTTTTTCCATACCTTAACCGGTTCTAAACCCCAGTAGTGACCATGACGTCTCCTGGCAAGGTCCCGTCCTTGGAAGCCTATGGCTATAATTATTGGAAGACTCGCATGCGAGCCTATCTCATGAGCCAGGGTTCGGACATATGGGACATTTGCGTTCACACCACATTTGTCATTTTGCCAGTCGCTGAGCATGGTACTGCTGGTATCATTGCTCAGCATCTGAGCAACAGTAAGGCTGTTAACATTCTTTTCTCTGGTTTAGGTCCCACTAAGTTTGAGTGTGTGAGCCATCTCTCCACTGGGAGAGAGATCTGGGCTACCCTCAAGGCACACCATGAGGGAACAGCTCAGGTCAAGGCTTGGCTCTATCAGACCTATCGGCGTGAGTACGAGAATTTCACACAGAAGCTGGGTGAATCTGTTGAGGCTTTGTTTGGTCGTTTTCAGTCGATCATAAACAAGCTTCGGGACAACAAGGCTGAGGGTGCTCAGTTAGTCTCAGATCATGAGCAGGCGCTCAAGGTTCTCCATACCTTGGACCCAAAGATCTGGGAGATCAAGGTATCCTCTATCGTTGAGAGCACTTCTTACGATACCTTGACCATTTCTGAGTTATTTAGCAAGCTGAAGGCCACTGAGGTAGATATCCAGTTGAGATCAAATCTCACTGGTTCTGGATCAAAATCCCTGGCCCTTGCTACACCTTCTGTTGATCCCTCTGCTGTGAGCTATGCTGGGTTCTCTTTGATGTCTATCACTGAGGACCAGCTTGAGTCTTTGGGAGATGATGATTTGTGTCTATTTAACAACCGGGTGCGTCGTGTCTATGACAAGAGAATGTTCAAAAGACACAGCACAAAATCCGGATGCTTTGAGTGTGGTGATCTAGGACACTTCATCGCCGACTGCCCCAAGCGCAATGGATACAAGAAGGGCACCGGTGGCAGCTTCCATGACTCCAGCAAGCATGAGAGCTCTTCCTTCAACAAGGGCAAGCCGAAGACCCGATTCTTCAAGAAGGCCCTGAAGGACTATCGGTGAGAGAACAAGAAGCGCGACAAGGCCTTCTTCGCCGAGATGGAGAAGAGCTACTCCAAGTAGTCCACGTCTTCTTCCTCTTCATCGAGCTCAAGCGATGAGGAGATCGCCATCAGGAAGGGGAAGGACAGGGATGATCCGACGGTCCTCTGCTTCATGGCCTTCGGAGACAAGCCGAAGAGCCGCTCACACCAGCGCCGAAGATCCCGCAAGAGCTTCTGTTCAATGGCTCTTGGGGATAGGGAAGAAAAGAGCTCCTCCGATGACTCCGACGACGACGACAACAAGGTATCATCCTATGAACGAGAAATTGTTGATTTACTTGAGAGCAATCGTCAGGAGTTAAAGTATCGGGAAAAACTGCTTAGGGGGGCTAAGAAGAGGATAGACGAGTTAGAGAGTGAGCTTGCCGTAGCCAACGGCAGAATTGAGAGTCTATCTTCTTCCCCTTGCTTGGGTGATAGCAGTGAGTGCCTGAAGTGTGAGGTGCTTCTGTGTGACCTGTCGACTCTGAAGTCTAGGTACACAAAAAGGGTTGATGAGAGGGACGCTTTGGCCACTGAGCTTGAAAGCGCTCAGCTGGAGCTGAAAAATGCTCAAGCCACTGTCGTCACACCCTGTGTTCATTGCCCAACTCATCTAGCTGCCTTAGCTGAGCTGAAATCCAAGGGCGATGAGCATTTGGGTGATCTGGAAAGGTCGAGAGCTGAGCTTGCCCAGACTAGACTAGAGCTTGAGACACTGTCAGTTCCACCCACTGTCTGTGAGAACTGCCTGTCTCTTAGCATGGAGTTGATTAAGCTGAAAGCCGAAAAGTCTGTCCAAGTAGAGAGTGAGTGTGAGACCTATTTGTCTTAGATGGAGGTTCTAGCTTCTTTGAGAGAAGAGCTAGCAGATTCTCAGAATGAGAATTTTTTACCTCCGTTCTATCCTGAGTTGGATCAGTGCCAGAGAGCCACAGCTTGGCATGATGATCCAGCAATTCAAGAGGTAGGATGGGTTTGGGGTAGGTTACACCTACACCAAGGCTGACTTTGAGAGTGCCATTAGCCGGGCAGTGGAGTGGAGTAAAATGACTCCTGAGCAGAGATACCCCAAGACTCACTCCACTGAGACCTCCCAGGCTTGTCAGCCCAAGGATGGAGTGATTCATGAACCACCCAAAGCTCCACCCAAAAAGCCTATATGGGTTCCTAAGCCCAAACACCTCCACTCTTCTCTAGACTCTCTTCCCGGACCTTCTCAACCCAAGAAGACTACACCTAACACCACCAAACCCAAACATCCCAAGCCTCAACCACAACCCAAGAAGCCCACCTATCGTTGTGAGTACTATCAGAGAGACGGGCATCTTGCGGAGTTTTGCTTCAGGAGGAAGCGGGTTGAGAGAGCAGAGAGGGCTCGTAGTGATCAGGAGCAGTTCTACCAGCAGGGTGGTAGACTGTGTGTTCCTCGGCGCGGGGAGAGGCTGGAGGCCAGGCCGCGTCGTGTAGGTGGTGGTAGAGGAGACGGCTTTCTTGCCCGTGCTCCAGTTGGTGGTGTCCGTTCCGGCAGAATTCCAGATCATGTTGGCTACGGTCCTGGACCTCGTGACCGCAGGGTTAGGCAGAACCGAGGACCGCGCTTTGAGCCGTGTTTTGGTCCAAACTTTTTTGATGGTTTTCGCTTTCCATCTTTTGAGCAGATGGCTCGACACTGGTTTAGCTCTTTTGCTAAACCTGGTGCCGGACCATTTGCTCCCACTTACATACACTGATTGTGCAGGACCGGGGACTGGAGGATGTTTGGATCATGGACTCAAGATGCTCTCGCCACATGACGGGACATCGCAGATGGTTCTCCAGTCTCACTCCCCCGAGCTCCAAAGAGTACATCACTTTCGGGAACAGCGGTCAAGGGAAAGTAAGTGGCATAGGCTCAATTCGCATTTCAGATCATTTCTCTTTAAAGAATGTTGCTTTGGTTAAAAATTTGAACTTCAACTTGATTTCTGTTTCGCAACTTCTTTAGGATGGTTTGGAAGTGCGTTTTAAGAAGGGTAATTCTTCTGTGGTTGATTCTAGAGGGTTTTTGGTTTGTCAGAATTTACCTTTCGGTAAAGTTTTTCGAATTGACTTCTCTAGTTCTTTTGGCCCTTCTCGTTGTTTGATTGCTGGATCTTCTTCTGAGCTCTGGAAGTGGCATAGGAGGTTAGGTCATTTGAGTTTTGATCTGCTAGTCAGGTTAAGCTCTATGGACCTCATCCGAGGATTTCCCAAGCTTAAGATGGAGAAGGATCTAGTTTGTCATCCCTGTCGTCATGGGAAAATGGTTGCCGCTTCTCATTCACCTGTGACTCAGGTGATGACTTCATATCCGGGCGAGCTTTTACATTTGGACACTGTAGGTCCAGCTCGTGTACGCTCAATCGGTGGGAAGTGGTATGCACTTGTAATTGTTGACGACTTTTCTCGATTCTCGTGGGTTTTCTTTTTGGAGACTAAGGATGAAACTTTTTAGTTTGTTCATGACCTGATTTTGAAGCTGAAGAATGAGAACAATGGTCGGATGCGAGCAATTCGCTCCGACAACGGCTCTGAGTTCAAGAACTCTCAGTTCGTCAGCTTCTGTAGTGATCAGGGTCTGGATCATCAGTTTTCTTCTCCTTACACTCCCCCACAGAACGGCGTTGTGGAACGAAAGAACCGCACGCTAGTCGAGATGGCCAGGACGATGCTCGATGAGCACAGGACTCCTAGGCGTTTTTGGGCTGAAGCCATGAACACGGCTTGTTATCTGGCCAACCGCATCTTTCTTAGAGCTTACCTTGGTAAGACATCATATGAATTGCGGTTCGGCAGACAGCCCAAGGTGAGCCACTTGCGAGCGTTTGGCTGCAAGTGCTTTGTGCTCAAGAAGGGAGGGCATTTGGACAAGTTTGAGTCTCGTTGCTGGGATGGTGTTTTTCTTGGTTATGCTTTGCATTCTCGAGGTTTTCGTGTTTGGAACCTCGAATCCTAGCTGCTTGTCGAGACTTGTGAGGTTTCATTTGATGAGTCCTTGCCTTCTTTGACTCCTTCTTTTGAGCTTTCTGGTGATGATGAGCTCGGAGAGTCCATCTTTGAGGAAGATGAGGATACTCCAGCTGCTGATGAGGGTGGGCCTTCTGCATCCCCCGCAGAGCCCACACCTTCTAAGACTTCGACTGATGATGAGGGCGGACCTCTGATCACTTCTTCCACTACGATCGAGCCCCCTCAGTCGAGTCCAGAGGTGCCAGCTGTTGACTCCGGTGAGGTGACTTCGGATCACCAGGGAACCCGAGCAGTACAGCGTGATCACCCCTCAGAGCTCATCATTGGTGATTTGACTGAGAGAACTTTGCGTTCTTCTGCCTCTCTTGCTGTGTTTGCTGAATCTGCGTTTGTTGCATCTTTTGAGCCCAAAGACGTTTCTCATGCTCTTTCTGATTCTAATTGGATTAATGCTATGCAAGAAGAGCTTGAGAATTTTGTCCGTAATCGGGTTTGGACACTAGTTGAGCCGCCACCAGGATGCAACCCCATAGGCACCAAATGGGTATTCAAGAACAAACAAGGTGAAGATGGGGTTGTGGTGCGCAACAAGGCTCGACTAGTTGCCCAGGGTTATTTCCAGAAGGAAGGTATTGACTTTGAAGAAACCTTTGCTCCTGTTGCCCGTCTTGAGTCCATTCGTATTCTTCTAGCTTTTGCCGTTTCGAAGGGTTTTAAGCTTTTTCAAATGGATGTTAAGAGTGCTTTTCTGAACGGGTACATACAAGAGGAGGTTTATGTTAGGCAACCCCCCGGTTTTGAGAACCCTAAGTTTCCTCGACATGTATTTAAATTGCAAAAAGCTTTATACGGGTTAAAGCAAGCCCCCAGGGCTTGGTATGACCGGTTAAAGCAATTTTTGTTGGGGAAAGGCTTTGTGATTGGTTCTGTGGACAAAACTCTCTTTTGCTCAGAGTTGCTTCAGATTTCTTAGTCGCTCAGATTTACGTGGACGATATTATCTTTGGCGGTACTACTAATGATCTTGTGTCCAAGTTCTCTGAGCAGGTGCACAGTGAGTTTGAGATGAGCCTCATGGGTGAGCTCAAGTACTTCTTAGGGCTCCAGATCAAGCAGACCAAGGACGGCACCTTCATCCACCAAGGTAAGTACACTCGTGATATGTTAAAGAAATTTGACTTTGGTGGTGAATTGAAGCCGCAAATGACCCCGATGGGCACTTCTGGGGGTCTGGACAAGGACGAGAGCAGCGTCAAGGTCAATGAGAGAGAGTTTCGAGGGATGATCGGTTCGCTGCTGTACTTGACGGCAACGAGGCCAGATATACAGTTCACCGTGGGACTGTGCGCGCGCTTCCAGTCTTCACCTCGCGCGTCTCATCGGCAAGCTGTCAAGCGTATCTTCAGGTATCTTACCTATGCGCCTGATCTTGGTCTTTACTATTCTGCATCATCATCTCTTGATTTATCTGGCTTTTCGGACGCTGACTTTGGTGGGTGCCGGTTGGATCGCAAGTCGACTTCCGGTACTTGCCAGTTTCTTGGTTCTTCTCTTGTCTCTTGGTCTTCTCGAAAGCAATCTGGAGTTGCTCTTTCAACCACAGAGGCTGAGTACGTAGCTGCTGCTAGCTGCTGCTCACAGTTGGTTTGGATGATTTCCACTCTACGAGACTTTGGGTTGTTCTTTCCTACCAGAGTTCCATTGTTTTGCAACAGCACTAGTGCTATTAGTGTAGGGAAAAACCCGTGTCTCCATTCCAAAACCAAACACATCGATGTGCGCTTTCACTTCTTGCGGGATCAATATGAGAAAGGTGTCATTGACCTTGTTCATGTTGATACCCATCATCAGTTGGCTGACATTTTCACCAAACCCCTAGATCAGTCTACTTTTGAGCGTTTACGAGGGGATTTGGGTGTTGTGTATCCTTTTTAGGATACTTTGCGTCAGTTTTCTTTCTTCTTTACTCTTTTCTTGAGTCTTTTTGTGTGTGTTCATATCTTGCATATTCACATATCACACTTTTGAGCTTGCTTCTGTTATATGATTGAACTGCTTTACTTATTCTAGCTGGTACATGCTTTTGATTACTTGTCGATGATCATGCTTTGCTTCAGTTCAAATGATATGTCTGATATCTGTCATATGCATGGCCTTTATGCTTTAAAATTGAAAAAATGATCACCATTGCTTCTGGTAACTAGCATGCGTAGGCTGAATGCTCTTGCTATCCGTTACATGCCTTGTAGCTAGTTTCTGACTTAGATGCAAATATGCAACTTGGACATCTATATGCTTTAAACATGGAAATGTGCTATAAAAATGATGAAAATTCGAGAAAAATGAAAATTCCATGCCTCTTTGTGCATAACTTGAAAAGATCCAGGTGGGTTTGCTTTGTCGCATTACATTTGTTCTGGACTGCATACCATAGCACTTTGGTATGAACTAGGACAGTGTAGTGTATGCCAAGACCAATGTCTTAAGCTTCTGATGGTCCAGTTCTGGCCTAGGCTTGACTTGGTCGGTCAACATAAGGTTTGACATGCAAATAACCCCTGGCAAAAATGAAAAAGGGAAAAGAAAAAGCATGAAAAATGAAATGATAACAAGTTTGCTGAAGCACTTTGTTTTTGAACAAAGCTTATCTTGGTAGATATCAGTTAGCTTTTGCATCTCATGCTTTACCTTTCTTGTTTTACTAGAAAATGTGGTGATGTTTTTTTGTTTGCAAAAACTGAAAAGTGCGTGCTAATGACTTTCTTTAGATATCATTTGTTGCACTGATCATGCCATGTGTCTTAGACAGTATCTCTTTTGCTATACTTGTTAGATGCTGTAAGTGCAGTCAATCATATTTGAGAAGCATGCTTTCTGCACTCCTTATGCACTCCAGTTGAATTCACTGCATATTTTGAGGGGGAGATGCATGTCAGGGGGAGTCTGTGTCTCTATTGAGTGCTTGATGAGTTCACTTGTCAACAAGGGGGAGAAAATTTGGGATCAGAGTTTAAGGGGGAGATTTTACTATGTTGATATCCTTGTTGTTCTGAAATCGCACTCATTTTGAGTTTTTACGCCTTGGTTAACCATAATGACCGCTTCTTGCTTTTGTTCAGCTTTTGGTCATTAGGGTTAAACTTTTTACCTTATTTTTCTTCTTCTTTGTTTTCTTGTGTTTTGTTTTCGTGTTTCCACATTTGCTCGCAGGTGCTGAAGAGCTGAAGAAGAGGAGTGTTGACAATGCACTCATCAAGGGGGAGATTGAGGAGCCATACTGAATAGCGTGGGCCTCATGGCTCCAGAAGTGATGAGTCATTGTCAACGATAGTCAAAGAGGACAGAAGAAGAGATCTGCTGTTTCATGGGCCGCGTGTGACTCAGGTACACGGGCAGCGAGCGACTGTCGGGCAGAGGAGGCTGCGAAGTCAGGCTGGCCCAATCCGGGTACATGGGCCAGAAGCAGTAGAAGACCCACTGGGCTATTGACCAGGACTGACTCAGGTACACGGGCGGTGAGCGATTGCCGGGCTGAGAGAGCTGCGGAGTCGGGCCGGCCCAATCCGGGTACTTGGTGCAAAGCTGGTGGAGGCTTTGTCAGTTTCGGCGCAAAACTGACAACCGTTGATCTTGTATCCGACTGTCCAGAAGAGAAGCCGTAGTCGCTACGAAAGCTGAGTTTCCGGATAAGTCATCTGTTACTCTAGGCCCACAGTCAGTCAGTCGTGTCTGTAAAAATACCTAAGGGCAGTAGAGTCTTTTCCTTTATTCTTGCGTCTGTAAAAACCCTAAGGGGCAGGTGGAATATTCCTAGTGTTGGGAGCCTATAAATAGGACCCCTTTTTGATCGGGTTGACAGGACTGAAGCCACTTTTCTGGCTGCTTTCTGGCGAAGCCATTCTCTCTGTTCGAAGCCCCTCAGCTTCGTGAGGCAGGCTTCGATCCGACCCTCTCAAAGGCTTCGTCTCGATCTTCGAACTTTGTTTTGTGTTCTGTGTTGCTAGCTTCGAAGTACTCTTTGAACGGACAGCATCGCATACTTCGAACGACAGTGCGGAGGTTCTCCGGCTCTAGCTGTTCGAAGTCCACACTTCGATAGGTTTCGAAGTTGGCTTCGAAGCTTGGCATTCTGCTTGGCTTCGTTTTGATTTCTCTGTCGCGTGTCAGCCTTCGCTCCTCTTTTCGAAGTTCATTCTTTTCGAAGGTAGAGTGTAGGCTTCGAGTTTGGTTTCTCTGTCGTGTGACAGGCTTCGCTTCTTTGTTCGAAGGTAGTCCGTCTTTGTGTTCCATTCGAAGTTTCCTGTTCGAAGGTCTTGGTTCGAAGAACTCGGTTCGAAGCTGTGTTCGAAGCCTTGCCTTCGAAATACATACTTCGAAGCAGGCTCCGGCGTTGTCATATTTCGCTTCGAAGCATACTTCGCTCCCTGTCCCTTCGTATTAGGCTAGACCAAAATACCTTCGGCATCTTCGACATGCTTCACAACTGACCTCCGAAGCAGGCTCCGTCACCAACCTCCGAAGCAGGCTTCGACCAGCGAAGCAGTCTTCGACAATAATCTCCGAAGCTAACCTCGATGGGCGAAGCAGGCTTCGCCAAGTTCCGAACAGGAGACAAATTTGGACAGTAACTTCTCATTTCACCTTACATATACTTGGATCATATCATTGGGAAGTTTAGGCCTGATATACAGTGTTCATCTGCCTAGTTGCACTTCTTTATTAGTTCTTTGGTTGACATCAGTTGCTTCTAGGTTAGATACCTTTAGACTTAGGCCTTCTGTCTATTTTCTGCTGCTTAGTCTTTTGAGGTGCGTTGGGTATTGGGAACAGGCCATTGATTCGAAAGAATTTTTTAAGGCGCCCATTCACCCCCCCCCTCTGGTCGCTACTTTTGGTCCTACAAGTGGTATCAGAGCGAGGTTAGGGTTTTTCCATACCTTAACCGGTTCTAAACCCCAGTAGTGACCATGACGTCTCCTGGCAAGGTCCCGTCCTTGGAAGCCTATGGCTATAATTATTGGAAGACTCGCATGCGAGCCTATCTCATGAGCCAGGGTTCGGACATATGGGACATTTGCGTTCACACCACATTTGTCATTTTGCCAGTCGCTGAGCATGGTACTACTGGTATCATTGCTCAGCATCTGAGCAACAGTAAGGCTGTGAACATTCTTTTCTCTGGTTTAGGTCCCACTGAGTTTGAGCGTGTGAGCCATCTCTCCACTGCGAGAGAGATCTGGGCTACCCTCAAGGCACACCATGAGGGAACAGCTCAGGTCAAGGTTCGTCTCTATCAGACCTATCGGCGTGAATACGAGAATTTCACACAGAAGCCGGGTGAATCTGTTGAGGCTTTGTTTGGTCATTTTCAGTCGATCATAAACAAGCTTCGGGACAACAAGGCTGAGGGTGCTCAGTTAGTCTCAGATCATGAGCAGGCGCTCAAGGTTCTCCATACCTTGGACCCAAAGATCTGGGAGATCAAGGTATCCTCTATTGTTGAGAGCACTTCTTACGATACCTTGACCATTTCTGAGTTATTTAGCAAGCTGAAGGCCACTGAGGTAGATATCCAGTTGAGATCAAATCTCACTGGTTCTGGATCAAAATCCCTGGCCCTTGCTACACCTTCTATTGATCCCTCACTAATTCGAAAGAATTTTTTAAGGCGCCCATTCACCCCCCCTCTGGTCGCTACTTTCGGTCCTACAGCCTCTCCTCGCTTCGTCCTTGCCATCCTTCGCCGATCCGATCGATGAAGACGACGTAGTAGTTCGCATGTAGATGTCCACGAGCGTTGCTATTGGAGCAATGCCTCCACGAAGTCCACAAGTACAGGGATGGAATACGTCCCACGGCAGTGTTACTCAAAGGGTAACATGTTCTCATGCTCATTTCATTGATTCCGCTTTTGTTGCTTCTTTTGAGCCCTTAGATGTTAGTCATGCACTTTCTGATTCTAGTTGGATCAATGCCATGCATGAAGAGCTTGAAAATTTTGAGAGAAACCAAGTCTGGTCTTTAGTTGATCCTCCACCAAATGTTCATTTCATTGGAACAAAATGGATTTTCAAAAATAAACAAGGGGAGGATGGGACTATAGTTAGAAACAAGGCTAGGCTTGTAGCTCAGGGTTATTCTCAATTAGAAGGGATTGATTTTACTGAAACTTTTGCACCTGTTGCTCGTCTTGAGGCCATTAGTATTTTGCTTGCCTTTGCGACATCCCGAGGATTCAAACTCTATCAAATGGATGTCAAAAGTGCTTTTCTCAATGGCTTCATAGGTGAAGATGTTTATGTAAAACAACCCCCTGGTTTTGAAAACCCCAAGTACCCACATAAAGTCCTTAAACTTCATAAGGCTCTTTATGGACTCAAGCAGGCCCCTCGGGCTTGATATGACAGACTTAAGTCTTTTCTACTTGAGCGGGGGTATTTGATGGGATCTGTTGATAAAACCCTGTTCACTCTCAAGCATGGCAAAGATTTCCTCCTAGTTCAGATTTATGTGGATGATATCATCTTTGGTGGCTCTTCTCATGCTTTGGTTGCCGAGTTTGCAGATGCCATGAGCAGGGAATTTGAAATGTCCATGATGGGTGAACTCACCTTTTTCCTTGGTTTGCAAATCAAGCAAAGCAAACAAGGTACTTTCGTCCACCAGACGAAGTACACCAAGGACCTGCTCAAGAAATTCGACATGGCCGATGCGAAGCCTCTCGCCACTCCAATGGCTACATCTGTAGCATTGGATCCTGACGAAGATGGAGAAGCCGTAGATCAGAAGGAGTTCCGAAGCATGATCGGCTCCCTCCTCTACTTGACTGCTACGAGGCCGGACATACACTTCGCAGTGTGTTTGTGCGCTCGTTTTCAGGCTTCACCACGAGCTTCGCACCGCCAAGCGATAAAACCCATTCTAAGGTATCTCAAACATACCCTTGAGTTCGGCATATGGTATTCAGCGTCTTCCTCTTTATGTCTTCGAGGTTATTCCGATGCGGATTTTGCTGGGTGTAGGATTGATAGGAAGAGTACCTCTGGTACTTGTCATTTTCTGGGTACTTCTCTGGTTTGCTGGTCTTCCCGCAAACAGTCTAGTGTTGCACAATCGACGGCTGAGGCCGAATATGTTGCTGTAGCTAGCTGTTGCTCTCAGATTTTGTGGATGGTTTCCACTTTGCGGGATTTCGGGTTAGATTATAAGAGTGTTCCACTTTTCTGTGATAACACTAGCGCTATTTTTATTGCAAACAACCCGGTTCAGCATTCCAGAACCAAACACATTGATGTGCGATATCATTTTCTCAGAGATCATAATGAGAAGGGTGATATTGAACTTCAATATGTTGATACCCAACACCAGCTCGCCGATATTTTCACAAAACCCCTCGATGCTACTTGTTTTGCCTACTTGTGTGGGGAACTTGGTGTTTGTCACCCTTACGACATTTTGTGAGGGGGAGCGGTTTTTGATCGACTTGCATATGCTTATTGTGTGTGAAATTGCATTTACATATCTTGCACTTATATGCCTAATTATAATCCATGAAATCGTGTCAGCTCAGCTCTATTTAATATATCTAAAACATTCATGTGCATGATGTTTTCTTTCCAAAATCAAATCGTGCTCACTGCTTAGTCTTGAATCTAACATGTTTTGGCAGGACTGCTTTAGCTATCTTTTATCTGCTTGATAGCAAGACTCCTTTTCTCTGGATGCTAAACATTGCAACTTTAAAAAATTGTTGTTCTACTTACTCATGGATATTCCTCAAGTGCTAAAAAATTGGTTCACTTAATTAAAATCAAAAACTCCATGATTTGCATGCTTCAAGTGAAAAGATCCAGGTGGGTTTGTTTGTCGCACTACTCTATTCTAGACTGCTTACCATTGCACATTGGTCTAAACTGGGATAGTGTAGTGTATGCCAAAATCACCGCCTTAAGCTTCCGATGGCTTTCATGCCTAGGCTTGGCTTGATTGGACAATATAAGGTGGGCAAACAAATAACCCCTGGCATTATGAAAAAGAACAACAAAATTCATTGATCATCAAGTTTGTTTTTAATGCTCCATTTGAACTGGACTTGTTTGTGTAAAGTAGAAATTGACTAGCTTTGTGCAGCCCCTGCTCTTACTTGTCTAGTTATCTTGATTAAGTGGTGATGCTTTTATTTCAAAATGATAAAATCACATGCTGTCATCATGTTTTTGGAAAATGTTAAATTGAGCTGAGCACATGAAAAATTGGTATTGATGTTGGCATATTTTTGCTCCATATGTCCTTGCAATTCTGCTCATTTCGAAGCTTTGCATCTTTTGACTGCTCCTTGATGCTTGCATTGCCAAAGGGGAAGAAATTTTTGAGTTCTCTGCAGCAAGGGGGTAAAATTACTCAGGGGGAGTTTTTATGAGTTTTTACCTTGCAAAGGGGAGATTTGCCGAAGGAGCTTTTACTCTTTTGAAAAAGGGGGGGGGGAATTCTTTTGTCAAGTGACATGATTTGGCTCGTTTCTGAGTTTTTATGGTTACTTGTGTGCTGAAATTCTTCAATTTTTCTTGAACATGAATTTGGTTGTCAATGCACTCATCAAGGGGGAGATTGAGAAACCAAGGGTTGGTTTTGGAGTCTGTGATGAGTGATTGACAGACTTTTACCCTCTGTTTCGAAGGGGTCCCTCCAAAGGGGTTTGGAGGTTGGTTCTCCGAAGGGGACTTCGGAGGCTGTTTCACCAAAGGGTTCGGTGGGTTTGGTTGCTACAGCTGTTGCAGTGGAGTGTGCCTGTCGGAGGGGTCCGACAGTACATGAGGACTGGGTTGTACCGAAGGTCTCGGTACTTTGGGCGGTACACCGGAGTGTGTGCCGAAGGTTGCTAACCCGGAGAGGTCTCTGGAGTACTGGAAACACTTGTCTGTTTGTCTGTGGTGCGCAGGGGACTTCTGAGGCGACGGACAGTTCGTAGCAGGTGAACCTGGGTCAAGCGGGAGGCTTGATGTCAGTGGAGCGGGGAGCTCCGTCACGAAGGCTGCGAAGGGGTCTAGGTCGGACCTCGGGTCGAGGTGCACCAGGAGAAGGCAGTAAGTGCGGAGCGTGGCTCCGGGTGAAGGTGCTCCGAGATGAAGTCCTCGGAGGCGAGGCACTTCGAAGGGTACTCCGGATGGAGTGACTTCGGAGTATGGTGGATCAAGTCCTCAGCAGAGGCAAGGTGTTCGAAGTGTGCTCCGGATGGAGACACTCGAAGGTATACCCGACGAAGGTCTCAGAAGTCGAGGTGCATCGAAGGCATGGTCCGGGTGAGGCTTGTCGAGTGTGCTCGGGGAGAGGCACTGCGACGAAGTGCTCATGGAATGCTTCATGCGGAGGCCTTGGATGAAGGAGGGACTTCGAAGGGTGGTACTCCGAAGGGGGGCTTCGGAGCGAGGCTAGCTCCGGAGTGAGGATGACTTGTGGTACTTCGGCCATGCATGGATTCGGTACACGGACTGACGGAGTTCGAGCTGGGAGAAGCTGCGAGGCCGTGGTGGTCCACTCTGAAGGTGTTGGTGCGAAGGGCCAAGGGCTTTGACGGCTTCGGCTCAAAACCATCACTGTATCAGAGGCTAACTTCGGTGGAGCGAAGGCCGTTAGGCTCAAGGCTTCTTACCGAAGCTACCACACCCCTCGCGTGGGAAGGGGGGCTTTGGAAAGGTCAAAGACTGCAAAGGCTGACATTGTCTGCTCTGCAAAAAGCTGACGCTGTCCCCTCTGCAAAAGCTGACAGAGAAGCCTCCAGAATAAAGTTGACTACCTTTTGTACCCCTCTGTTCTGTAGAGACAAAACCAATGTAAACCCTAGGGGTAAAGTAGTCAATTCACTTGGGTGAATAGTGGCTATAAATATGGGGGCTCGGTAGGTAACATTTAACACTTTGAGCATTTACTGTTGAGCTCCTGTACTAGCCTCCACATACTCTTTATTCATCCAGTGAGTTCATTTTTAGTGTTCCCTGTTCAAGCAGCGAAGCCCTGCTTCTGTGTTCATTTTCTGCTTGAGCTTGTTTCACATACCTCGCTACATACTTCGTCCGTTTGTGTGTCACTTCGAGTGACTTGTGATAGTGCACCGAAGCCTGTCTGGGTGGAGTGTGTTTTGTGCGAAGTGTGCTTTTTCAGTGTGTCTTCGCTCTGTGTAACTGGAGGCTAGACCTCGCTGTTTACTAGCGAAGCCCTGATCGAAGCCCGGTTCTTTTCCCGTGTTGAACCCCCTAGCGAAGTGTGTTAGTGTGCATTTAGACCCTCGAAGTACGAAGCCCAGCACCAGTTGCTGTCGCTAAGTATTTGGTCGAAGTCCTCAGAGGATAGTCCACTCGTGCGAAGGGTGAAGTGTGAAGCCTGCTCGAAGCACCCTGTGTGTGGAGCCTGCACTGACTTAGCAGAATTTTTTTTCGGGGTTGTGGGTTGAGCGAAGTCTGCTTGACTTTGGACTTTCACTCCTTGCGAAGCCTGTGTTCGGAGCCATCAAATACCTCCGAACCTGAACTTCGAAGGTTGTGTCCGAAGCCTGTTCCGCAGTAGACTGAATTAAAACAGAAGGCTATTTTTAGCCTGAAATTTTAAAAGCTCCCATTCACCCCCCCTCTGGTCGCCATTTCCGGTCCAACAGATTAGAAAATTGATACCTTAAGCTCACCTTGGGAAGCGCTCCACACAATTAATCCATGCTATTGTTGTCGGCTGAAAATGACCCCAATCTAGTGCACGGACTTCGGACTGAGCACCAAATCACAGATGCGCTATCTTCAGCGGAAGCAACAATGTGCCCTGGAAGCAGCTACAAGTACTCCTAGGAAAACCGGAAATAAAAACCAGTCGTGCCTTAGTGACTCGACCTCACGCACAAAACGCCGAACACTTCATGCACGTGCTTCGCCCGGTGTCAAATCCACAGCACCACTACGCCTGGTGATGAGGACATCAACCCCGACAAAGGAACGGCTACTCCAACTAAACCAGCACAGGTGCCACCAGGACCACTCACTCGAGCTCGTGCACGTTAATTAAACTTCGTAATGATTCTGAAGAATGAAGGACTAGAAGCTTCCTAAGTGCACGCACCATCTATGCTCATGATGAACCTGCCCAGAATAAAGTGTAGGTGTTGTGCCACCTATCTATTTTAGTTTGTTAAGAAATAACCAGGAAGGTGCTGCACCACCTGAATTAGGAAAGGGATCAGGGAGATGGTCTGGCTAATTGGACGCCCATCTCCTCCCCCCTATTTAGCTAGGGTTGCGCCCCCTCTTTTTGTTGGGTTTTCTTTGATTGGTTTAGCCCTCGTGCAAACATCATGTACCGCAGTTGTGCTCAACGGCCACTTGTGGACAGCCATAGTGAACCCTAATTCGTGAGTAATAATATTCAGTTTTGCCTACATCTTGTTCTTGCTTGTTTCTTCGATTGCTCGCAGGAATAGAACCTCGTGTTTAGGTTGATCTTGCCACCAACACGGTCAATAACCATTTTGAGTTGGTTCAGCGATTGCTAAGGCACCACGACCTGTTCGTTCGTAGTCGGATAGCGAGAGTCACCTCCACCAATCGAAATTATCCACCTCACCGAAAGATCAGACACTACATCTCTATCAAGTGGTATCAGATTACGGGTTGATCGGTGAGTTTTATCGAGTTTTATCCCTTTCTCTTGAGAGTTGTTCATCGTCCTAACGTCCACCAGAAAAACTACAAAAAAATCAGGTTAGAACCTTGTCCCCGAACCTTTTGGCCTTGCACTTTTCTTTCAGTAATCTTGTGTTGTTTAGTTTGTGTGCATTTGCGTCACTTGTTGCTGGTCGCCTTGTGTTTCCACTGTTCACCACCTTCTTCTTTCGTTCATACACCTCACATTTTTACCATCTCCATACTTGTTTCGTTTTGATAAGTTTTCATCCTTTCTACGTGGAACTTTTGGGGCACCTCACCTGGTTATCAAAAAAAAGGAAGGCAAGAAACAACAAAGGAAAGAGTAAAGGCATGGTGCAGAATCAAAAAAAAAGAAAAAAAAAAGAGCAAAAGAAGGAAAGTGAAAGAGGCAATCAGAAATTGGCGCCCATATCCTTACCTAATTTTGTTGGCACGCAGCACCTCCATATTTGGTTCGCCCAAGCTTTCTAATTAAGCACCGTTATTTTTGGAAAGCACGATCATCCTATCTTGTGCGCCATCTAGGGATTTGGTGGCCCCTCTCCACCTTTGCACGCCTACCTTCCATGCCCCCTGCCTTTTTTTTCTCTGTTCGGTTTCACTTGGTTCCAGCAGCATTCTATACGTGTTTGCACCCTTATTCAACCTTACATTTGCTGATTTATTGTGCTAACCCTTGCTCTAAAAGAGAAGCCTTCCTACAGCTACACAAACACCTACAGCGTGCAGGTTGTGTCATCTGGCAATTGCTCTATCCAAGCTTCGTGGTTGCACCGTTGGTTGCAGGTCACCCCTGTTGGCGTGGTAAGAACGAGTAAGACCTTGATAACGGTTTTTAGTTTGAGCGCCCTAATCCACAACCCTTTCCACTAGCTGTAGGACATACTATTTTGTTCTTTGTTTCTCTTGTCTTTACAGTAACTATGGCCGGACCCTTGGGGAATCAAGAGGATGAGAACGTCATTCCACATTCCCCTCGTACTAAGGGCATCATACAACATTTTGAGCGACAAATGCGCCTGCAAATTGATGGCCTCGCTGAAGATATTCACGTCACCAATGAGCGCCTTGGTCCGCTTGAAACAACACAAATTGAAACCAATATGGCGCTCCAGGAATTAGGAACAGCCCAAGCCACCACCAACACCACCCTCAGCACCATCATGACATGACTTGATGAGTTGTTCCAGCAACTTGGTGAGCTACAAGGTGACACTGATTATGGTGGTGACACCGAGCATGACGCTCAGGCCCATCATCGCTGGCACGGACGTCGTCGTGGGGTACGTAACTAGGATGATTTTTTCTCTAAGATTAAACTCACTATACCTAAATTCAATGGTACATATGATCCTGATGCTTATCTTGAGTGGGAACTTACTGTTCATCAAAAATTTGCATGTCATGCTTTTCCTACACACCATCAAGTTAAAGCTGCTACTAGTGAGTTTACCCATTTTGCTTCTGTTTGGTGGCGCGAACATTGCAACAAACATCCCACTAAAATCCCTAACACTTGGGATGCTTTAAAAGTCCTTATGCGCCACAAATTTGTTCCCTCATATTATGCTCGTGACTTTCTTAATAAACTACAGCGTTTACAACAAGGTACACACACTGTTGAAGAGTACTATCAGGAGCGGCAAACTGGTATGCTTCGTTGTGGTTTAGTTGAGAACAATGACGCTGCTATGGCATGTTTTTTGGATGGATTAAACCGTGAAATTCAGGATGTGCTTGATTATAAGGAGTACAGTACTATTACTCGTTTATTCCATCTTGCTTGTAAAGTTGAACGTGAAGTGCAGGGACGACATGCGAGGACACAAGCTAAGTCTTTTGCAGGTCGTACCACGTCGTTCCACTTAGGCCCTAAGCCAGTTGCCGTGTCACCCCCAGCAGCGCCATCACCACCTAGCAGCACTCCGCGTGACAAGGCAGTTGCAAAACATCTAGCAACAAAGGGTGCCTCCTTACGCACCAAGGATATTCAATGCCATCGATGTAAAGGTTATGGTCACGTGATACGGGACTGTCCCAACAAACACACACTAATTATTCGTGACAATGGTGAGTATTCTTCAGCTAGTGATTCTGAAGAAACCATATGTGCTATGCTTGCCACTAACATTGCAGGAACCAAAGAAGAACATGTGGATGCCACGGATGCTGACAAGTACGAGAGTCTTGTTGTGCAACACGTACTCAGCACGCAGGTTGCACTACCAGAGCAGCACCAGTGCCACACCTTGTTCCATACCAAAGGCGTTGTGCAAGAACGCTCCATTCGCATCATTATTGACAGTGTCTGCTGCAACAACCTGGCAAGCACGGAGATGGTGGAGAAGTTGTATCATCCCACGCGGCCACACCCACACCCCTACCATATTCAATGGCTTAACCAGGGCGGTAAACTCAAGGTAACACGCTCGGTACGTGTTCATTTCTCTATGGGGTCCTATCATGATTATGCTGATTGCAATGTTGTTCCAATGGAAGCTTGTTCGCTTCTGCTCGGTAGGCCTTGGCAATATGATATGGATAGCTTACATCATGGTCGCACAAACCATTACTCTTTGATGTTTAAGGGCAAGAAAATAATTCTTCATCCAATGAGCCCTGAACAGATTGTAAAAGCTGACATCGCTAGAGCTAAACAACAACAGCAGCAACCGCACATACAAAACGAAATTAAACTGAAAGCTCCTATTTTGCTTGCACTAAATCTGATTTTGATGACGTACGTGATGATAATCTGCCTTGCTATGCGCTTGTATGCTCTCATATGCTATTTTCACTAGATGATGTGCCATCTTTGGACATACCCCCTACTGTTACTAAGCTTTTGCGGGACTATGCCGATGTGTTTCTGAAGGAGTTACCACCAGGTCTTCCTCCCATTCGCGGCATTGAGGAGCAGATCGACCTCATCCCAGGCACTCAGCTGCCCAACCGTGCCCCGTACCATACCAATCCCGATGAAACAAAGGAGATTCAACGCCAAGTCCAAGCGTTACTTGATAAGGGCTACATTCGTGAGTCTTTCAGCCCTTGCTCTGTTCCTGTTTTACTTGTTCCAAAGAAGGATGGAACCTGGTGGATGTGCGTTGATTGTCACGTGATTAACAATATCACAATTCGTTATCACCATCCTATAACTCACCTTGATGATATGCTTGATGAGCTTAGCGGTGCTGTTATTTTCTCCAAGGTTGATTTGCGTAGCGGGTACCACCAGATTAGAATGAAACTTGGGGATGAATAGAAAATGGCATTTAAAACAAAATTTGGCTTATATGAATGGTTAGTTATGCCGTTTGGATTGACTAATGGTCCCATCACATTTATGCGCTTAATGAATGAAGTTTTGAGGCCTTTCATAGGACTGTTTGTGGTTGTTTATTTCGACAATATTCTGATTTACAGCAAGTCTATGTAAGAGCATTTAGAACATTTACGTGTTGTTTGTGATGCTTTGTGCGCTGCCCGCTTACTTGGCAATTTGGCAAAATGCAACTTCTGCACACCACGTGTTTCGTTTCTTGGCTATGTTGTTAGTCCGCAGGGCATTGAGGTGGACGGCAGCAAGATTGACACCATCCAATCATGGCCCACGCCGACGACAGTTACGCAGATTCGGAGCTTTCTTGGGCTTGCAGGGTTCTACCGATGGGTTGTGCGTGATTTCAGCTCCATTGCCGCCCCGTTGCATGAACTCACCAAGAAGGTCATTCCTTTCTCCTGGGGTACGACACAAGAAGAGGCATTCACTATCCTAAAAGATAAGTTAACACATGCCCCCTTACTACAGCTACCTGATTTCAATAAGATGTTTGAACTTGAATGCGATGCTAGTGGTATTGGATTGGGCGATGTTTTGCTTCAAGAGGGAAAACCAGTGGCTTACTTTAGCGAAAAATTAAGCGGTGCTCGTCTGAATTATTCAACTTATGACAAAGAACTTTACGCCTTGGTTTGCACTCTATAAACTTGGCAGCATTATTTATGGCCTCGCGAATTTATTATTCATTCTGATCATGAGGCTTTAAAACATATTCATAGCCAAACCAATCTGAACCGTCGGCATGATATGTGGGTAGAATTCATAGAGTCCTTTCCTTACATCATTAAACACAAGAATGGGAAAGACAACATTATTGCTGATGCTTTGTCGCGTTGATACACCATGCTATCTCAATTAGATTTTAAAATTTTTTGCTTACAAAATGTGAAAGAGCAATACGCCGATGATTCTGATTTTAAGGACATTGTGATGCATTGCAATGGTGGTAAACCATGGGGTAAATTCCACGTCAACGATGGGTTCTTGTTCCGTGCTAACAAGTTGTCTATTCCAGCAAGCTCTGTCCGTCTTTTGCTGTTACAGGAAGCACATGGTGGCGGCCTAATGGGACACTTTGGTGTATACAAGACACAGGAGACTTTGGCCGCACACTTCTTTTGGCCCCAGATGCGCCACGACGTGGAACGCTTTGTTGCACGCTGCACCACGTGCCTGAAAGCTAAGTCACACCTGAAAAACCACAGTTTGTATATGCCATTACCTGTTCCTACTTCTCCTTGGCTAGATATTTCTATGGATTTTGTTTTGGGCTTACCTAGAACTAAGAAGGGGAGGGATAGAATCTTTGTGGTTGTTGATTGATTCTCTAAAATGGCTCACTTCATACCATGTCACAAAACTGATGATGCTAGCAGCATTGCTGAATTGTTCTTTCGTGAGATTAATCCTTTACATGGTGTTCCACATACAATAGTCTCAGATCGCGATGCTAAGTTCCTAAGTCATTTTTGGAGATCTCTTTGGAATAAACTAGGAACTAAATTGCTTTTCAGCACCACTTGTCACCCACAAACGGATGGGCAAACTGAGGTTGTGAACAGGACCTTATCTACCATGCTTAGGGCTGTGTTAGACAAGAATCTGAAACTTTGGGAGGATTGCTTGCCCCATGTAGAGTTTGCTTACAATCGTGCTACACATTCCTCCACAAAAATGTGCCCTTTTCAGGTTGTCTATGGTTACATTCCACGGGCGGCAATTGACTTGCTGACCCATGATCCTTTGGACGCCCCACATGTAGATGTTGTTGCACGTGTTAAACACATGTTGGACATCCATGAGCAGACGCAGCAGAACACCGCGCACACTAATGCTAAAAATCGGGTTGTTGGTAGTAAAGGACGTAAACTTGTTACTTTTGAACCAGGTGATTTGGTGTGGTTGCATTTGCACAAGGATCGCTTTCCTACCTTGCGCAGGTCTAAGTTGATGCCACGTGCTGCTGGTCCATTCAAGGTGTTAAAGAAAATTAATGATAATGCTTATGTACTTGACCTGCCTGCAGAATATGGTGTTTCCTCTAGTTTTAATGTTGCAGATTTGAAACCATATGAGGGCGAGGATGAGGAGCTGCCGTCGAGGACGACTTCGATTCAAGAAGGGGAGGATGATGAGGACACCAACCCCGATAAACGAACGGCTACTCCAACTAAACCAGCATAGGCGCCACTAGGACCACTCACTCGAGCTCGTGCACGTGAATTAAACTTCATAATGATTCTGAAGAATGAAGGAACAGAAGCTTCCTAAGCGCATGCGCCATCTATGCTCATGGTGAACCTGCCTAGAATAAAGTCTAGGTGTTGCGCCACCTATCTATTTTAGTTTATTAAGAAGTAACCAGGAAGGTGCTGCACCACCTAAATTACGAAAGGGATCAGGGAGATGGTGTGGCTGATTGGATGCCCATCTCCCCCCTATTTAGCTAGGGTTGCGCCCCCTCTTTTGGTTTGGTTTTCTTTGATCGGTTTAGCCCTCGTGCAAACATTGTGTACCGCAGTTGTGCTCAACGGCCACATGTGGACAGCCATAGTGAACCCCAATTCGTGAGTAATAATATTTAGTTTTGCCTACATCTTGTTCTTGCTTGTTTCTTCGATTGCTCGCAGGAATAGAACCTCGTGTTCAGGTTGATCTTGCCACCAGCACGATCAATAACCATTTGGAGTTGGTTCAGCGATTGCTAAGGTGCCACGACCTATTCGTTCGTAGTCGGATCGCGAGAGTCACCTCCTCCGCCAATCGAAATTATCCACCTCACCGAAAGATAGGGCACTACAGCTCTATCACCTAGTCCGCCTGTCCACGCGTTTCCTACTTCTCGGCAAGCCACGCTTCCCCTAGCAGTGATGTAGCACCGAAGAAACAAGCAGCTGCGCTCGGCGCACTACTCTGGTTCATTCTGCCTGGCGGCTGAAACCAGTTCAACCACAAGGAAAACAACAATAGATAATCTCATACTCACACAAAACACGACTAGGCAAAAACATTTGTAGCAAAAAATAAATCACTTGGCCGGCAAAGGAAAATCTCGCATGCAACTTGGGAAGAAGATGAATCAAATTCAGAAATTGGTAAAGTGAACTCAATATTTTTCATTAGGAAGAGTTGGTAGAAACCCTAGGATTAGGGGGCCTTTTATAGACAATTTAAAAATAGGAAAATACATAAATACCTCTACGGTTTTTTACAGACGTGAAGGACCACGGGGCTAAAAATGTAAAATCCTATCTAAAGGTAGTTTGTCCCGATTCGAAGCTTTCGTAGCGACTATGGCTCCGCTTCAGGATGCTTGGATCTCGATCTGATGGTTTTGAGCTGAAACCTACAAAGCACACCAGATCGCCGACACGTGTCACCAATCCGCGAACTCGACCGCCAGCAAGTCTCTCCCGCTCTCGATCCATCGAGCCGCCTTGTCATTTGCACTGGCATCCCTTTCGCTGACTTGGTCAACATGCTATCCCAATCATCCGTCCATCCATGTCTTTCTCTATCTCCACGTGTACACCGGAGATCATCCTCTACTTCACCCGGCATCCTTGACTGTCTAGCATCAAGCTCCCTACTTGACCCCGATCACCTGCCATTGGCAGTTGAATCACATCTCAATCCTGCACAACATGAGACAAACAAAACACGAATCTCCATGCAGAACACATATCTCAACACACCGATCCCTTCAGTGAACACAACAAGCCATCACAAATCCAGATCATTAAATCAGGCAAACTTGTCAATCACTCATCACAAAGATAAAACCATTGTACAAACCCCACTTGGTTTCTCAATCTCCCCCTTGATGAGTGCATTGACAACTCCAAAAAGATACAAAGATGAATGTTGAAGTTCAGCGCACAGGTGACCATAAAAACTCAGAAAAGAGCAAAACCATGTCACTTGATTTAAAAATTCTCCCCTTTGACAAATGATCCTCCCCTTCGGCAAAAGCAGGACTATTTCTCCCCCTTTGGCAATGCAGGCATCAAGGTGATAAAAATGATGCAAAGAGAAGTACGAGGGTGAGTGTATATGCAAGCTTCTGAAACAGGATTAGCTATAATTACAGTACAAAACAAGCATTTGCCTTGAATATTATCTAAAAGTACTAAATGATAAGCTCAGGTGAATCATATCCAAAGGAAATCAAGAGCAAGTATTTTCAGGTTTAGCAAACAGAAGCATCACCACTCAGAATAGCATACTATACATGGTAAAGCATGGAATGCGAAAGCTAGCAAATACTACCCAGACATGCATAGTCAAATAACATGGAGCTTCAGCAAACTTGTAATGATGCAATATTTTCAATCTTCTTGTTTCCTTTTTCTTTCTGATTTTAATGCCAGGGGTTATTTGCACATCAACCTTATGCTAACTGACTAAGCCAAGCCTAGGTCAAGCAAAGACCATCAGAAGCTTAAAGCATTAGTCATGGCATACACTACAGTGTCCCAGATCTTACCAAAGTGATATGGTAAGCAGTCTAGAACAATGTAGTGCGACAAAGCAAAGCCACCTAGATCTTTTCAATGTCAACACAAAAGATATGGATATCAATTTCATGATTTTTATCAATTTTCATTACAAGATTTCCATGAAAGCATTTAAATGTTCAAGTTGCATGTTTGCATCCAAATGTAATAGACTTAGCTATCAGGCAGTAAAAGATAGCAAAAGCAATCAACCTACTCATGCTAGTTATCAGACTAACCAGTGACCATGTTTTAATTTTCAGAAATAAAAGCCATACTCGTGACAGATATCAGTCATATTCAACAGAGAAAAATCATCATTATTAAACACAATAATTCAAAGGCATATCCATGCAAGTACAAGTAAAAACAGTTAATCATATAATAGAAGCTTATGCAATGCATGATACACAACTCCCCCTCACAAGATGCCACAGGGATGACAAACACCAAGCACTCTTCTCAAAAATGCAAATTGAGAAGCATCAAGAGGCTTAGTAAAAATGTCTGCAAGCTAGTTCTGGGTATCAACATATCTCAATTCAATATCACCCTTCTCATTGTGGTCTCTCAAAAAGTGATAACGCACATCAATGTGTTTGGTTCGAGAATGTTGAACTAGATTGTTTGCTAAGCTAATGGCACTAGTGTTAACACAAAAAAGTGGAACACCCTTAAAATCCAACCCAAAATCCCGCAAAGTAGATGCCATCCACAAAATCTATGAGCAACAACTAGCAGCAGCTACATACTTAGCCTCGGTTGTAGTCTTCGTAATGCTAGACTGTTTGAGAGAAGACCAACAAACAAGAGAGGAACCTAGAAAATGACAAGTACCAGAGGTACTTTTCCTATCAATTCTACATCCAGCAAAATCAGCATCGGAGAAACCTCGAAGGCATAAAGATGATGATGCAGAATACTAAATGCCAAATTCAAGACTGTGTTTTAGGTACCTCAGTATTCGTTTTACCACTTGACGATGTGACGCTCTTGGAGAAGCCTAAAAACGAGCGCACAGACATATTGCGAAGTGTATGTCTGGCCTCATAGCCGTCAAGTAGAGAAAAGAGCCAATCATGCTCCGCAACTCCTTCTGATGCACCTCTTCTCCATCTTCATCCAGGTCAAGCGCTACTGAGGCAGCCATCGGAGTGGCAAGCAGCTTCGCATAGCTCATATCAAAACGCTTCAACATATCTTTGGTGTAGTTTGTCTAATGCACGAAAGTACCTTGTTTTATTTGCTTGATTTGTAAACCAAGGAAGAAGGTCAGCTCTCCCATCAGTGATATCTAGAATTCTTTGCTCATAGAATCAGCAAACTCGGCCATAAGTGTATGAGAGGAACCACCAAAAATAGTTTCATCAACATAAATCTGAACAAGGAAGAAATCTATGCCATGCTTCAGAGTAAACAGGGTTTTGTAAATAGAGCCCATTTTGTACCCATGCTCAAGCAAAAAGTTCCTAAGTCGGTCATACAAGGCCCTAGGAGCTTGCTTGAGCCCAAACAAAGCATTGTAATGTTTAAAGTTCAAAGCCTGGGGGTTGTCTAACATAAACATCCTCTCCTATGAAACCATTAAGAAAAACACTTTTAACATCTATTTGATAAAGCTTGGAACCACGAGAAGATGCAAAAGAAAGCAAAATCCTAATGGCCTCAAGTCGAGCTACTAGAGCAAAGGTCTCTCCAAAATCAACCCCCTTGACTTGAGAGTAACCCTGAGCAACAAGCCTAACCTTGTTTCTCACAACAGACCCATCCTCCCCCTGTTTGTTTTTGAAAATCCATTTTGTGCCAATGATATGAATGTTAGGGGGTGGATCTACGAGAACCCAGACTTAGTTTCTATCAAAGTTTTCTAACTCCTCATGCATGGCATTGATCCAACACAAATCAGATAAAGCATGACTAACATATAAGGGCTCAAAGGAGGCAACAAATGTAGAATCAATAATGTGAGTATGAGATCGAGTTACCCTTTCATCTAGCTCATCGATGATCTGCTCTAGAGGATGCATCTTCTAAATGTGCCGTGGAGCTTCTCGATAAGATGCAGCCTCCCCCTTAACACTTGTCGGACTGTAGTCGAAGATGACCAAAGTCAAAGCAGATGCTTTGGGACCTCTTGTTGAAGTAGTGGGAGGTATGGGATCATCATCAAGGCCTTCACATTCTTTAGGATCTTCTTCTTCAAATATGGTTGTTGTAGCAAGTGTTTTAGCTAAAGCAATTTTTTATGTGATGGTATACGGTGTATAGAATGAACCTCGAAGGGTTCTCACAGAGGGAGAAAGAATTTATACTGGTTCAGGCCTCCCCGGAGGGATAATAGCCCTACGTCTAGTTTATAATGGATTAGGCATTATTTTGCCTCTACTAAACATGTCCCAAAGGGATCTTGCCCTCTGGAGCTGATCCTCTCTTACAAGGGCATGGCCCTGCTTTTATAGGCTCGCAGGCCAAAGGAAAAGACCAAAATACCCTCTACAAGCTGTAGGCTTTATAGGGGCAAGGGAAAAAAGCTAGACTACTATACATTTAACTTTACAGATGCAATAGATAAACATCACTTCTGGAGCAGGTATACGGCATACTAGGGGCGAGGGGCATCGGTATGGATTTACACTGTAGCGATGCCTAGATATTTCTTCTGATCCGGAGTACTTGCCGGAGGGCTTCACTCAGAGCTAGCTGAGAGGGCTCCGAAGAGCACTCCAAAGCGGATCCTAAAGTGGGCTCCGAAGTTGACTCCGAAGCAGCTCTCGAAGAAGGCTTCAAAAGGCTCCGGAGAGGGCTTCGAAGGGGACTGGAGGGGTCCCGGAGGCTTGGCCCTAGAGGGGAACAGAGGGGTCCTGGAGGCTTGGCTCCGAAGGGGACCGGAGGGGTCCTAGAGGAGCAAGTCTTGGATGTCTTGGAGTTGACTTCGTTAGAGGGGGCTAGAGCTTGTCTTTAGGCTTCGCCTATTGACGGGCTCTGAACCCGAGGCCTTCGGAGGCTAACATCATTTGGCCCTTGATTGAGGGAAAACTTATTTCCCCCAACAGTAGCCCCTCGCACGTTGCCCTTCAGAGCGAAGGGATGCGTGTGCCTCGGGACAAATGACTTGAGATAAAGAATTACTTCGGGGAAG
The DNA here is from genome assembly GCA_019279435.1 of Zizania palustris. Lineage (NCBI taxonomy): Eukaryota > Viridiplantae > Streptophyta > Magnoliopsida > Poales > Poaceae > Zizania > Zizania palustris. Next base: position 46,276,475 of record JAAALK010000290.1, on the reverse strand, counting down.
GCAGGCCTTCGGAAACTAGGGCCAAAGGCTGGCTTCAAACCGCGCCAGCAATAAATGCTTTTTCAGAGTGATGGGACGCCCTCGGGGAGCCCAAGCGACCCTACAATGGTCCAAAAACTGACCGTTGCAGCGTGGGGGATGCGACGGTTCACTTCAATTTCACCTTGGGCCCACCGGTCAAAGACTGTGGAGACCGGGGTAACCGGTGAAAAATTACTTTGATGCGGGGCACATGGTCACTTTTTACTACATATAAAAGGGGCTCAACGTACCACGACTCCATCCACACCTTCATTTGCTTCCTGCTTCAGCCCCTAGCAACATTAGCTCTCTACTCTCCACCTTCGTCCTCGCGCATAGTCTGCTCCGAAGCCCTTTAGTGCCCTTCGCGCCGAAGCCCTGCGATATGCCGAAGAAGGTTGCGTCGAAGAAGGCTTTGGCCCCGGGTGCGAGCTCGAGCTCCGTCTAGGCCCAAGCGGCGGTGGCGGTGGCAGCGAAGCCTACTGTGAGGCACCTAGGGCCGAGGGACCTTCGGTCACCGTCAGACAGATTTGAGCATACTTTGGAGTTGAAGGATTCGGTCTCCATGGAGGAGTCCATCCAGAGAATCTATGAATGGGGGATCTCCGAGGGCATCCAGCTTCGAGTGCCTGAGAAGACAGAAACCATCCTGAGGCCTTGGTCTGACGAAGTTTTTTTTTTGAGGCCTTCTTCGAGGCGGGGCTCGGACTGCCGGTGGTGGACATGCTGAGTGAGGTGCTGAAGGCATACAACTTTGAGCTCCCTCACCTATCCCCGAACATCATGGTGAGGCTAGCAATTTTTGAGTGGGCCATGAGGGCTGAAGCCGAAGGCTACAAGGGGCGCGTAGATGTCTTCGTCGCCCTTCACGACGCAAGCTGGCAGCCAAATCGGAGGGACGGGCAGATGGCGTGAGACGGCCTTAGCCTTTGGAAGTGCCAACTTCTAGCTCCGCAGGGAGTTCCTGGATGACTTCCTGGCGAGGGCCGTCAACAACAAGTGGTACTCGAAGTGGGATCAAGAATGGTTCTATGCTTCGGTGGGCACGGACTCACCCCTTCGGAGTACCAACGCACTCATCTCCTACCATCGCGAAGGCATGGTGAGGTCGAGCTCCGAGGCCCTTCAATTGAGGATCTTGCTCCTACAAAGGGTGGCCTTAAAGATGAGCATGAGAGACTTAGCCGAAGAGTTCATCACTCTTCGACTAAGCCCCCTCGCACTCTCTTGGCCGGAAGACTTGTTCTTGGCTCTAGGCTTGGAGAGCCCGAGCAAAGTGTCCGCGGAGCATCTTGGTAAGGCTTCGAACTTTCTCATCTTCATACTTCGCAAAGTTTAACTTGTGTTGGCTTGGAGTCTTGATGAAGTTGCACGTGACGTGTGGCCTCTAGAGGAGGCTATTATGGCCGCCGAACACGTCGTGGGACCTCCGACGCCAGACCAGCAAAACCGAAGGATCGTCGTGGTGGGGTCTTGGGAACGTTGGAATCATGTGTGGACCTGGCTCAACGCCGAGGGGGTCCAAACACTCCCGGACATTTCCAGCTCGGCACCTTCGGCGAGCAGCTCCAAAAGGAAAAGGGTGGACAGCAAGGAACCCAAGGCCTCAAAGTCTACAAAGTCCTCGAGGGTTCTCTCGTAGCCCTCGGCGGATGAAGCCCCTGGTGCGGCGGAGCGTGTAGGTCTGAACCTTGCTACTGGAAGGGAGCCCGCGGATGCTCTGGTTGTGATGGCCGAAGTGGTGACGCTGGATGCTACGGCAGCGACTAAGGTGGTGGCACCAAAGACTGTGATGGTGACCCCTTCGAGCGTGGAGGCTGGGGTTCAGCCAGCCCAACGAAGGGACTAGGGGGCACACATCACACCCACATCCTTCTAGGACATCTCTTCGGGCAAAGAGGATGTTGACAAAGGTAGAGACTTCATCACCCTTCTGATTGTATTCATGCATATGGACTTGTACTTTTCTTCAGGCATCGGTGATGATGCAAGGCCCGTTGTGGCAGAGTCAGAGGGGACCTCTGACAGCAGCGGGAGCAGTAGCAGCACGGAGTCCGAGAGCTCTTCATCTAAAGAGGACGAGGGGGACAACCATGGCGGAGGGGCCCCTCAAGAGAAGCCTAAAGAGGTGGTCGAGGTAGTAGACTGGAGCCTGGCTCGATCCGGCGGAGCCTATTCTGGCGGGGCCTGTGTTTCCAACACCCATGGCCTAGCCTCTGCTTCTGAGGGGACCTGCGATAGAGGCGGCCATCAATTCCTTTTACGACGGCTGTGTTGCTATGATGAAGGGGGACTTGGTGGCACAGCTTAGCCGCGCCAGCCACTTCGACCTCTTCGCAAACACCCATGAAGCCCTCATCCAGGTGAGCGAAGCTTCACACGGTCTTTGAGTGGCACTTAGCTCTTTTAGCAATACTGAAGGTTTCTTGAACCTTGCCAAGCCTTCGCACTGAACTCCATGGCAGCGGCCTCTACGGGCCACCAGGAAACATTTTTGATGGAGGAGAGTGACACCCTTCGGTGCTAGGCTTCGGAGGAGGCCGAGAGGCGGAGGAAAGCCGAAGTAGTGGCAGAGGCGGCGTGGTCCGAGGCCACCAAGGCAAAGAAAACATTGTCCTCAGAGATGGAAAAGCTTCGAGAAGCACTTCGGGCTTCGGAGGAGGCCAAAGCGAAGCTGGCGGCGGAGTTCTCTAAGCTTTGCGTAGCTAACCGAACTCTGGAAGACTTCGTGGTCCGAGGGGTCAACAAGGCCACCTTGAGCTTGCCTAAGTCCTTGAGCAGTTGGGGACCGAGTGCCCTGCTCTAGACTTCAATCCTCAAGACCCTATTGGGGACCGAGTCGAATTCCTTCAGATGGCCGCGGTGACGGTGGAGGTGTCGATGAAGGGCTTCGTGCTGATGGCCGGGCGAGTGGCTGGCCAAAGGGTGTTGCAAATGCTTCATAATGCGGGGTGCAACCACCTCGAGGTAGCGACCTCAGCCACGCCTGTGGCCTTCAGAGGCCTTCACTTGACTTCGCCACATTCGACGGTCCAAGGAGCATGGCGCCAGCTTCAGGAACCCTAGAAGGCCCAAGGGTTCGAAGCGGTCCTCGATGTGCAACGAGTCTCCCGCCTTCGCTGAGCCAGGGCACAGGCCTCGCTAGCTCAGCCTTACGTCGAAACCTCTGCTACCAAAGGTGTAGACCTCCTTAGGCTTTTTGTAATTTGTAGCCGTAGGCCTGTAAATGACTTGTCAGTTTATTAATAGAAATACGGAGGTATTTTATACCTGCCTAGGCTCATTCTTCGGATGTTGACTTCGAAATGCTTGAGGATTCAGAGGAGCTTCGCCAGCTTTGGGTGGTTCTCGGAGTAGCTAGTTATGAAGCCCCCCTCAGTTTAAACATTCGAGGGGTCCTTGGTGCGAAGCTATTCCCAAAGTAGCTCAAGAGCTGCTAGCTACCATGAAGACGGAGCACCTTCGGAGTTCTTCATCCTCGCCATACTTAAGCTGTTTTTATGTAGGCTTAAGTGGCGAGGGGGTGTAGTCTTCGGGTACGACCTTACAAGCCGATGAAGCCCTAGACTTTTTTGCCTTCGATGCAGCACCGCCCGCGCTTCAGGCTTGGGGCGACGTACTAGAAGAAAGGTGAGCTATGCGGGCTTCGAAGCGTGGATGGTCCGGCCGCGGGAGGTCAGGCTCCGACGGGGCTTCGTCTAGCCGAGGGGGCCCAGCCCAGAAGAAGAGAAAGCGAGGTCTGAACATGTCGGGCCCTCGAGCTCGCTTTTTCCTAGTCTTAGATATAGATTACTCATAGTTTTTTAGTTTTCGAAGTGTACCTATAGCATACTTCGCTTTTGGCATTCAATTAATGGAATTTGTGTTGTATTTATATATGCATACTTCGTTTTCATGCTTCGCACAAATTGTGTGTTCTAAACGTTTAGCTTGTCATGCTTGTACTACGCATTTCATTCGCACACTTCGCATGCATACCTTGGTCCCCCCTTGCGCATGGCGGTTAGGGACTTGGCCGTTGTCGGTGCGCGCAATTATAAAATATGAAGTGGTGTGCCCTGGGTGGCTTCGGACGCTTATATCGCGTCGAATGGAGGCCTCTTTTGGGCTTTGAACGCTTTAATTTGAAGTGAAGCAAGGCTTCGGCATACTCAAATTAAGCGAAGCATGGCTTCATCATGCTTGATTTTAAATAGTAAATATGTGCGAGCAAGGGTCCAAAGCGCATCTAGATTTTAGGCGAAGCATGGCCTCAGTATGCTTAATTCTTAGATTATATTTTGACACGCGAAGCAATGCTTCGAAGCGTGTTTGGATAGAGAAGCAAGGCTTCTGAGCTTGATTCTGCAATGAGAATGGAATGGTTGCTGTGGATTCACCAAACCTGTGATAATTTGAGCCACCTACGACTCTAAGCCACCTACGACTCTGAGATGCATCAGGCTGGATCCTGGAATCCAGGACACTTCAGGCCGTCACCTGAGAGTCCTGGACACATCGGGCCATCGCCCGGGAAGTCCTTTAGCCAACTTCTACGAGCCCAGAGGCGCTGTGTAGCCTTCGGAGGAGTGCTCTAGTTTTTAGAAAGCGAATCGAGGCATCAGTTTTAAACAACACGAAGCAAGGCTTCGATTTTAAATAAGGCGAAGCAAGGCTTCGATTTTAAGGCGAAGCGAGGCTTCGGTTTTAAACAAGACGAAGCATGGCTTCGATTTTAAGGCGAAGCAAGGCTTTGATTTTAAGGCGAAGTGAGGCTTCGGTTTTAAACAAGACGAAGCAAGGCTTCGATTTTAAGGTGAAGCGAGTCTTCGGTTTTAAATAAGGTGAAGCAAGGCTTCAGGGGTTTAATGGAATGAAGCTATATTTATGCTTCTTTGTAGAACGAAGCAGGGCTTCGAGCTGTGTACATACCTTCGGAAGCTTGACTAGCGCAGAGGCCGAGTGGCTTCGCGTGGTTGAAGAGCTTCCCTCATAGCCCATAGGGCTTCTGAGGCCTTCAGTGAGCACCCGGAGCCCCTTGCCGAAGGGTGCACTTAAAGGCGCGAAGCGTGGTGGAGGGCGAAGAAGGCCTTCGAACTGTACTTGAAGTCCCTTGACGAAGGGTGCGCGGAATCCTAGGACTTCGATGCTCCTTCCGCAAGCGTACTTCGAAATACAGGCAGTGGCAGAGAACTTAGCTTTTTGTACATAAGCTCCCCACGAACGGTGCCAACTGTTGTAGCAAGTGTTTTACCTACAACAGGTTTTAATGTGATGGTATACGGTGTATAGAATGAACCTCGAACGGTTCTCACAGAGGGAGAAAGAATTTATACTGGTTCAGGCCTCCTTGGAGGGATAATAGCCCTACGTCTAGTTTATAGTGGATTTGGCATTATTTTGCCTCTACTGAACATGTCCTAAAGGGATCTTGCCCTCCGGAGCTGATCCTCTCTTACAAGGGCATGGCCCTGCTTTTATAGGCTCACAGGCTAAAGGAAAAGACCAAAATACCCTCTATAAGTCGTAGGCTTTATAGGGGAAAGAAGGGAAAAAAGCTAGACTATTGTACATTTAACTTACAGATGCAATAGATAAACATCACTTCTAGAGCAGGTATACGACATACCAGGGGCGAAGGGCCTTAGTATGGCTTTGCATTGTAGCGATTCCTGGATATTTCTTCTGATCCGGAGTACATGTTGGAGGGCTTCAGTCGGAGCTAGCGGAGAGGGCTCCGAAGAGCACTCCGAAGAGGACCCCAAAGCGGGCTCCGAAGTGGACTCCGAAGAAGCTCTCGGAGAAGGCTTCAAAAGGCTCCGAAGAGGGCTTCGAAGGGGACCGGAGGGGTCCTAGAGGCTTGGACCCGGAGGGGACCAGAGGGGTCCCGGAGCCTTGGCTCCAAAGGGGGCTGAAGGGGTCGCGGAGGAGCAAGTCATGGCTGTCTTGGAGTTGACTTTGTTGGAGGGGGATGCAGCTTGTCTTCAGGCTTCACCAGTTGATGGGTTGCGAACCCGAGGCCTTCGGAGGCTAACCTTATTTGGCCCCTGATTGAGGGAAAACTTATTTTAAGGAACCTAGTGAGGATCGTCAATATAGTTCATGGTTATGATGAGTGATTGACGGGGTTTTGTCATGGGGTTTATGTATGGATGCTTGGATATTTGTGTGTGTGTCTATGTTTGTCTCGTGTGTGACGGCTTGAGATACTCGTCAGCTGTTGATGGCAAGGGATCAGGGTTAGACAGGGAACCTAATGCCACATGGTCGAGGGTGTCAGTCGAAGTTGAGAGTGAACTCATATGTACGTATGGAGATCGAGCAGGACGTGAGATGGAGGTTGATCAAGACGAAGTGTCGGTTGAGTCAGCGAAAGGGAAACCAGTTCAAGTGACAAGGCGGCTCAAGGGATCGAGAGTGGGAGAGACTTGCTAGCAGTCGAGTTCGTGGACTGACGATGATCGTCGACGATCGGGGAGGCTTTGTCGGGTTTTGCTGAAAACCGTCGCATCTCTAAATGTTTTAAATTCAATAATTAGAAGTCTTTTTGTTTTGAGTAATTTAGAGTAATGTGTAAACTTTTAATATTTTTCAGGATTTCCCAATTCTAAAAAGTTATTAAAAGGGTAGAGTCTTTGTGTAATAAAAGTTAGTAGAGTTTAATAGGAGTAATTTTCAGACTTTACAACTCTGAAAATATCTCTTGTCTTGTTGTGTTAAACGAAGGAGTTGAGGGTATTTTATGTAAAGCTGCCTTCTAGGGTATAGCTATGAAATAGGCCTCATACCCAAGGGGTTTGCTTGCCTTTTTGAGAAATGTAACCAGAAATCTTCTTGTTTTGTGCTGATTGTTTGTGAATTTTTGCTTCTAAAATTTCTACTCCTGCATTTCAGTTTTGTGCTTTTGCTATTCATCTTCAGATCTTTCTTCCTGCAATCACTGTTGTGTTTTGAAAATACTATTCATTGTCCTGAAGCTCTGAACTCTGTTGCGCCACCAAGTATGTTTGTCCTCTCTGTGAATTGTGTTGTTGTTCTTCTTGATCTGATCTTGCAATATTTCTTTATTGGTTTTGTGTGTTTGATCAAGAGATTCATCTTTGAGCTATCAGACAAGGAATCACCTGTGGAGGAGAAGAATCTGATCAATAACATTTTTCAGAAGACAAGAAAGAACTGTTGTTCTTCATCAGGTAATTTTCTGAAACTTTAGCAGAATTCACTTGATCTTGTCTTGAGTATAGCCAAGTTGGTATGTGGATGATTGGTGGTGTGAGTGATGCATTCTTCTGAGAAAGTAGTGGCTTGTGATTGAGTAAATTTTCTGGTTATATATTGAAAGAACTGAAAATACTTCCTGTTTTATTATTCTGTTTTGGTTGAAAAAAGGTATTCTAGTCTGAGTTTTGGTTGATTCAGTTTCATAGGAAGCTTTGAAGAGTTGTTCCATCTATCCACTAAATGATGTTAGATCTTTGAGTTGGTTCTATAATTATTCTTTCAGATTGTGCTAAATCATCATTTTGATCTACTGATTGAAGTTTTGAGATACTAAATGTTACAGCTCTAGAGCTTCAACAATACATCATCATTTGCATTAAAATTTGTTGCGTGTTCTGCAAATTTTCTAAGTTACTTCATAACAAATGAAAATTCTTGATACAGTCTGCTATCACCTTTTCTGTCTAAAAATATGAGCATGTACTGTTTCTTATCTAAAACGGATTCAGTTCTGCAATGAAGATTTCTTGTGTTCAGCTATTTTTCAAACTTGACTAAATCTCTGAACTCTTGAGTATGTGCTCTGAATTGAAGTAGGATTTCTAGGATTTAAAACTATTCTTCAATATTTTGCTGTTGTGATCATTTTTCAGTTCAGCAAGGTTATTCTGAATATTCTACAATCTGAGTATTGTTCTAGTGGATGTTCTGAAAAATTCTGTGAGTAATCAAATTGATGCCAAAAGAATCTGTTTCAATTACATTCTTATATAACTTCTGAACTGATCATGTTTGTTGATGAATATAGATTGAAGTGAGTGGTCTGAATTTATTTGAATCTGCATATATGAATTCCCTGTTCATAATTCAGAAGTTTTCAGATTGTGTTAGAACTGAAATTGCCAAACGAAAAGTTTCATTAACTTTCTGTTCAAGTTTTCCGAAACTATAATTTGAGTTAGTTCACTATTCTGAGTTTAGAATTGTTGATTTAAACTATCACATGTTTTCTTAGATTGATCATCATTACATCTGTTCTGTTTGAAAGTTGTTAAGTCTAAAATCTCAGGTTGTGTTCATTACATTGAATAGTGTTCTGAACAAAAGTCCGTGTATAGCTTAAATGTGTGTTCTGAATTGAATCTGCTTGGAACTGTACATCATCCAGTTATTATCAGAAGTTGTCTTGATCTCATTTTGTGTAAACAGCAGTTTTATATCGTGGTTGAAATTGCTAAACCCTGATACTTCTAAAAAATTCAGTACTGAAGATTGCAGTTACTCAAATTTCTGTGTTTCATCTGATTAAGTGAGGTTCAAAAATCTTCTGTTCTCTGAACTGTTCATCATCAAAATTGTGTTATTCTTAGTCATACATTCTTGTTTGGTCTTGCAAGATCAGATGAACAGAATTAAGGTTTTAATTGCTTGTGTTAGGTATCTAATTTGAGGAATTTACACAAAGTCTCACCTGAAAATTGCTTGAATGCTGAATTGATCTATTTGATCTATTTTCGGATTAGCTACAGTGAAAGTCGAGTGAACCTGAAATTTGTATCTCATTGAACATTTGCTTTACTTCTTGGTTCTTGAAAGAGTTTTTTAGTGTCCTGAAATTGACCATCAATTTAGTTCACAAAAATTGTAGAGGCGTCTATTCACCCCCTCTAGTCGCCATTCTGATCCCACATATTTCCCCCCAACAATGGTCTTATTCATATCCTTTTCACTAGCAAGCTCAAAATAAGAACTAACACACGGGGTTGATTCATCAAAAGTCACATCACATGACTCGATGATAGTATTAGTCTCAAGATTAAACACACGATATGAATGGCCGTGAGTGGAATATCCCAAAAAGATCCCATCTGAAGATCGCGACTCAAATTTTTCCAAGTTTTCACATTTTAGGATAAAGCACCAACAACCAAATACTCGAAGATGAGTAACCTTGGGCTTTCTTCCAAAACGCAGCTCATATGAAGTCAAATTCAAAAGTGAGCACAGAAAGATCTGGTTGGAGATGTAACAAGCAGTGTCCTCAACCCAAAACCTTCTAGGAATCCTATGCTCATCCAGCATCATCCTAGCCATCTCCACCAGAGGGCGGTTCTTTCTCTCAACATATCCATTCTGTTGAGGAACCTGCAGAGCAGAAAATTGGTGTTCAATGCCATGCTCAAGGCAAAAGTCAACAAAGAAATCATTTTTGAACTCAATGCCATTATCACTTCTAATTGCTTTCAATGCACCAGGGAGTTTAGTGAATAGTATCAAAGCTAAGCTCTGAAAGTGTGAAAACACTTCATCCTTGCTTGCAAGAAAGTAGACCCAAGAATACCATGAATAGTCATACACCACGACAAGGACATACATTTGCCACCCAAGGAACTAACCCGAGAAGGACCTATAGTGTCCATATGGAGAAGTTCTTCGGGTTGTTCTATCATCGCCATATTGATTGGTGAATGAGAGGAGGCAACCATATTTCCATGTCGACAAGGAGCACAAACAAGATTCTTCTCAAACTTGAGCTTGGGAAATCCTCAGATCAGACCTAGGACACTCAATCGAGCAAGCAAGTTAAAGCTCATATGCCCTTGTCTCCTATGCCACATCCAGAGCTCAGAAGATGGTCTAGCAATAAGACAATGAGATAACCAAATGGCTCAGAAAAATCAGCTCCAAAGCTTTCCCTATTCTTGGAATCTTACAAACCAAAGCGCTAGAAGAATCAAGAACTTGTGAAGTATCACGCCTGAAACGCACTTCCAAGCCCTCATCAAGCAACTGAGATACAGAAAGCAAACTGTATCTCAAATCCTCAACCAAAGAGACATCTTTGAGAATGAAATTTTCATTAATTCTAATCATACATTTGCCTATCACTCTGCTCTTACGATTGTTGCCGAAGGTAATGTGCTCATTTCGCTCAATCGAGGTGAGGCTGGAGAACCATGATGTCTTCCCGGTCATGTTGCGCGAACAACCGGAATCCATGATCCACTTGTTCTCTAGGCCTGGTCTGCCTGTCCACATGTTGTCTGGTTCTCGGCAAGCCGCACTTCCCCTAGCAGCGATGCAGCGCTGAAGAAACTAGCAGCGATGCAGCGCTGAAGAAACTAGCAGCTGTGCTCGGCGCACTGCTCTGGTTCGTTCTGACTGGCGGCTGAAACTAGTTTGACCACAAGGAAAACAACAGCAGATAATCTCACACTCACGCAAAACAAGACTAGGCAAAAACAGTTGTAGCACAAAAAAATTACTTGGCCGCCAAAGGAAAAACTCGTAGGCAACTTGGGAAGAAGATGAATCAAATTCATAAATTGGTAAAGTGAACTCAAGATTTTTCATTAGGAAGAGTTGATAGAAACCCTAGGACTAGGGGGCCTTTTATAGGCAATTTAAAAACAGGAAAAGACGCAAATACCCCTAGGGTTTTTTACAAACGCGAAGGCCCACAAGGCTAAAAATGTAAAATCCTATTTAAAGGTAGTTTGTCCTGATTTGAAGCTTTCGTAGCGACTACGGCTCCACATTAGGAGGCTTGGATCTCGATCTGATGGTTTTGAGCCGAAACTGATAAAGCACACCGAATCGCCGGCACGTGTCACCAATCCATGAACTCGACCGCCAGCAAGTCTCTCCCACTCTCGATCCCTCAATCCGCCTTGTCACCTGCACTGGCCTCCCTTTTGCTGACTTGTTCAACAAACTGTCTTGATCATCCGTCCATCCATGTCTTGCTCTATCTCCACGTGTACGTCTGAGATCGTCCTAAACTTCACCTGGCATCCATGTCTTGACCCAGATCACCCGCCGTTGACAGTTAAATCGCACCTTAACCCTGCACAACATGAGACAAGCAAAACATGAATCTCCATGCAGAACACATATCTCAACACACCGATCCCTTCGGTGAACATGACAAGCGATAACAAATCCAGATCATTAAATCATGCAAACTTGTCAATCACTCATTAGAAAGATAAAACCACAGTGCAAACCCCACTTGGTTTATCAAAAATGCCATATCGGAACTTCCGATCAGTACAAAAATTCCTCGATTCCAAATCAGAACTTATGGCTCGTCGCAACTTCTGATACTATATCTGAACTTCCAAAGCAACATTTGCTCTCTCTATATAGACCAAAAAATAATCGGAACTTCTGATCCATGGAATTTTCTTGGGCATATCCTTCACCCTGCTCCTTACTATATCACTCCATTTGTACCCTCTGAATTTTATAACATGCAGGATCAGATGAGGGCGCCAAGAGGCGATGTCTTCGGCAGGCTATCCGTCGCACCACGAGGACGTCTAGAGGCGGTATCTGAAGCTACCGTCGTCAAGGTGGGGTCCCAGGATGTCCCCATTCCTAAGGGGCCCTCCGAACAATGCAGAGGTGAGCCATGGAAGGAGACTGGGCAGGGACCAGTCGGTCCGACCGTAGCCACAGGGCCGGTCAGACCGCCCTCAGTACCCTAGTCCGACCGGCCTACTATGGTCGGTCCGACCGACCATTTGCAAGCTCCCGGCACAAGTTGGTCCGATCGGCCCACCATGGCCAGTCCAACCGATAGCACCCGGTTGGACAGGCCCAGTAAGGCTGGTCCGACCGACAGGACACAAGAAGTTATATCCACCAAGCGCAAAATCGTTGAGGCCGATCCGAGCAATCCTCGTTAGGCCAAGAGTTACAAGAGAAAATTTGTGGCACCCGGTACTAAGACACAACCTTCATGGGCACCCCTAGGTATGACCAAGTCCCAGAAGAGGTGGCTACAACGTCTTCGAGCCCATGAGATGCGCGAGAAGAAGGACGAGGATGAGTAGGACACTATTTTCGAGGAGATCTATCCCCAACCAGCAGTGAAACAGGTTTGGAAGTTGAAACCAGTTGCTGTAAACAACTCGGATCCTACTCCTAGCGAAGATGAGGACATTCTCATGGACGACGACTACACACCTGTCTTTGAGGGGCCCATTCCTCAGGCGATGGATATAAACATCGTTATGCTGCTAGCTGAGTTTGCTATCCTGTAGGATGAGGCTGAGGTTTCTCAGCTTAGCATCGGCCCTCGAGAGGATATTTTCAAGAAGCCTGAGAATACGACGCATCACTTGAAGCCTCTCTATCTCAAGGTGCACATCAATAGGAAGACCATCTGGAGGATGTTTGTAGACGGAGGTGCCACCGTCAACTTGATGTCGTACTCTCTGGTGAAGAAGCTTAGCAAGAGTGAAGATGACCTGATGAGGACCAACTTGACGCTCAACGGCTTCAATGGTGAGAGCTCCGAGGCCAAGGGCGTACTTTCTTTAAAGCTGATGGTGGGCAACAAGACATTGCTAACAATGTTCTTCACCATTGATGTGCAAGTTAACTATAGTGTATTACTTGGACGTGATTGGATTCATGCCAATTGTTGCATCCCATCAACTTTGCACTAGTGCCAGATTCAGTGGGACGATGACGACGTAGAGGTATGACCGAGATAAAGAAGAGATATAACGATTACTCAAGGCTAAGTTTATTAGGCAATGCAGGTATGCTGAATGGGTTGCTAATATTGTGACCATAGAGAAGAAAGGGAGTGGCAATATTCGTGTATGCATTGATTTTAGGGACTTGAACAAGGCCACTCCGAAGGATGAGTACCCCATGCTGATAGCCAACATTTTGATCAACGATGCTTCAGGACATAAGGTACTAAGTTTTCTTGATGGCAACACTAGTTATAATCAAATCTTTATGGCCGAAGAGGACGCCTATAAGATAGCCTTTCGATGCCTTAGTTTTGTTGGATTGTTTAAGTGAGTTGTTATGACTTTTGGTTTAAAGAATGTTGGCGCTACATACTAATGTGCTATGAACTTGATCTTTCATAACTTGCTAGGAGTTATGCTAGAGGTCTACATAACTGATGTTGTAGTCAAATCGGATGCTATGGGAAACCATTTAGCCTATTTGAGAGTTGCTTTTGAGAGAATGCATCAGTAGGGCTTAAAGATGAATCCACTCAAGTGTGCTTTTGGCATGTCGGCAGGCAAGTTCTTAGGATTCATGATTCATGAAAGCGGTATTGAGATTGATCCTAAGAGGCTTCAGAAGATTAAGAACTTTGAAGCACCGACATGCAAGAGAGATGTGCAAAAGTTGCTAGGCAAGGTGAATTATTTGCGCCGCTTTATATCTAACTTGTTTGGCTAGATTGATGCTTTTGTCCCCATACTTCGGTTAAAAAACGAGGTCGAATTCACTTGGGAGGCAATTCAACAACACACGTTTGATAAAATTAAAGAGTGCTTGTCATCACCACCGATGGTAAGAGCACCGAAAGCCAGGATTCTGTTTTGGCTATATGTTGTTGCAGAAGATAGTGTGATAGGAGTTGTGTTGACTCAAGAGGTGAAGGGAAAAGAGTACATCATCATGTTCTTGAGTCGCCGCCTATTTGATGCCGAGACGAGGTACGTGTTCTTAGAGAAGTTTTGTTTATCGCTTTATTATGCATGTACCAAATTACGCCACTATCTTCTATCCGGCACATGTATTGTTACCTATCACACTGATGTTATAAAATACATGTTGCAAAAGCCGATTCTGAGTGTGAGAATCGGGAAGTGGGCTTATGCTTTAATTTAGTACGATTTGGCTTATGAACCGCTGAAGGCCATGAAAAGCCAAGTCGTTGCAAATTTTATAGTTGATCAGCATGTAGATGTCAATTGGACTAGTGATACAGCTTTGATTGGATTAATGGCATGGAAAATTTACTTTGATGGTTCGGCTTGCATGAATGGCAAAGGTGTTGGAGTTATGCTCATATCACCTAGTGGTATAAATTTCGAGACCTCTGACCGGTTAGAATTTGCTTGTACTAATAATCAAGCCGAATATGAATCTTTGTTGCTAGGACTTGAATTGTTAAGCTCCATGGGTGTTAAATTCATTCATGTGTATGGTGATTCACTATTGGTAGTGCAACAAGTAGCTAAATATGCTCAATGTTTTAATGGTTTGCTAAATAGTTAATTGGTTAAATGTCTAGACATAATTGCTACTCTTGATGAATTTGAGATTTCACACGTGTCTAGGGAAGCAAATTCAGTAGAAAATGACTTGGCTCAGCAAGCATCTGGTTACCAAATTAAAAGAGGTAGATTCTTTGCACAAGAAAGACCGATGCTTGACCTTATTTCAATACTCGAGTCAGAACACATTGGTCTGACCGGCCTGACATGGCCGGTCCGACCGCAAGTGTCTGGTCGGTATGACTGGCCATGCTAGGCCGGTCTGACTGCCCCGTGTCAGGAACATTTAGGACACGAGACAGGTTAAAATTTATGATTTGAAAGCCAATTCGGGCGAGGATTTGACGAATAATTCAGGTAATCGCGAGGATGATTGGAGAACTCCAATTATTCAATATTTGAGAGATCCTAGTAAGTGGGTTGATCGGAAAGTTCGGCATCAAGTGTTTAAATTTGTATTACTCGACGATGAGTTGTATCGCCAAACTGTTGATGGAGTACTTTTGAGATGTTTGAATGCCGATTAGTCTAGACTTGCTGGGGGAGCCATGGGCATCATGTCAAAGACGCAGCTGTGGGAGTATGTTTGGGAGGTAGTACACATTGGGACATCGGCCTCAGCCACCTTGCCTGAGTGGTCACATGTGCCCATCTCCTTCATCGCCAGTAACGCGATCGGTGTCAAGTTTCGACACGCCGAACCCCTCATTATCACGACTGACATCGCCGGCGTCGAGGTGCGTCGAGTGCTTGTCGATGGAGATAGTTTTGCTGACATCATTTTTGTGCAGGCGTTCGACCAGCTCTGCATCTCTAGAAAGCACCTGCTCCCTTCCAACCGGCCGCTCTAAGGGTTCGTGGCCCCAACGCTCGATGCCCACGATCAGATAGGCCTTGAAGTAACCTTCGGAGAAGGCCCCCTCTCATGAACTGAGGAGGTCATCTTCGACGTCATCGATGACCCCTACACCTACAACGCCATCTTCCGCAGGGGCATGTTAAACCGGTTTGGAGCCGTCACGCATCACAACTACCTATGCCTGAAGATGCTGACTCTGGGAGGGGACCTATCCATCCTCGGCGGCCAAGCCGCGGCCTGCTGGGTGGAGTACAGCCACTCCACCCCACTGTAACCACAGCAAGTCAACAGCGTCCGGGAAAGTTCGGACGACAACGAAGACCCTCCACTCCCCGCCGAGCCCCCAAGGAGACCAGCCAAAAAGCCTCACCTCGAGGGGGAGGTGGTCACTAGAATCCTCGTCAAGGAGGGGCAGGAGTACCCCATCTAGTTTGGCAGGGGAGTGGAGCCCAAAGTCATGGCCAAGCTAGAGGAAGTAGTACGGGACAATCTAGACATCTTCGCATGATCGGACGAAGACATCCTGGGAGTGGACCGCGGCATCATCGAGCACTCCCTCTCGGTGAACCCAAAGGCACGCCATGTCCGCTAGGAGCTCCACAAATTATCCACGGAGAGAGCTGACTTCACCAAGGCAGAAGTCGAGAACCTGATCCAAGCCGAAGTCATCAGGGAGATTAGCCACACGGAATGGCTATCAAACCCCGTCTTTGTTGAAAAGAAAAATTCTAGCAAATGGCGCATGTGTATCGATTTCACCTCCTTAAATAAAGCTTGCCCCCGTGCCCTATACCCCATGCCTCACATCGACCAGCTGGTCGACTCCACTGCCGGCTCGGAGCTCCTCAGTTTCTGGATGCATACACTGGATACCATCAAATATGTTGAAGCAATAAGACCATGCCAAGACTAGCTTCGTTACTCCCTCTAGAGTGTTCTGCTATGTAAGAATGCCCTTTGGCCAGAGAAATACCAGGGCCACCTTCTCTAGGCTAATCATAAAGGCTCTAGGCCATCAAATAGGCTGTAACATTGAGGCATACATGGACGATATAGTAATCAAAAGTGCACATAAGTACTAGCATAGCCTAGAAACATTCGATAGCCTCCGAGCTTGCGGGATCCGCTTGATCCTAGACATGTGTGTCTTCGGGGACCGAGCCAGAAAATTGTTAGGGTACCTAGTCTTGAACCGGGGCATCAAAGCCAGCCCTACCCAGATCAGCGCATTGCAGAACATGGCCCCTTCGGAGAATCTGAAGCAGGCTCAGAAGTTGGCTAGGTGCCTCGCCGCTCTCACCCGTTCTCTCGCTAGATCCACTGAGCAAAGCCTGCCCATCTTCAAGGCATTGCGGGGATTTGAAGACTTCGCCTAGACTCCAGAATGCCAAACATGCTTCGGTGAGATCAAAGAATACCTCGCCAATCTGATTACACTCACCACCCCCCGCAGTGGCAAAGCCCTCTTTATCTACCTCGCCACCATGGGCTTTGCAACAAGCGCCATGTTGGTTCAAGAGGAAGAAGTTGGCGACAAGATGATCCACCGGGCGGTGTACTTTGTCTCCGAAGCCCTCTCAGGAGCGAAGATAAGGTACACCGAGCTCGAGAAGGTGGGCTACATCCTTGTAATGGCTTCCTGCAAGCTGCGTCACTACTTCCTAGCCCATGGTATGATCGTCCCCACTTCGTATCCCCTCGGGGACATGTTCAGGAATAGGGACGCTACCGAAAGGATAGGAAAATGGGCAGTGGAGCTCTCCCCCTTCGATTTAAGTTTTTTTGCCAGAACTGCCATCAAGTCACAGATCCTCACCGACTTCGTCGTAGAATGGACCCCGTTGGCAAGCTGAACACCGGACGAAGTATGCGAGGGGATGTTGACCATATTCTCCGACGGAGCGTATCAGGCCTCTGGAGTAGGCGCCGGACCGGTCAGCATCTCACCCTTGGGGTAGAAAGCATTGTACTCTATAAGGCTAAATTTTAAAGCCACTAACAATATAGTCAAATATGAAGGCGTGTTGTTGGGACTTCGGAAAGCCCGCATGCTAGGCGCTACCCGGGTGATTGTAAAAATAGGTTCCCAAGTTGTAGCTGGGCATGTGGACAAGAGTTTTCAAGTCTAGCACCTGGACCTCACTACTTACCTAGAAGCAGTTCGCAAGACCAAAGAAGCATTCAAAGGGATCTCCATCTGAAGCATCCCGAGGCTGACAACAAGCAAGCAGGCACCCTCACCAAAGTAGCTGCCGAAGGCCAGGACTTGCCCCCAGGGGCTTTCTTCGAAGAGCTATCTAGACCCTCGGTGTTGCCCCCAGAAGACACCTCGGCCTGGCCCACAGAATGCACCTCGGTGTCACCTCTGGAGCACACCCAGGTCCTCTGCACCACCACTAAAGACTGGCGAGATCCAATCCTAAAGTTGCTGAGGGGCGACGATGATCTCCCCTCAGGCCCCGAGCTCCCACGACTCTGGCACAAGGCATGGCACCACCTACCATCAATAGAGCGTTGTACAAGTCTGGCATGTGCTCACCACTGCTCTCATGTATCTCCCTCCCCAAAGGACAGCAAGTGCTCCGAGAGATCCATGAAGGCCTATGCGCCAGCCATTTAGCTCCTCGGGCCTTATCCGGGAAGACTCTATGCCATGGTCTATACTGGCCTAGCATCATGACTGATGCCAAAGACATCATGCGCACTTGCCAAGGGTGTTAGTGGATGGGTAGACAAAACCACCAATACCCCACCCCATTGCAGGTAATTACCCCTGTCTGGCCTCTATCCCGATGGGGGATGGACCTCATAGGCCCATTCCCAAGAGCTAAGGGCAACTTCAGGTTCGCTGTCATCACCATTGAATATTTCTCCAAATGGGTCGAAGCCGAACCACTGACTGCCACCACCACAAAGAATGTTCAGAGATTCTTTTGGCAAAACATCATCTGCTGATTCAGAGTACCCAGGAAACTCACACTTGACAACAACAACTAGTTTGACGCCGAAGCCTTCAAGGCATTTTGTGAAGAACTAGGAGTGCAGCTATGCTTTGCCACCATTCGGCACCTGCAACCTAACGGAGCCATCGAGAGAGCCAATGGGAACATTCTCTCTGGTCTCAATCGATGAATCATGGGCCTCGCCATGGGGCTGTGGACCGAGGAGCTGCCGAAAATCCTGTGGTCCATACGAACCACACAATCCAGGGCAACCGAATTCACCCCATTCAGGCTGCTATTCGGCGACTAAGCGATGACACCGACAGAGCTCAAAGCCAGTTCCCTGCGGGCCATAGAGCCCAAGGCCAAGTGAGAGTATGATACCTCCCTCGATCTCTCTAAAGAAACAAGACTCTGAGTCATCACCAACCTCTCCAAGTATCATAACCAGATAAAGGCTTGGTACGACCCTAAAGTCAAGTTGAATGAGTTGAAGCTAGGGCACCTTGTTCTTCGAAGCATCCTCACCTCGAAGAATCTTGGCAACAAGTAGGAAGGACCGTTCATCATCGACCACTATGGAAGGCTAGGATCATTCAAGATAGCTACTTTAGAGGGAGAAGAGCTAAAACATACTTGGCATGCGGAGCACTTGAAGCGATACTTCGCATGACCTCAATGTAACTATTTTGTACTATCTTATAACATGATGCATCCCCGGCTTTGTGGCGGTACTTGTCCGACACAACGTTTTACCGAAGTGGACGCACTAAGGTACAAAGACGTGTCTCGGGTAGATAAAGAAGCATCCTAACTAAGGATTTCGAGCCCTGGCTCAAAGCATCCTAGCTAAGGATTCTGAGCCCTGGCTCGAAATATCCTAACTAAGGATTCCGAGCACTAGCTCGAAGCATCCCAGCTAAGGATTCCGAGCCCCGGCTCAAAGCATCCTAACTAAGGATTCCGAGCCCCGACTCAAAGCATCCTCACTAAGGATTCTGAGCCCCAGCTCAAAGCATCCCACCTAAGGATTTTGAGCCCCGACTCGAAGCATCCTAGCTAAGGATTCCGAGCCCCGACTCAAAGAATCCCAACTAAGGATTCCAAGCCCTAGCTCGAAGCATCCGAACTAATGATTCCGAGGCCTACTTCGAAGCATCCTAACTAAGGATTCTGAGCCCCGGCTCAAAGCATCCCAACTAAGGTTCCGAGCCCCAGCTCGAAGCATCCCATCTAAGGATTCCGAGCCCTGGCTCGAAGCATCCTAGCTAAGGATTCCAAGCCCCAGCTCGAAGAATCCTAACTAAGGATTTCGAGCCCCAGCTCGAAGCATCCAAGCCAAGGACTCCGGGCAACCGAATCGAGGCATCCATTCTTAGGACCCATCCTAACTATCTTAAACCTCCACTGTGAATATCAATAGCAAAATTGCGTTAAGCCGGCACGCTGCCTACCCACAAGGAGGGGCAGGAGGAGTAAGTTCAGAGCGGCTAAAGTTTCTTGAATAATGATAATAAACATTGAAAACAAAGTGAATATCTCGATTTTATTAAAGTGAAATAAGTTCCAATTACAACACGAAGTGGTATTCGGTGCCCTAAGAGAAGTCGGTATCTAAGACGTGAATGAATCGGAAGCCTTTCCAGTCCTGTAGGCTGGCCCGATCTTGAGAACCCTCCCTGGCTTGCGTCCTTGAAGCCCTAGGGGCTGCAAGAGCCATTCTTGCAGAACGCTTCTTCTCCACCTTCTTTAAAGCTCTCCAAGTTATTTGATCTTCCTAAAGTTACACCGAAGTGCAGAGAGGTTGACCTGCAGGCTCCAACTCATCGAGACCCAACTCTACATCGGACCAATCCACGGATTCCGGCGATGATGATGAGGCCCGCACCTCTCTCTCTTCTTCTTTTATAAAAGCCAACACTTTGTGCAAAACTTCGGAAATAACACACCCATGGTCGTCCCAAGGTACAGAGGAACGAGCGCGTCTGTTGGTCCTAAGGGCTTCAAAATAGCCCACTGATGCTGAAGAGCCTCGGTTTTGTCAAGTACCTCGACCTCAAAGTCCAAGGCATCAACTGATCCCTGAATAATTTCCAAAAAGAAGCAGCCCCCTTTTATTTATAAAGTCATGAAACCTTGCTTACAAGACTTGCTTTACAGAAAGAGGCCCTATGGAGACTACACCTTCGGTTTCGAAGG
Source organism: Zizania palustris (assembly GCA_019279435.1). Lineage (NCBI taxonomy): Eukaryota > Viridiplantae > Streptophyta > Magnoliopsida > Poales > Poaceae > Zizania > Zizania palustris. Next base: position 46,256,214 of record JAAALK010000290.1, on the reverse strand, counting down.
AGGAATGGCGGAAGCAGTCTTCGAAGAGGGCTACGGCAGGGTCAAGTGGTGGGCTTCGTCCATCCAAGCCTTTAGCATAGTTGGGCCTCCGACTTTCTTGTATGCTTGGAAGGCTTTCCAAGCCTACACCACTAACGGAGTCAGGGAGAGGATATGATCCCCCCAAAGATGACCGGGGTCATCCCCAATGTCGTTGGGAGAGCACCTGCGATGACTTCGAGGTGGTGGAGGACACCGAGGGCGGCCACTTGCCCCGAAACCTACCCGTACCTGGCCGTAGTAGCATCCACCTGCTGGACGGTGGCCTGGATAAACTTCAGTCGGCGGCTTAGGGGCTCGCGAGCAGCGTCGAAGGGCACGCAAGATGTCCCTATGCGCTCCAAGACACCCCGGAGAGCCCCCACGGCATCGCTCGTAGCCCTTTCGCCTTGCGCCAAGGACTCCTTCATCGTCTCGTTCGAAGCTAGCAGGTCTTCGATCGCCCGGTCTAACTTAACCGTCTAGATTTAGAGAGCCTTGGTGTCAGCCGCCTATGCGCGAAGCCCTTCTATCTCAGCCACTTGGGCCCAGAGTGCATCAACTTCGGCGGCCCGAGTTCGAAGCTCCTCGACCTCAGCCACCTAAGCCCGAAGTTCATTAGCTTTGGCAGCCCGAGCCCAGAGCTCTCCGATCTCAGTGACTTGTGTTTGGAGGCTGACAACTTTCGTCTCCAACGCCCGAAGTCTTTCGGCATCAGCAGCCTGCTCTAGGAGCTTTGTCGCATCGGCGGCCAAGGCTTCCCTTTCGGCCCTGAGCTCCCGCATTGCTTCCTCAGCTGCCTCGGCACGCTCGCGGAGCCTCATGACCTCGCGGTCATGGTGGCTTCTCTCCGCAGATAGAGACACTAGCGACCCCTGCGCCAAGATGAAGAGCTATCCACAAGAATGAGCAGGAGCGTAAGATAAGGAAATAAAGGAGAGGAGCATGCTCAAAGATGCCTAAGAATACATACTTGACTTGCTGCAATCTTGATGGCAAAGTTCAGGTCAGCCCCGTCTGACCGACCGACCTCCAACACCAGGTCGGTGCTCCTCAGGCCTAGGTAAGCCTAGTGAAGAGGCCCCATCCATGCTGTGAGTTTCGAATCGGTCCCCATGAATGGGACCAGGAGGGGGACACCCACACGCGCATGGCCGGACACTCGGCCCAGAGGGACCTCAGGGTGCGGAGTGGCCTCCCTTCGAGCCCTCCTCGAATTCACCTCCTCGTCGGACACCAATATCTCCACTACCTCGATAGTGGTCCTCGGCCTCGCTATGGTACCGTCTCGAGGAGGCCGCAGCGAAGGAGTGGAGTCCCTATCCGAAGCACCAGCACGTGGGTGAATTCGTGTAAATAACGATGGGAAAATATGACCAACAAAATCTGAAGGGCCGAGCTTGAGCGGAGCCTCTTAGGTTCGCGAGTTCCTTCTAGCGAGGGGTCTGAAGGCCGAACGACCACCAAAGACCGGACCGTGCAGAAGAACTCATCCAACGAGTTCACCGAGGATCCACCAAGCGCAGCGGTCAGCTTGGCCATGACATTTGCACTTCCCACCACCTCCGCTAGAGGATCGGCTGGGTCCCCGAAGGCCAAGCTGTCCCCTTTAGGACTTCCGCAAGAGTTAGCTGGAGCCCCTTCGACCGCCTCGCCTGGAAGCATGGCCATTCGCAGGGTCGCTATTGCCCCCGCAGCTTCTCCCTCCGTGTCCGCTCCTGCGGGGAGTCTAGACGACACCTCAGCGGCCGTGGCATCGATGACATCATCAACACCCACGGTGGGGTTCGGCACGGTGAAACTGAGGCCCGCCGTAGAGCCCTTTGGGTCAACTGCCAATCCCCTGCGCGGAGTCCCCTTCGAGGTCTTCTTCGAGGGATGCTTCGAGGGTCCGGTCAGACTAGAGTCTACCTTCCTATTCTTCAGAGCCAGATCCGGGAGATCCACACTTGGGAGTCGCAGAGGCTTGAGTCGCAGGGTGCTCCACACACGGTTGAAATGCTCCCAAGATCCCACGAGCTCCATCCTCCGCTTCTTCTTCACTGGAGTAGGAGCCCCAAATATTTTCTCAATGATCCGGACCACTTGCTCTAGAATTTTAACCACGCATGACCCTGCAAAATCTAGAGGTATGCTTAGTATTATAACTAACTGCGCAGGGTACGACCTATTCATTGCAGGGGAAAATGAGCAAGACGAACCGAGTGGGCCAGAGAATGTCTCCAAAGGCGTCCGCTCCTTGGCGCTTTGGAGGGCGAGAGGCCACGCCTCCATCAGAGGTGGGATCTCGAGGGCGACAAACTCCTTGGCTAGGTCCCGCATGCTCATCTGCAGAGTCACTATCTACAAGAGATGAATGTGAGCGGAGACCGGGTTGATGTCGACTTTGATGTCAGCCTCCTTCCGGTACCAAATCTAGTGCAGATGCCTAGCCAGCCCGGAGTCCAACCCAACCGCCACATAGATCCAGCGGCGGATCCACTTCGAGTAACAACTCTCATTGATGGCCTTCGCCAGAAAGAAATCAGCATACTCCTTTCGGAGCTGAAAGTTGATGCTCCCGTATGACTAGGTTGTCTTTCTTCTTTGGTTGGAAGCAGGCTTCGTGCATCCGCGACAAGAACTTGGCCCTCCCTTTGCAACCCTCAACCCTCATGGCCCATTCGAAGATGGCTAAGTGCGCAACGACATTCGGGGATAACCACGGCACCTCTAGATGGAATGCATGGAGGACCCCCGCTAGGAGCCCTGAAGTGGGGAATCCGAGTCTGGCATAGAAGAAGGCTTTGAACATGACTACCTCTCCCTCACGTGGCTCCGGAATAGTCTCCACCCTTGGTAGCCTGGCCTCCATGCTAGGGCCGAGGCAGTTCCGGACCGTGCTCATCATCGACCCCACTATGCAGGCCATCCTCTCCAACACCAGCGTCTGCTCTCTGAACCGCCCCGAGGAGGGTCGGAGTTCTCGAGAGCCATGTGCCTAGGCGGAGCCTGGGGCCACCGCTGCAGCAGCCACAGTCGTCGCTTGATGTTGAAGGAAGCTGGAATCGACGGCGGGAGCATCACTCTTCTTTTTCGTCATCACTTTTCGGCGCAAGGCTACCATAGGAAGAGGGGATGTGAGAGTGGGAGCAAGTGCAGCACGTGGGCAGGAAATCGCCAACGAGATTTGGAGAATGTTTGAAAGCCTAGGCTCATGGCTGGAGAACAACAATCTATATAAAGCCCGGGGTCACGTAATGCATTAACTTCCCTAACGGCTCGCATTCCCCTATGGGCAGCACATGGACCACATCAAGGTTACGCGAAGAGTCGTCCTAGGGGCCCGGGCCTTGATGCAGGAGCTCGTGTGTCGAGGCATCCATCCACTTGCTCGTGGCAGTCCATATCCTCTATCGCTCGGTGTCCCCAAGAAATATCGATGGTGAGTTTGTTTCTAAGAGTTCCTTGTCACGGGATTATCTCTGGTGCACCCTCCCCTTCTCACTTGCAGGCCAATCGAACGAGCATATGCAAGAGGCTACTGTTGGGGGAGATAATCCCAGCAGTATTCCAGGTGAGATTAATAGTCACCATGAGTATCATAGCATATGGCCGCGTGGGCTTGAAGAGCAGTGAGGCGATCGGCGGAAGACACTCCGGGTTAGCCTCAGGGCTGAAGGTGGGCCCCGAGGATACTTATGCCCTCTGGTCGAGCCAAGGTCCGGTGTGGTGCCTACCTCGAGCTGGAAGCCTTTGGCCCGATGCCCCTTGGCCCCTAGACAGAGGGTCCGAAGCGAAGTCTTCGGAGGACGGAAGCCCTCGGAGGACAACATTGAAGCCAACCGCGCCAAGGTCCCAAATGGGGTCCACAAGAATTCGGTCAACGGAGGGCGCCAACCACTAAAGTGGGAACGCGTCAGCCATGACGTCGAGTAGTCCTTGTTGGTCATGATGAGCGGGTCAGTAGCAGTCTAGTTGGGGTTAGGTATATGACAAGACCGCACGTGTAAACCGTCATTCCTGGCAATGTAGCCATGTCACTGAATGACTGGTAGAGTCGCTATGACCATATCCCTACCAATAAGGAGTATGGGAGTTGTCTGACGTATGTAAGGCTAGGGGGCTCAGAGGGCATTGGCTAGGCAAGGGCTCCACTATAAATACCCTCTCCCCAGTGTTGTACAGGACAAAACTTGAGATCCAAGAATAGAGCCTTTGGGCAAAGCTTTCCACCTCAGTCTAGTTTCCTCAAACTGTCGGTGTAATCTTTAGGACAACAACCGGTCATTCGGTCTATTGGCTGAATTACCCTTGGTTTCTTGGTGTTTCTTGTATTAGTTTATGAAATCTCCTTTGCCAATAAATCTTAGATTCATCCAATACCCCTAAGGTGGTCACCGATGCACGGAGGCCGCTTTCCAAAAGGTTGTCGGTCTGATCGACGACACTCCTCCGGTCTGAACTGCCCATGCCATGGCATCCCCAGGCGTGCTGGCATGCCTCGGTTTGACCGGTGCCCCGAGGCCGCTTCGAACAACCCCTCTGCACCTGGGAGGATACTTCGCGTAGGACATCAGAGCACTTCACCCGGAAGTATCGCACGCCTTCCGGTTCGACCAGAGCACTCTCTTTGGTATGACCGACCAAAGGCTAGGGTTCGCACCGAAGGTATCTTCACATCGGGGATCATGTTTGCGTCAGATCCCAGACCCTCGAAGACCCGGTCTGACCGGGGTTATACCTTCGATCTGGCCCGCTGAATACCGGAGGTACCCCTTCGGCCACCCTTCACACTGCTCGCCGAAGCCCCCCTTCCACCCGTTCTCTGCACTATCAGTCTGACTAGCGGTATAGCCTCGGTCTGACTAGCATAACTTAGCCGGTATGACCGCGAGGACCCTAAGTTGAACCGGTCTTGTTCTGCCGGGTTTAATTTCTTTTTCCTCACACATCGATTAATTGAATAATTTTAATTGGTATTATTTGATTACCTAGTGATTCCGTTAATCCCTTACCACTGTTTAAGGGTCATCAGAATGTGAAGTCGGTGTTGTATTACGCTTAGGGGTTTACTCCTAAGTATTTGTATGCTTTTGGATCATCAGATCAACGTCCGTGTGTTTGGCCCTTTGTCGTCAGACTTTAGCATCAACAGATCATACAGTATGTTGCTGGGGCATGATTGGATTCATGTGAATTATTGCGTCCCATCGACAATGTATTATAGCTTCGTGCAGTGGGTCGGCGATCAGGTGGAAATTGTTTCCGCTGATAAATCGATTAATGTAGTAATAGCCGATTTATCGGTATGGGAGATGGATGAAGTTGTATGCCTATCTGGAAGAGCATGGGACGATGACTTTCTGGAAGTATCAAATGATGGTATCAAACCAACCAGCAATTAACAACACAAGCTTACCCTTTGAAGGCGACATGGATGATGTAGAAGGTAAACTCGGTCAAGGCTTCGCCGTAACTGATGAGCTATAGGTGGTAGACAACGGACCTAGTGACAGACCGAGGCCAACCTTTGTAAGTGCTCAACTTCCCGATGAAATAAAGAATCAATTAATTGCATTACTATGGGAATATCATGAAATGCCAGGACTAAGCTGATAAATAAAGCTGATAATCTTGTGACCCGATGCATCATCCACTAGAAAATCCGCGATAGGCATTGGGTATTTTTCTTTCGGGGTTGCCTTGTTCAGATCTCTGATTTCAACACATATTCTAAGCTTCCCACTTTTCTTTCATACTGAGGAGACTTCTTGAATGGCTGATACCTTGTCTTATTGGGAGCCGATGTTCCATAAAATCAGATTTTCATGGCTGACAAAGACATTCACAAGATGGCCTTCCGGTGCATAGGCGCTATTGAACTTTTTGAGTGGGTGGTGATGACCTTTGGCATGAAAATGCCAGAGCAACTTACCAGAGGGCCATGAACTATATTTTCCATGACCTGATTAGCATGTTGGTGGAAATATATATATATAGATGAAATCGTGGAAAATAAAGCAGCACTCAAGACCACGTGGCCGATCTACGTAAAGTACTTGAGAGAGCTAAGAAATACGTACTAAAGATGAATCCTGGTAAGTGTGCCTTTGGTGTATCAGCGGGGTTTTTTCTAGGCTTTGTTGTGCATGAAGAGGAATTGAGATAAGCCAATGCAGTATTAAAGCAATTAAGAACAGCCAACCCCCTGCTAATAAAACCAAGTTGCAGTCACTGATCGGGAAGATAAATTTTCTTAGGAGATTCATATATGATCTTTAAGGAAAAATAGAGCCATTTACTCCACTACTAAAGATAATTCCTGATTAGGAATTCATATGGGGAGAAAAGCAGGAAAAGGCATTTGACGAGATCAAGGAATACGTAGCCTCACCGCTAGTGCTGATGCCGCCACAGAAAGGGATTATGTTCAGGTTATATTTGCCGACCGATGATGAGGCCATTGGGTCAGCCCTAGTGCAGGAGATTGATAAAAAAGAAAGGGTGATTTTCTACCTCAATAGAAGACCACTAGACGCCGAGACCTGATACCCCGTAGTGGAAAAGCTCTATCTATGCTTATATTTCTTGTGCACCAAATTGAGACACTACCTGCTGTCATCGGAGTTTACCGTGATATGCAAGGCATATGTCATTAAGTATATGCTATCGTCCCTAGTGTTGAAAGGGCATATCAGAAAGAGGGTCCTTGTTCTCACTGAATTTGACCTTCAGTATGAATCGACTAAAACAATAAAATGGCAAACGATAGCCGATTTCAAAGTCCAACATAGAGATGAGGAAGTGACTCATTTTGAGCTGACACCATGGACCATATTCTTTGATGGATCGGTTAGTAAGCATGAATGTGGAATAGGCCTAGTAATTGTCTCCCCTCTAGGAGGCATTATTTGAATTCGCATACACACTCATACCTTTCTCCACCAATAACTAGGCCGAATATGAAGCATTATTTAAGGGGTTATACAACTATTGGAAGAAGTGGGCGACGAGACAATAGAAATTTTGGGAGACTCTCTGCTAATGATGAGGTGTGAAACCAAGGGTGGTTTTGTTCTGGATGATGGGTGATTGGCAAGGATCACTACAACAATCCACAAAACTTTCGTCGGCCAAAGCCGACGGAAGTTAGCTCTTTCCCGACGGAAGAAGCTAACTTTCGTCGGCAAAAGGCTAACTTCCGTCGGCTTTGGCCGACGGAAGCGGGTAGACGGAAGTTAACTAACTTCCGTCGGCAGCCGACGGAAGTTAGCTAACTTCCGTCGGCCAAACCTAGCCGACGGAAGTTACCAGGGAATATGTAACTTCCGTCGGCCAAATTCTAGCCGACGAAATTTTTTTTTTGTTTTTTATTTTTTCTGTCGACGGACCAATAACTTCCGTCGGCTAATGTTGGCCGACGGAAGTTAACTAAAAAATCCGAAAAAAAAAGAAAATTTGCAACTTTGCTGCTCTGGTTGGTGTTAATGTTTGGTGTTAATGTTAGATTCAGATCACACTAACACTGATTTCAAATGAAGTTCAAAAAACCAACACAAATACAAAAAGGCAGAACTAGAATTTAATGTCAATCTCAAATCTGAAACATTTCAGTTCTTATCAATTTCAGCTCAACAAACTTCAAACAAATTCAGAAATCTGATTATGATTTACTATGCGGACTTCACTTTCTGAAACTAGTTAATTTCATCACATTTCATCCAAGCAAATGACCTTTAAAGAATCTCAGATCAGACAATTCATCTACTTGATCAGACAAACAACAACTCAGATTTAAGTTTACCTGTTTTCAAAACAATTTCAGTAATCTATTCCAGAAAATAACCCAACTCACCCAACTCCAATCTATTTCAGTAATCTATTTCAGTAATCCATGAGGAAGGTCTGTTTTCTTTCTTTTGCCAATACTGGTAGGATTAACACAAACTGTTCAGGGTATTTTGGATATCAATAATAAAACGGTAATATACATCAACATCAAATACATAACCAAATATGGCATGCAGAATGACAGTTTAATAAGATGGTACTGCTGAATAAAAAAACTCAGCACACAAGTGATCAAATTCAAACCATCTCGTGCTGATAGAAGTCTTACTCTTACACCCGATGTCCCTCCCACCATTTTTTGGTACAAAGATTCACTTTTTTGTTTTGATTACAGGGAAGACACACATACAATTATGCACGCACAGACCCACAAGTGAGTCCCCTTAACATGTTCATCAAACAGTGACTGTAAAAGCTTTGAGAGTACCTCAAAGGTATATACATTTTCATTGTCATAGTAGGTAAATATAGAACTAAAGGCACTTTACAATAATCAAACCATTTCTTCAGTCAACACTGACAGTAAAAACTAAACATGCATGGAAAGATTGTCAAGTGACAAATATGAGAGGCATCTGTATCATGGAGAGCTTGCTATGCTCTATGATATGGAAATTTACTGGATCCTGAGTGCATATATAAAATGAATGACAAGATAATCAAGGAAGCCATAAAGTTTCGCCAGTGTACATGCAATGGATGTTCAGTAGGGCAATAAACATAGAAGGAAGCATGTGTTTTTGAATATTCATAATATGATAATAGTTTATCTCTCAAATGTAAAACTTTGTCCTCTGTGTTCCGAAAGCATTGTCAAAGGACTCAGGATTTGAAGAATGTATCCTGCTACTTACTGCTCTTATATATATATATATGACACACACACAGTGTAATCAACAACAGCTTACGGAAATACCTTAATGTACCATTTGAGCATACTGAACTATGTGATTGCAAGTCAATACAAAAACTGGAGTTCAAATTTTTCTGCACACCCCGTATATCATTCTTAGCAATTAGCAACACATCATTTTTTTTCATGCCAGAACAACCCAAAAAAATACGAATAAAATGTTTTTTTCCTCAAATGCCGGGGTATGATTTGGAGCCTCACCAGCTACGGCGGCGAAGTCGACCGGGAAGACGAGGGCAGCGACGGCGTGGATCGCGCGGACAACCTCGCCGGCGCTCGACGCAGCGGCGACTGCATCGGCCAACTCCGCCACCTTGTTCAGGGCTAGGGCTTCGAGGCGCGCCCCTCCATGGTCGCCGCCGTCCCGAGGGTCCGCAACCCCATCCGTGGTGGAGCTGCTCGTGCTCGCCATGGAAAGGGAGTCGGCGGAGTCGGTGGGAGGCCGGGGAGGCCGGCGGAGTCGGCGGAGGCCGGGGAGGCGGGCGAAGGCAGCGGAGGCCGGGGAGGCGGGCGGAGGCGGCGGAGGCCGGGGAGGCGGGCGGAGGCGGCGGGAGGCCGGGGAGGTGGGCGGAGGCGGCAGAGGTGGCGGGCGTATGCGCGCGGAGGCGGCGACGGGGAAGAGGGGGAAAAACTTAGGGTTAAGGCGTGGGCTGGGATAAAGAGTGCGCGGGGCTGGGAAACATAACTTCCGTCGGCCATATCTAAAGCCGACGAAAGTTAATTTTAACTTTCGTCGGCTTTTATGTTGGCCGACGGAAGTTAGAGGATTTATACCGGGCGGGGAAAAATGCCTCTATCTTCCGTCGGCCACCGTGAAAAGCCGACGAAAGTTAGCTTAACTTCCGTCGGCTCCTCTAGACCGACGGAAGTTATTTAACTTCCGTCGGCTTTTTGAAATGCCGACGAAAGATAAAATAGCCGACGAAAATTTTCTATTTTCTTGTAGTGGATGAGCGTCTGAGTGGTTGAGTGGTTGAGAGTGGTTTGAGTGCATCGAGGGGTTCGATGTGATATGGAGGTTTGGCTGCCGAGGGTTTCGGTGGTGTGTCACGTTCTTGTTTTTGCTTGTCTTGGATGTGTAGGGTGGAGATGCTGACCGACTATCGATGGCAGGTGATCGAGGGTCGAGCGGGGAGCTTGATGCTGGAGGATCAAGGAGGCCGGGCGAAGTTGAGAGGCTTTGTCGGTTTTTGCTGAAAACCGTCGCATATCTAGTTTTGTGAATTTTAATAGTTTGGTGTCTTTTTACTTTGAGTCAATGTGTAATAAAAGGTTTTGAGTCTAGAGTTAGTGTACTCCTTTAGTATATTTTTTAGAATTTTCTAATTCTAAAAATATATATTATACGGAATACGACTTTTTTGTAATTTTCAATCCTAGAGAGTTCTTTTTAGAAAATACCCTCCATGGTTGGCCTATAAATAGGGGACCATATCCATGGGCAGGTGGATGATTTTTTACTGTTCTTTTGGGCTGAACCAAATATCAAATCCATCAAATTTTGCTATGCTTTTGTTGCTTTTGATCAAATTAGGCATCACTGTTCATAATCGGGCAACCAAAACAGTACAACACTGGATCAGATCTCCTTGGTGCAGGTGAGTATTTCAGGCTAAAATCAATTGTGTTGTGATTTCTAATGAATCCAGTGTAGAACTTGTTATAGATGTCTATATAACTTTTGTTGTGCATGATTTGAATGATCCATTTTCGAAAGTTGCAAATGATTTCTGTGATTTCTTCTTATTTCTTTTGCTGATCAAATGAGGCACCACAGTACTGAAAACTTATTCTGGAAAAGTGTTTCAATTTTTGGTTTTGCTCTCCACATGTTTGATGAAATGTTTCTTTAAGTGTTCATCATCCTCTAGGTTGATCCTTGGGTGGTTTCTTGAGTAATTCCATGGTAGAAGGATGATCAAGTTATTTTAATGAGAGAATCAAGTCCTCAAAAATTCTAGATATTTGTTTTGAGATTCTTGATTCCATGCAATCTGTGATATCCTCTGTAGAATCTGATCATCTTTGGTTAAATATGCATTCTGATGTTTTTGAATCATATGCTGAGTGCTGCTAATCATTGAACTCATACATGCTTTAAAAAGAATTCAGAAGGTTTGTGTGTACAGAAATTGTAATAGCATGTTGTGACTATTTTGATTCAAATTTGAGTAAATTTAATGACCTTGTGATCCTCAGTATTGATTGTCTCTAAATGTGAAATTGAGGTCTTGTTCATTTTGTTGAGTATGAGTATGGATCAAATTTTTTGTACCAAGAATCTAAGATTGAGTGTTTGAAAACTTCCTGTTCCAAATCTGGGAAACACAACAGTGAATGTGCACAGTTATGTTTTATCTGGATTGAGTTTTGTGTTTCAATTTTTGGTGTTTTGCACTACAGAACTCATATGAGAAGTTTATACATCTTTTGTTGAGGATGTTCTGAATGTTACATTTTTGGAAGTTGCAACTTGGTTCTGCCATTTCTTCATAATTATTCTGATGATCAAAAGTGATATCACAGTTCAGAGAAGAATGCTGTCTCTGGAAGTGTGTGAGTTATTTTTGCTTGTATTCGATTTTTGAGTGAGTTTTCTTGAGTTTTTCATTACAGAACATGGCTTGGATATCCATGTAACTTTTGATGTGAATGATCTGGATGTTCCATTTTTGAAGTTCTCAAAAGTTTTTGATCACTGCTGCATGTATTTTTCTGCCCAACAAAGTACCTAAATGATTCTGAACACTTGTAATTTCTGCTGAGTACAATGTTCTGTTTTCAGTCTAGATTCAATCTTTGAGGAAATGTTTGATCTGTTTTGGTACTGTTTTTGGATCCAAGTTCTTCATAGCTTTTGAAGATCAAGTTTCCAGGGTTCTATTTTGGGAATTTTCAAGAGTTTTTGACCACTGCTACATATATTTTTCTGTTCCAAAATTCTCAGCTGAAATCTCAAGTTTGATCACTGCTGCATGTATTTTTCTGCCCAACAAAGTACCTAAATGATTCTGAACACTTGTAATTTCTGCTGAGTACAATGTTCTGTTTTCAGTCTAGATTCAATCTTTGAGGAAATGTTTGATCTATTTTGGTACAGTTTTTGGATCCAAGTTCTTCATAGCTTTTGAAGATCAAGTTTCCAGGGTTCTATTTTGGGAATTTTCAAGAGTTTTTGACCACTGCTACATATATTTTTCTGTCCAACAAAGTGCTTAACTGATTCTGAAAACTTGAGATTTCAGCTGAGAATTTTGGAACAGAAATTTGTTTCTGCCAAGGAGCTCTTAAGCTGGAGCTTTCAGTTCTGAATTTTGATTATCATTTGAATGTGTGCATGAGCATGTCTGAATTCATATTCTTGAAGTACATGTCCAAAGACCATAGAATGAATTTGTAAATTGTATTAGTGAATTCTTTGATCTTTGTCGACAATTCAATCTCCGATTTCTTCCTGTCGACAAACAATTTGTAGATCTAGTAAGTGTGCTTCGGAGCTTCGGTGTCCGATAGGATAGTTCGGCTGATCAAACTCCGATTTAAGACTGAATTCTAGAATTGAAAAGGTTTTGTTGCTCTAATTGGTTTTGATTGATTTAAATTTGAATCTGATCTTTAGAGGTGCATTGGGTGATCTGAACAGGCCATCACATTCATGAGAAAGTGTTGAGGCACCTATTCACCCCCTTCTAGTCGCCATTCCAATCCCACATGAGGCAACTATCAGATGAGTACGAGTGCAAAGGAGGTATGCTAAGAGAATATAATGATCGGTGTCAAGCCATAACGTCAAGCTTCTGAAGCATAACTCTTACTCATATATCAAGGGAGCAGAACACAGAAGCAAACAATTTGGCCCAGATGGCATTAGGATATAAGTCGATGGCAAGGTCGATTGAGGTGGATATCGCGGAGATAGAGACCGATGATTGGAAGTATGATATCATTCATTACTTGAAAAATCCTTCGACTTTGGCATGAAGAAAACTCAGATATCAAGCGACAAGATATGTTCTTCTCAAACAAGAATTGTACCATCGGATGACTGATGGGGTTCTCCTTAAATGCATATGTGAGACACACCAGTCGACCCAGAAAATGAAATGGTTGCTACGGAGAGCAGGATACTTTTGGCTGACTATGGTGGAGGACTGCATAAAATAATATAAAGGGTGCCAAGACTGTCAGAGATTTGGAGCTATTCAGAGGGCACCTGCATCGGCAATGAACCCGATAATTAAACCCTGACCCTTCAGGGTTGGGGCAGCGATATGATCGGCCAAATCTAACCAGCGTCAAGTAAAGGACATAAGTTCATACTAGCAGCCACTAACTACTTCACAAAATGGGTAGAGGTCGTTCCACTCAAAAGGGTTACTTCCGCTGATGTCATTGAGTTCATCAAAGAGAAATTAATATATTGGTTCTGGATTTTACAGACCATCACCATAGATCAAGGGACAATCTTTGTATCACAGAAGTTCCAGCAATTCACAACCGGTATGGGAATCAAGCTCTTAAATTCATCACCATATTACACAGGCTAATGGTTAGGCCGAAGCGTCCAATAAGAGTTTAATCAAGTTACTAAAGCGCAAAATCAACGAGCAACCGAAGTGTTGCCATCAGTATCAGTCAGAAGTGCTCTGGGCTTATCTTATGATGTGACATGGGTCTACTCAAGTACCACCATAGCAGCTAGTCTACGACCATCAAGCAATACTACCTTGGGAAAATAACATCGTTTCAGGAAGGATTGCACTCCAAGACCAACTCACAGTCGATGATTATTGTAGTTTAATGACGGATGCCCTAGACGATCTAGCACATGTCTGATTAAGAGCCCTCGAGGTGATTGAAGACAACAATGCAAGGGTTGCTATGTATTATAATAAAAAGGTGGGGCCCAAGTCATTTGAACAAGGAGAACTCAAATGAAAACTTATCCTATCGATCATGTCTAAGGACAATTAGTTCGGTGAGTGGTCACCTAATTGGGAATGGCCATTTCGAATACATTGAGTGGTGCCTGGCATTTCCAAGGCTCTGAATGGAAAGTACTTGAAGAAACACTTTCCGAGCATTTGGATAAATGCCTAAAGATCTACATGCAAAACAACCGATACCGATGGTATCACCTTTAGATGGCCGATGCTGAGCCATCGCCCTGAGACACAAAAAACTCAACACCAACTGAAGGGATCAATGACAATATGTTGCAAAGGCATAATGTTTCAGGTCGTAAGTCAAAGATCCTACATGAAGTTAAAGAAGATCCCAATGAATAGCCTCGATCGCCCGCGGCCTAATTGTGTTGACGCTCCAAAGGATGGCCCAGTCTTCGGTGTCCGACCTAGGGATGTCTTGAAGGGCATGGTGTTGGCACTGCGCATGGCAGACAGCACCGGCACGCCGACACTTTTGGCCGACTATGGTGGAGTACTACATAAAATAATATAAGGGGTGCCAAGATTGTCAGAGATTTTGAGCTATTTAGAGAGCACCCGCATCGGCAATGAACCCGATAATTAAACCCTAGCTCTTCAGGGGTGAGGCATCGATATGATTGGCCAAATCTACACAGCATCAAGTAAAGGACATAAGTTCGTACTGGCAGCCACTGACTACTTCACAAAATGGGTAGAGGTCGTTCCACTCAAAAGGGTTACTTCTACTAATATCATTGAGTTCATTAGAGAGCATATCATATATCGGTTCGGGATTCCACAGACCATCACCACAGATCAAGGGACAATCTTTGTATCATAGGAGTTCCAGCAATTCATAGCCGGTATGGAAATCATGCTCTTAAATTCATCACCATATTACACACGGGCTAATGGTCAAACCGAATCATCCAATAAGAGTTTAATCAAGGTAATAAAGCACAAAATCCACGAGCAACCGAAGCATTGACATAGGTCTCTATCAGAAGTGCCCTAGGCTTACCGGGTGGTGCGACATGGGGCTACTCAAGTACCACCATATCAGCTACTCTATGGCCATGAAGCAGTACTATCTTGGGAAAATAACATTGTCTCAAGAAGGATTGCACCACAAGACCAACTCACAAATGATGATTATTGTAGTTTAATGATGGATGCCCCAGACGATTTAGCACATGTCTGATTAAGAGCTCTAGAGAAGATTAAAGAAAACAAAGCAAGGGATTCTAGGTCTTATAACAAAAAGGTGGAGCCCAAGTCATTTGAACAAGGAGAACTCATATGGAGACTTATCCTACTGATCGTGTCTAAGGACAATTAGGTTGGTAAGTGGTCACCTAATTGGGAATGGCCATTTCGAATACATCGAGTGGTGCCTAGAAATGCCTATCTGCTTGAAGGATTGGATAGAGAAGTGTTCTAGAAGGCTCTCAATGGAAAGTACTTGAATAAATACTTTTCGAGCGTTTGGATAAATGCCTAAAGATCTACATGCAAAACAACCAATACTGATGGTATCGCCTTTAGACGGCCGATGCTGAGGCATCTCCCTAAGACATAAAAAACTCATGACCAACTCAAGGGATCAATGAAAATATGTTGCAAAGGCATAATGTTTAAGGTTATAAGTCAAAGATCCTACATGAAGTTAAAGAAGAGCCCGACGAATTGCCTCGATCGCCCATGGCCTAATTGCGTTGACGCTCTAAAGGATGGCCCGGTCTTCGGCATCCGAGCTAGGGATGTCTTTAAGGGCGTGGTGTCGGCGCTACGCATGGCAGACGGCACAGGCAAGCCGACACTTTTGGGCCTCGATCTGAGCTGGGAAGGAGGCCAGAGCACCTTCCTTCTCGATAATCTTCGTTCGGACCCCATCCATCCACGAAGCGACGTGGCCGATGACTCATCCCAAATACGATACACGAGGGTGCCCTCGGTCATTATCGCCTCTTTATGGGTATTCATCGCCTCCAATAGTGACGCGTGACTAGCTCAATCAGCCATTGTCTTCACGGCCCACTACACTTCCGGCCGATGAAACTCCAAGAAGGCGGAAGGCGTAAGAGCATCGACTAATTCTAGAGTGAGAGAACCCAAGACATCATTGAAACGAGCCCTTATTGTACCCGAATGTTTGACCAGAACTTCGACCGGATCCTCCAGACGATGCAACAAGTCCGATAAGGTTTCTCACACTTCAGGAGTCAGTAAAGCAACCGTCAATGGAGTAGCATTGATGACTTCTTCGGCTTCAAGGTATGGGCCGATGTCAAAAGGGAACTATCAGATGAAGGACTAGAAAAAAGAAAAGGGTTATACGGACAAAAGGAAAAGCACATCAGGATAAACGTGAAGGCACTAACATTAGCTGGCTAGGCTGGGACACCTGATTATGGCACGTCATTGGCAGAGGAGGCCGTAGCATCACTCTTATCCATGGAAACTTGGAGGGTAGGCGAGTGCTCTTCATCGGGGTTGTCATCTTCGAGCCTCGGTTGCATTCAAGGTTGATGTCGGTTACATAGAAAACAGTAGAAAGCAAAAGAATGAATAAGTGAAGGTACATGGTGAGAGACATCAACGTTGGTGGCTGATGCCTCAGAACTAGTGATGCCGCCTCCTGCTGCATCGACCACAATTGCATCGGTACCATCATGCATAACTCCGACGGTGACACCACCCGGCGGTGGTGGCCGGCACACTAGGACCGATAGAGGTAGCCTCTAGTGTACAAACCCGAGCGATGACCCCTACGGCAACAACCACAGTGGCCTAGGCTAGTCGAGGATCGATACGATCACCGAACATTTGGTTGAATGCCGTATACAGGGATTCAACGTCGATAGGAGAAGATTGTGGCTAAGAACAAAGGAAACGTCAGACCTCAAGAATATGTAAGGAAGAATGTCGGTGACACAAAAGATTAGTGCAAACCTAGATGGATGAGGGGACTTCGGTTGTTGGTAGAGGATCATTGACATCGGGATCCTACACAGTCGAAGAGGCAATCGACATCGGCTGCAAAAAACAAAAGATATAGATGCACTCCACGAACAAGCATTTTAAGAAGAAGTCAAAAACACATACTGACGGCCACAGATTTGAAGATGATGGACTTGTCTGACAAGTCTAGGCCCTGGTGGTTCGGCGTACGACCGAGGTCAACGTCTAGCATTTGCACATTAGGACCTTGGACTGTTTCACACTCACCCAGGGCGTGGGAGTAGGGGCACTAGTGCCCAGGTTCCTAGTGGCTGATATAGGACCATAATGTATCGGCTGACCACAAAAACTGACAGAAGGGGCATCGAAGTCATCATCCTACAGTAAACAATGGTAATCAGATAAAAGGAATGCGATGGAAATAAGTAAAAGGGTGAGTTGAAGTATTCACCTCGAGCCCCCATCGGTCTCACCTAGGTCAAGCTGCTCCTGATAGACCAGCGAGGAGCGATTAAAGATATGCTGCTTCAGTTCAACCCATCATTCGCTGAAGTTGGTGGAGGACACTCGGCTAGCCATCCAGGGGGTGGGAGTTGGCCGAAACCCAACTGCCTCACGAAGACCTATTTGTGGTAGAACTCGTAAGAGCCCTTCAAAGAATACTAGACGGTGAAATTGATAGGCAGGAGGCAAGGAATAATTGTAGCCCTAAAAATACAAATGGATTCCCCGTCCTAGAACAAATCGAGCAAGGTTAGGTGATGGGGGCATTCGTACCCTTAAAGCAGGCGGCTAAGGGTGCAGGAGACAAATGAAAGGTGGAACGACATGTAACCTCTTCACCCGGGGAAGAACATTGGCGATAAATAGGAGTAGACGATTCTGGAAAATCGGCGGGAAAACGCATTAAAGGAAGAGGGGGACCACCTACAACATCGGTTGTATAAACATTGAGCAAGAGCTGGAAGAATCACCACAAGCCACTAGGGTGGCCGATTGGATCACCAGCCGATAGCTTGGCTGATACAAGATGAAGAAGATGGTAGGTGGCTCTGAGGAGGTATCGGCCACGGGGGATTTTCACTTGAGCGGGGAGCTGTTCACCTAAGAATTGAAACTGGATGATTGGGCCCAAAGCTGATAATCAAAATACAAACATTTCCAACGAAAGATTGAGAAAGGCTACGTGCTCACGAATTTCTATGGGATTGGTTTTCTTGTCGTGTCTTGCAATGTATTGCCCCGACAATCAGTTTATTTGGTGCCAAGGTGATGGGTTGGTTTGGAGTGAAAGGAGAAAGGGGTAGGCCGATGATTCAATGTCAAGACATGTCAAAAAGAAAACATCAAGCAAGGTGGGTCTCATAGGCCTATGGCCAAAAACGAAGACGTTCAAAGCATCATACCAGAAGTAGCAGGAGGCGGCCAACATTGGCTCGTTCTAGTATGATTCAACGAGGGAGTGGCCGATGCAGTGCCAAATGTCAATCTCATCCTAGAAAGCATGGTATGTGGCCGATACCCTAAGGTACCAGTCATGCCAGCTAGGGAGAGAGGGAGGAAAAGACCCGAAGCTAGAATCCTAGACGGAAGAAAGCGTAGGAGAGTATTTGAAAGGGATTCAGTAAATATCGACATTGATAAAATCTATGGAGTCGGGATTACTCAGAGGGCCCAAGAAGAAACAAGACGGATGGGTGGCTATGGGAATCAAAACCTGGTTTTGTAGCTTCTACAAAGAAGAAAGTAGAAAAGAAAAAGTAAGGAAAAGGGAAAACAATGAAGAAAAATGCCGGACGAACCAAGAGAATCGAAGAGCAAAGAAAAGAAAAGAATGCAAAAGACTTACCTCGGTGATCGCGTTAATGATGGCCATCACTAGCATTGCCGGATTGTGGGGCTAGCAAAGTAGAAGAAGATGACGAGCGACGGTGGTCACAAGTAGTACTAGAAGAAAACAACGACGAGCGACCTCAGGGGCTAAAGTGAGTAGTAGGCAGAAAGTGTGAAGAAGAAACGTGGAGTGGTCAGGGATACATATAAAGCAAGAGCGAGTCTTCGGCAGCCGGAACAAACCGATCCCATCGTATTTTGTGAGGACCACCTGCAATGTTTGGCAAAAGATAATTGTGGGTATAGTTTTTCAAACGACGAGATCTTTGCAAGCCCGAGTTTTGTGGAACCAAATCTTTGGCTTAAAGAGCACTAGTACAAAACTATGTGGAATGAAGTCTGGTCTGATGCCACTACAAAGAAAATTAGATGCGTCAGACCAAGCAACACCCATAACAATCGTGAATGGCTGGAGAAGAAGAGGCAAAAAAGAAGAAGGGTGATATGATACGAAGACGGTACCCTATGTAGGATTTTATAAAGTACTAGAAGATAAAGGATTTTGTCTATAATTAATGAGTGTGAAAAGATGTTATGGATAGATGTTTGAAAAGACGTGATGGAAGAGGGTGATGATGACTGGTAATTTCAAAGCATCAATTACTCTTTAATGCACCGAAACTGGGGGTCATGTGTTGACGCCAAGATTTAGTAGAGCCCAGGCCCATTAAGGACGTCGCACGGTCAAAAGAAGTCAAAGAAGTCTGGTCAAAGGTGGTCAAAGAAGCTTGTCCATATTGTTACAAAATGACCGAACATGCAGGAGCTGATGAAGGTGAGAGAAGATAAAGATTATCCATAAATCGGTTACAATGTATATGACTTGGACGGCAAGTCTCCGAATTATAAATATGTATCTAATAAGCTAGGTTTAAAGGACACACACAATCAACCACAACAAACTACTACTTTTAGCACATCGTCACCCTTGGGTTCCCGAGGGTAACCATGGCGGGACTTGGCAGTTGGAACCATGCTGCATCATCTCGATCTCCGGCGAAGAGGTGAGTCTTGCCACCCCGACGATCGCATTTAGTAGGTTCGTGTTCTTCGAGGCTGCATCGTATCGATCTCTTGAGGTATCAACCTGATCAGTGTGATCGTTGGGTTTATCTTGGTATATTTTGATAGGTCTAAGGCTATATCGTTTCGATCTCTTAGATTGATGTGAATTAGGTATCATAGTTTGAGATTTCATCGGTTAAGTCTGACATCTTGTTCTATTGTATCTAATTCATATTGTGTACCATTCATCTAAATAATAGATGCCCAATGCGTTGAATTGTTATTGATTTATCGTGATTAGCAACTATCTTGCTTATGTCCACTCTTGCGGTTATGGTAATTTGATGGTATGAATTTGTTGTTTGCTGAGTTCAGTTTCTATCGGAGTACAAGCCTATAGGTTATCTTTATGTCCACGCTATGTTCTACTCGTGCTTAGGAGACACTCATTGGCCTTTATGCATAAGGAATTCATCCTATCGGTCGATAACGTGTTCAGCCCGGTAGCGTGGGCGTGGTCATCGGCCTTATGGCCGATAGACACATTTATCCCCGTTTATTTTATTCTCACCATAGTCATCGGCTCGACAGCCGATCGACGTTGCTATTAACGTTATTCTTTATGATTCCTTATCAGTTGCAGGGTCAAACTGATTGGTACGCTCAGAACTTTCTTTTTTTTCTAGGATTATAGAACATGCACGGGTGTTAAGCAGTTCTCACAAACCACGTGTGTGTGACCAAAAAATATACAATTACAGTGCTACGAAGTATTTGTTAGCTGTTTAGTTGTTTCTTTCTTGGGCATTAATCTCTTGATTTATGAGCTATTTGTTTAAAGATTTCTCTACTAGTATCCAGTTTGTTTTTGCGCGTGAATAGACACACAAGGCAGCCCAATCATGGAATCTCAGTATAGCCAGCAGTTTTTGGTCAGAAATTTTTCTGTCATTCTTCTCCTCACTTCGCGTGTATTTCTGGTTCTCTTTATTTTTTCGTGCGGCCCTAGGCGTTCACAGTTTGGTTTCATCTCTGGGGTTCTGTCCGCAATGGCGCACAAGGAGTGCTTGATTTAGAGCTAGACGCCGTCACAAACCGAACAAGGAAAACACATAATTTTCTCCGCCTACCGTGCCTGTTTTGCCTTGGATTTCGTGCCGACTTTGGCTTCATATTTTTCTCCGTCCGTTCTCCTGTCTTTGACAAAACAACACGCACTGCCGAGTTCTACGTTGTTTCACATCACGGCACACAAGGTTCTATCCGGCTGCCATATGTTCTCTGGTACATCGAAGAAAGATCCTGTGCAATATGCATTATTATTTTGCACAGACCTGCGAGGTAGTTGTAGGATTGAAAGGGCTACTAGATGGGATGAATAGACATCTTCACTATAAGAATCCGGACAATTTCTGTCAGCCAAAATCCAAAAAAATAGCTCTTTCTCGACAGAAGAAGCTAACTTTCGTCAGCAAAAACTAACTTATTCATGGGAAAAAAACATCTATGACAATCAAAGTAACAAATCTTTTCACTGAGGTTAAGACAGAAATAATTTGTGTCCTTCGCACATATCGGATATGTCAGCCTTCCATGACAACTCCAACCAGAAAAAATACAGTATTCCAGAAAATCGTGGACTGACCACAGATACGCAACTCGAAATTGAATTTTTGCTTCCGGTCATAGTCATATGCTTCAACTCCTTTCCACAATTGTCTCAACTCTTCAATTAAGGGCTTGAGCATCACGTTTAGACGTGTTCCAGGATGCTATGGACCGAGTATAATGAGACACAAGAACATAAATTCATATTTCATACAATACAAAGGTGGAAGGTTGTATGGAGTAGCAAACACAGGCCAATAAGAGTACGACAATGCGGTTACATTGAAAGGCGTGAATCAATATGTTGCCAACCCGATGCGAACATTCCTTGCATCCCTAACAAAGTCTGCATCAAAATCATCTAGAGCCTTCCATGCCTCACCATCAGATGGGTGCACCATTACTTGATTATTCTCACGTACACCTTCTTTATGCCATCGCATATGTCTAGCGGTTTTCTTTGAGAGAAAAAATCATTTCACCCGAGGTGTAAGAGGCATGTAACGAAGTTGCTTATGAGCAACCTCTATCGTCACCTTTTCACCGTCTTTGTTTACAACCTCTATGAATCTCGGTTTACCGCATTTTAAGCATTTCACCTCATTCCTATGTTCTTTCTAGAAAAGCATACAGTTATCTTGGCACACATCAATCTTCTCATACTCCATACCGAGAGCAGAAAGCATTTTCTTTGACTGGTACATGTCTTTCAGTACCTTATGGTTCATATGAAGCATATCGCTAATCAGATTCACGAGCTCCTTATAACAATTGTTGGAGAATGCAAATTTTGACTTAATGGCCATAAGACGGGTCACGAAAGCGAGAACGCTTACGGTGGTGTGCTTATGCAACGACTATTTTGAAGATCGAAGGATGTCAAAAAACTTTTTAACCTCCGGTGTTGGAGGATCCTTAGGGTTTGTGTTGACACGAAAACGTGCCCCCACACTTGGGTCAGTTCAATGATCCAAAAGTGTGTGGATACTTAGGAACCAGCCTAAGCATGACACAACACTAACGTCGCGTTCCGACTACCCTTAACAGTGGCAAGGGGGGAGCCGCCAAGTAATCAGATCATAAGCAAATAATCCAATTAGCCGAAAAGAAATATATAAATAAAATAAACCAGCCAACTGAATGGAGCCTAACTGGTTCGAAGTGTACCGTGCGAAGGGTTCACCGAAGAGGGCATTCGGCGTCTGGATTGATCTGGCCGAAGCAGGCTCCGAACAGATCTCGACACGAAATCACCTCCGAATAGTAGGGTTCGGTGCGAAGTCTCTAACACAACGAAACTACTCCAACGCAACACGTTGTCGTGACTTTGTCCGGCGCGAAGTGTAGGTGTGATGAAGCCTAGGGCGACGAAGCCTACTACGGAGCTCTCTAGCATGCGGACCTGACCAGACCGACAACAGTGTGATGGATCTGACACGAATAGTCGAAACAGGGTACCACCAAAGGGTGCTCTAGCAGCCTCCGAAACCAGCTTCCTGGCTCCAGACAACCTCGGCGAAGGGGCTCCGAGCTTAAAAAACCTGCAACAGAACAGAGATCAAGTGCCAATTTGGCCTGTAGACCGAATTTACAAAGTGTTGCAGTAGGTAAACTAAGGTAGCAATCTGTTACGTAGATTAACAGATACTTCACAGGCGAAGTAACAAGGAGATAGCAATCTGTTACATAGATTAATGGGTACTTCACGAGCAAAGTAACATGGCTTACCACTATTTCGATGTAGCCGGTGGAGGGCTTCCAAGCAAACCCACAAAGGTAGTACAGGAAAATAAATGAAAGTCAAGTTACGGTAAAAACTAGGGTTTGAAGTTGATTTGCATCGGGGGTATAATGAACCGGCCTCACCCCAATGTTTATAGGGGCTAGTATTCTTATCTCTAAGGCTAATCTGGTAGGATTCGACCTAATCAAGTTTAGGGGTAAAAACATCCAGAATCAGACTCAAACTCTATCTTTGAAAATAGCCCGAAGTGGGCCTTTAGTAGGGCCTACCAAAGCCTGCTCCTCGGGCGATAGCTTTGGTGAGGTAAGCCTCCAAAGGCCTTCGGGACGAAGGTAGCAAACCACTAGAAGGCTTCCGAAGCCCAATGTTCGATGGGCCTTCGGCTCTATACGACTTCGGCTCTATTTTCCGCTATCAACACATGCCCCTGCCTTTTATTGAACTAAAAGCATAATGGGCTAAGGATGATACTTTCCATATCGGCCTTTCGACACTTTCAAGCATTGTCACACACTTGGGTCTCTTAGTGCTTAAGGACAAATCGTCTTTCAAACCAAGTCACCAACTTAAAACGATTTTGGCTTAACTTTTTTATTGTAGGCTTTAGCTATTCTTCTTTTTTATTTCTCAATAGCTTCTAAAGCCCTCAATCTTTTATCGGTCACCTTTTCCAAATTATCTTTCAAAAGAGTTTCATATTCATCGACCGATAAGCCATCTTGCTTAAGAAATCTTAAAGAGCCAAGATACACCTCTAATGGTAGAACGGCTTCTTGCCCATATACTAACTCATATGGAATAACTTTGGAAGCACCATTCTTTGCAATTCTACAAGCTCATAATTCTTCTGAAAGAACATCATGCCACCTTTTAGGGAACTCTTCAATTTTCTTTTTAATGAGTTTAATCACAGTCTTATTACTAGACTCGGCCTGACCATTGTCCTGAGTATAGTAAGGTGAAGAATTTAGCAACAAATGAGGAACCTTGATCTGTAGTGAGAGTTTGGGGAATACCGAATCTATGTATAATGTGCTTCAAGATAAAGTCAGTTACCTCATTGTGAGTCATGTTCTTGAGAGACACGGCTTTGGTCCACTTGGTGAAGTAGTATGTCGCCATCAGCACAAACCGATGCCCTTTTGAAGAGGGAGGATGAGTTTGGCCGATGAAGTCTAAACCCTAACCTCGGAACGGCCATGGCTTGATAATAGGATTAAGTAGCGATGTAGGAGCTAACTGAATATTACTAAACTTTTGACATGCTTTACATCCTCTATTGTATTTAAAACAATCCTCTGACATAGTCGGCCAGTAGAAACCCGCTCTTTTGAGCATCCAACTCATTTTCTAGGCTGACTGATGAGTGCCACAAAGCCTCTCATGGACTTCTCCTATAGCTACATTGGATTGATCGGCATCTAAGAACTTTAAGAGCACTCCATCAATTGTTCGGCGGTATAATACATCATCTAGCAACACAAATTTGAACACTTGTCGCCGAACTTTCCGATCAACCTTTCGATTGGGATCTCTTAAATACTGGATGATTAGAATTCTCCAATCATCTTTATGGATGTCCGGAGGGTTTTCTAACTCCTTTCCTAGAGTAATGTCTAAATTTCCAACTTCAGAGTGCCCCCCGGGCCTCTCCTGCTTCTGCCGAAGGCTGACCGGATCAGATGTGCGGAGCCGATCAGAACGAAGCCTTCCGTCAGAGGGGTCCGGTGCGCGAGGGCTTCTGTTGCCCTGAAGGTTTTGGCATGAGCGCTCCAGCGTGCAGGACCTTCGCCGAATGAAGGGCTCCGACACGAGGGCCCCAACACACAACACCCTCCGGTGGCCGAAGGGGTTCGACCCAGAGGGTCTGGCGGACCTCGCATCTGCCTAAAGTTTCTGGTTTCGGCAGTGAGACCAAACATCAACTTTTCCTGTACAAAAAAGTTTCCTCTCCTGACCTGATAGCAAGAAGCTTGCTGAGCCAAATCATTTTCAATTGAGTTGGCTTATGTTGACACGTGAGAAATTTTGAAGTCGTCGAAAGTAGCAACTATGTCTAAACATTTATCCAAGTAACTATTCAGCAAGACATTAAAATATTGAGCACTCTTAGCTACTTGTTGTACTACCAAGATAGAATCACCATGTGCATGAACATGCTTATCTCCTATGGACTCTAGCAATTCAAGTCCTAGCAATAAAGCTTCATATTCAACTTAGTTATTAGTAGAAGAAAATTCTAAACAGGCCGATGTTTCAAAGTGCATGCCACTTGGTGATATGAGCACTACCCCGATACCTTGGCCATTCTTACAAGCTGAACCATCAAAATAAAGTTTCATGGCAGTACTTTAACCAAAGCAATACCATTACTCCAATCGACATCTACGTGGTGATCAACTATAAAATTAGGGACAATTTGGCCATTCAAAGCTCTTAGTGGTTCATAACCCAAATCATATTCAATTAAAGCGTATGCCCACTTTCCGATTCTTCCACTTAGAATCGGCTTTTGCAACATGTATTTTATGACATCAGTTTGGCAAGCAACAATACATGTGCTAGGAAGAAGATAGTGACATAATTTGGTACATGCATAATAAAGTGATAAACACAAATTCTCCACAAACACGTACCTGGTTTCGGCATCTAGCGGGCAACGGCTCAAGAATGTTATGATGTCCTCTTTCCCCTCCACTTCTTGAGTTAGCGTGGCCCCTATCACACTATCTTCTATAGCAATGTACAACCGAAATGGAATTCCAGCTTTTGGTGCTCTCACCACAGGCGGTGATGATAAACACTCAGCCTTGAGCAACCGTTCTATCTCCTCTTTAACTCGGTCATAGATAGCCGAATTAAAGCAATGAGGGGTTGTTTATAAGGCCTAAACCCGGGTTTAATAGGTAGTCTATGCTCCATGAGCTCGTGGCTTAATCCTGGCATCTCGCTGTACTCCCATGTGAAACAATCAATGTATGACCGAAGCAACTTTATTACTTCGGCCTTCTCATCAGCATGTCCTAATTTATTACAAAACCTTGTCCTATTTTTTCTACTTCGCTAAAATCTTCAATGCCCTTGGCAATACCATCTTTAGAAGACCGATATTGCTCTACGCGAGACTTCAGCCAATCAAGATTACTTCTACTAGACATGGCTACTAATTTAGAAACAGTCGTGCTACACCAGCCGACTTTACAGACACGGGTATGAAACGCCCCCCGGATACGCTAACAAAGTCATAATCCAAAAGATCCCTACCAGATAGACACTCTACTTTGTCATGGATTGCGGCGATGAACACATCGACCAATGCTACTTGGGTCGAAGTGTCTGCTGGTATGACTTCTACGTCATCATCGTCCCACTATATCAGGCATTGGTGCAAAGTAGAAGGAATACAATAGTTCGAGTGAATCCAGTCACGCCCAAGCAGCACACTATAGTTACCTTGGACGTCAACGACGAAGAATGCTATTGGCAACGTCTTGTTACCCATTGTTAACTCCATGGAGAGCACACCTATTTCTTCGAAACTCTTTCCATTGAAGCTGTTGAGCATTAGGTTGGTTTTCTTCAAGTCCTCCTCGTTCCTGCCAAGCTTCTTTAAAAGAGAGAAAGGCATTATGTTGACAGTGGCGCCACCGTCAACAAGCATTCTAGAGATCGGTTTCCTGCCAATGTGCCCCCTAACGTATAGAGGCTTCAGGTGATGAGCCAAATCCTCAGGTTTCTCGAACACAACATCTCATGGGCCGAGGTTCAACTGAGCAACCTCGGCCTCATCTCACGGTAGGGCTAATTCAGTGGGTAGCATGACATTGTTGATATCCATCGTCTGTGGTGCAGGTCCTTCGGAGATAGGTGTGTAATCGCCGTCGAGCATGTCGTTGTCACTCATGACGGAAGCCAGGTTGCTCATGTCAACTGGCTTAGGCCTCCATACCCGCTTCATAGTTGGCTAGGGGAAGATTTCCTCAAAGATGGCATCTCGTTTATCCTCGGCCTTCTTTTCACGCAACTTTTGTGCTCGTACGTGTTGTAGACGCATTTTTGTGATTTGGACATACCCGGAGGTGCCCAAGATGGTTGTGGCTTGGTACCAGGCACCACCACCCTATTTTTGTGATATTTGGCCAAAGGGGTACAACCCAGGTCGGCCTCGCGTGTTTCATATTTGGTAGGTAGTTCACTACGGACCCTTTTGGCCGGACCGGCCTCGTTCGGCCGATTAGACTGGGCTTCGGCACATGCCTCGACCAGATTAGGGGACTTACCTCCGTTTGGCTTCGGTGAGGGGGCCTTCGGGATTGGGGCTTCCTGAGACCCTACCTTGACTGTGATGGTTTCATACTCCCTCTCCTTCGCCTCTTCGCATCCATCTCCCTTGGCTCCGTCATGTGCGAGTCGATTCGGAGGTACTACGGACAGCCTGTGGAAGACGTTTCCCTTCGCCGCGTCTGTTTGTCCCTGCCCATTATAATACTCCAAAGGAAAACAGGAGGCAATTGGTGTTACCTGGGTCCGAGCGAGGTCGAGCGTCTTGATGTAGTTCCCAAGAATGAGGTCTTGAAGCGCTTTCATCTTTGCCTCGATCTCTGCCCGGTCTTCTTTGGGGATATCTTCAAGGGTTGGCATCATGATGTTGTGGTTGTCAATATCTATGCCCCCCATCGGATCCATCAGTAATGTAGACGTAGTAGTCATCGTAGACGTACTCGCGGCCGATGTAGATGTAATCGTCATGTTGGCGTAGCCTTCCCCAGCGGAGTCTCCAAAAAGTGTGTTCACACGATAACGTACCCCCACACTTGGGTCAGTTCGACTATCCAAAAGTGTGCGGATACTTAGGAACCAGCCTAAGTGTGACACAAAGTGACGTTGCGTTCCAACTACCCTTATTAGTGGCAAGGTGGTGGAGTCGCTAGGTAATCATATCACAAGAAAATAATCCAACTATCCGAAAAGAAATAGTCTATCATACTTGGTTTGGAACTTTTTGTTTGATTTCTATTCCAGATGTTCATTTTTCCTGTCACGGATGACTTTTCTTTGTGTTGTACTAGTGTTATTAGACAAAAGACAAATGGTATGTTTGTTTCACATAAAGCAGTAGTGCAACAAAAGTTATGAATTATCATGTGTAATAATTGATGATGATTGGTCTGAATCACTGAATGTGAATAGTAAGAAATAGCTTGGTCTGAATCACATGAGGTAGTCGGATACACATTCTTGATTTCCCAAAACTGATGAAACTTTGTGGAAAGTTCATTAAATAATAAAGTTTTAGGACGGGGAACTAAACTACAATCTCCTGCTATTTTATGTCATGTTTCATCACTAAAATTGGATTATTGTTTCTGTAGTAATGCTCAGTTTCCCTCTTATGGTGACATATATCTTCTAATAACACATTAACACTTTATGTGATAGTATTATTTCCATTAATTAATCTCCCAAGATTCAAAATGTCACGTAGGTTGCACTGAAACTTGACAATTCACAAATAAAAAGCGAAAAAAATTTAAAGCCGAAAAAATTACTTGATCGTCGGACGGCGACGGGCGGCAACGACGAGAGGCGATTATGTAACACCCCAAATTTTCAAAGGAATAAAATATTAATTAATTCAATTTCCTTGAATTTATTATTTTGAAAATACTTTTAAATACCCTTCTATACCATTTTGAACTACAACATATAGTTAATGACCAAACCAGGAGCTGAAAATTTTTGTATAAACTCCCTAGGCCAAAATATATCTTTGAGAATTTTTATAAATTTTTACTAAGCTTGGAAGTAGCCCTAAGATTTTAATCTATTTCCTGGAATTATTTTTATTCAGAAATGATTAGAAACAGTATTGGGCCTCCCCCTGTAGGACCGAAAGTAGCGACCAGAGGGGGGGTGAATGGGCGCCTTAAAAAAATATTTCAAAACAATGGCCTGTTCCTAATACCCAACGCACCTCAAAAGACTAAGCAACAGAAAATAAACAGATAGCCTAAGTCTAAAGGTTTCTAGCCTAGAAGCAGCTCATGACAAACAAAGAACTATCAAAGCAGTGCTAATAGACAAATAAACAGTATACGCAAGACTAGGCAAGACAGACTTCTCAGTAAAGCAATCTCGGTGCACTATGAGAGAGAATAGAAGATACCTGTTCAAATCTGTCTCCTGTTTGAAACTCGGCGAAGCCTGCTTCGCTGGACGAAGCCTGCTTCGCTGGACGAAGCCTGCTTCACAGTGTCGAAGCCTGTGTCGGAGGACGAGGTCTACTTCGGTGGTTGAAGTCTGTCGAAGGTGTGTGTGAAAATGCCGAAGGTATGTTTTGGTCTAGCCTAGGCAGGAATCGAAGTATGCTTCGAAGCGAAGTATGACAAAGTCGGAGCCTGCTTCAAAGTATGTACTTCGAAGGCAAGACTTCGAACAAAGCTTCGAACCAAGTACTTCGAAGCCAAACCTTCGAACAGAAAACTTCGAACGCAACACACAGACGGACAACCTTCGTACAAATAAGCAAAGCCTGTCACACGACAGAGGCACCAAATTCGAAGCCTACACTCTCCCTTCGAAAAGAGTAAGCTTCGAAAAGAGAAGCGAAGGCTGACACGCCACAAACAAGCCAAAGCGAAGCCTACACTCTACCTTCAAACAGAACACAACAAAGGACCTTCGTAGAAGACGAAAGCAAAACACTGAGCGAAGTCTAACAGGACGACATGCTTCGAAGCCATCTTCGAAACCTATCGAAGTGTGGACTTCGAAGAGCTCGAGTCGGAGTACCTTCACACTGTCGATCGAAGTATGAGACGCTGTCAGTTCAAAAAGTACTTCGAAGCTATCAACTCAGGACACAGAACGAAGTTTGAAGTTCGAACGAAGCCTTCGAGTATGTCAGAACGAAGCCTGCCTCACAGAGCTAAGTGACTTCGAAAAGAGAGGATGACTTCGCCAAAAAACAGTCAGAAAAGTTGCTAGGGCCTGTCAACTTCGATCAAAAAGCTGCGCAGTAGAAAGCAAAAAGCTGGCACAGTGTACTGTTGCTACAGAGTAGTAGTACTACTTGCAACAGCAAGAACTAGTACTACTTGCGTGAAGAACACACGCAACAGAAGCTTCCGAAGCCTCAAAATCAATGGAAAAACTTGCTGTGCGAGTGAAATGAAGCCATTAAAACTCTGCAGTGGTTGCACACGATTTGAGAATAGAAGCTTCACTGCAACAATAAATGCAAGGCAAGAAAAACAGGAACAAAAATGCCTGGCGGCGCAAGCATGAACAGGAGAGGAGAGAGGCAAAGCATGTGACAAAATGACCCAAAGGAGTAGTATTGATTTCAGCCAAAAGGGTAGTCCAACCCTAGGGATTGGGGTCCTATTTATAGGCTGCCCAACACTAGGAATATTCCACCAGCCCCTTAGGGTTTTTACAGACGCAAGAATAAAGTCAAAGACTCTACTGCCCTTAGGAATTTTTACAGACACGACTGACTGACTGTGGGCCTAGAGTTACAGATGACTTATCCGGAAGCTAAGCTTTCGTAGCGACTACGACTTCTCTTCTAGACAGTCGGATACAAGATCGATGGTCGTCAGTTTTGCGCTGAAACTGACAAAGCCTCCACCGACTTTGCACCAAGTACCCGGACTGGGCCGGCCCGATTCCGCAGCTCTCTCAGCCCGGCAATCACTCACCGCCCGTGTACCTGAGTCAACCCTGGTCAACAGCCCAGTGGTTCTTCTACTGCTTCTGGCCCATGTACCCGGATTGGGCCAGCCCGACTTCGCAGCCTCCTCTGCCCGACAGTAGCTCACTGCCCGTGTACCTGAGTCACACGCGGCCCATGAAACAGCAGATCTCATCTTCTTTTGTCCTCTTTGACTATCGTTGACAATGACTCATCACTTCTGGAGCCATGAGGCCCACGCTATTCAGCATGGCTCCTCAATCTCCCACTTGATGAGTGCATTGTCAACACTCCTCTTCTTCAGCTCTTCAGCACTTGCGAACAAATGTGGAAACACGAAAACAAAACACAAGAAAAACAAAGAAGAAGAAAAATAAGGTAAAAGTTAACCCCAATGACCAAAAAGCCGAACAAAAGCAAGAAGCGGACATTATGGTTAACCAAAAACATAGAAGCTCAAAATGAGTGCAATTTCAAAACAACAAGGATATCAACAGAGTAAGAACTCCCTCTTAAGCTCTGATCCCAAATTTTGTCCCCCTTGTTGACAAGTGAACTCATCAAGCACTCAATAGAGACACAGACTCCCCTGAAATGCACCTCCCCCTCAAAATATGCAGTGAATTTAGCTGGAGTGCATAAGGAGTGTAAAAAGCATGCTTCTCAAATATGATTGACTGCAATTACAATATCTAACAAGTAGAGCAAAAGACATAATGTCTAAGATACATGTCATGATCAGTGCAACAGATGTTATCTAAGGAAAGTCGTTAGCACGCATTTTCCAGTTTTTGCAAACAAAAGCATCACCACATTTTCCAGTAAACAAGCAAGGTAAAGTATGAGATGCACAGGCTAATTGATATCTACCAAGATAAGCATTGTTCAGAAACAAAGTGCTTCAGCAAACTTGTTATCATTTCAATTTTCAGGCTTTTTCCTTTTTCCTTTTTGCCAGGGGTTATTTGCATGTCAAACCTTATGCTGACCGACCAAGTCAAGCCTAGGCCAGTACTGGACCATCAGAAGCTTAAGACATTTGTCTTGGCATACATTACACTGTCCTAGTTCGTACCAAAGTGCTATGATACGCGGTCCAGAACAATGCAATGTGACAAAACAAACCCACTTGGATCTTTTCAAGTTTATGCATAAAAAGACATGGAAATTTCATTTTTCTAGATTTTTCATCATTTTTATAGCACATATCCATGTTTGAAAGCAGAAGGATGTCCAAGTTGCATGTTTGCATCTAAGTCAGGAACTAGCTACAAGGCATGTAACAGATAGCAAGAGCACTTAGCCTACACATGCTAGTTACCAGAAGCAATGGTGATCATTTTTCAAGTTTAAAGCGTAAAAGCCATGCATATGACAGATATCAGACATATCAAGTGAACTGAACCAAAGCATGATCAATGACAAGTATTCAAAAGCATGTACCAGCTAGAATAAGTAAATCAGTTCAATCATATAACAGAAGCAGCTCTAGAGTGTGATATGTGAATATGCAAGGTATGAACACACACAAAAAGACTCAGGAAAAGAGTAAAGAAGAAAGAAAACTGACGCAACATATCCTAGAAAGGATACACAACACCCAAATCCCCTCGTAAACGCTCAAATGTAGACTGATCTAGGGGTTTGGTGAAAATGTCAGCCAACTGATGATGGGTATCAATATGAACAAGGTCAATGACACCTTTCTCATATTGATCCCGCAGAAAGTGAAACCGCACATCAATATGTTTGGTTTTTGAACCTTTCTCATATTGATCCCGCAGAAAGTGAAAGCGCACATCAATATGTTTGGTTTTTGAATGGAGACACGGGTTTTTCCCTACACTAATAGCACTAGTGCTGTCGCAAAACAATGGAACCCTGGTAGGAAAGAACAACCCAAAATCTCGCAGAGTGGAAATCATCCAAACCAACTGTGAGCAGCAGCTAGCAGCAGCTACGTACTCAGCCTCTATGGTCGAAAGAGCAACTCCAGATTGCTTTCGAGAAGACCAAGAGACAAGAGAAGAACCAAGAAACTGGCAAGTACCAGAAGTCGACTTGCGATCCAACCGGCACCCACCAAAGTCGGCATCCGAAAAGCCAGATAAATCGAGAGAAGATGATGCTGAATAGAAAAGACCAAGATCGGGCGCATAAGTGAGATACCTGAAGATGCGCTTGACAGCCTGCCGGTGAGACGCGCGTGGTGAAGACTAGAAGCGCGCGCACAGTCCCACGGAAAACTGAATGTCCAGTCTGGTTGCCGTCAAGTACAACAGCGAACCGATCATCCCTCGAAACTCCCTCTCATTGACCTTGATGCCGCTCTCGTCCTTGTCCAGACCCCCAGATGTGCCCATCGGGGTCATCTGCGGCTTCAATTCACCACCAAAGTCAAACTTCTTAAGCATATCACGAGTGTACTTACCTTGGTGGATGAAGGTGCCGTCCTTGGTCTGCTTGATCTGGAGCCCTAAAAAGTACTTGAGCTCACCCATGAGGCTCATCTCAAACTCGCTGTGCATCTGCTCAGAAAACTCGGACACAAGAGAATCAGTAGTACCGCCAAAGATAATATCGTCCACATAAATCTGAGCGACTAAGAATTCTGAAGCATCTCTGAGCAAGAAAAGAGTTTTATCCACCGAACCCATCATAAAGCACTTCCCCAACAAAAATTGCTTCAACCGGTCATACCAAGCCCTGGGGGCTTGTTTCAACCCGTATAAAGCTTTTTGCAACTTAAACACATGTCGAGGAAACTTAGGGTTCTCAAAACCGAGGGGTTGCTTAACATAAACCTCCTCTTCTATGTACCCATTCAGAAAAGCACTCTTGACATCCATTTGAAAAAGCTTAAAACCCTTAGAAACTGCAAAAGCTAAGAGAATGCGAATGGACTCAAGACGGACAACAGGAGCAAAGGTTTCTTCAAAATCAATACCTTCCTTCTAGCAATAACCCTGGGCAACTAGTCGAGCCTTGTTGCGCACCACAACCCCATCTTCACCTTGTTTGTTCTTGAATACCCACTTGGTGCCTATGGGGTTGCATCCAGGTGGCGGCTCAACTAATGTCCAAACCCGATTGCGGACAAAGTTCTCAAGCTCTTCTTGCATAGCATTAATCCAATTAGAATCAGAAAGAGCATGAGAAACGTCTCTGGGCTCAAAAGATGCAACAAACGCAGATTCAGCAAACACAGCAAGAGAGGTAGAAGAACGCAAAGTTCTCTCAGTCAAATCACCTATGATGAGCTCTGAGGGATGGTCAAGCTGAACTGCTCGGGTTCCCTGGTGATCTGAAGTCACCTCACCGGAGTCAGCAACAGGCACCTCTGGACTCGACTGAGGGGGCTCGATCGTAGTGGAAGAAGTGATCAGAGGTCCGCCCTCATCCTCAGTCGAAGTCTCAGAAGGTGTGGGCTCTGCGGGGGATGTAGAAGGCCCACCCTCATCAGTAGCTGGAGTATCCTCATCTTCCTCGAAGATGGATTCTCTGAGCTCATCATCACCAGAAAGCTCAAAAGAAGGAGTCAAAGAAGTCAAGGACTCATCAAATGAAACCTCACAAGTCTCGACAAGCAGCTGGGATTCGAGGTTCGAAACACGGAAGCCTCGAGAATGCAATGCATAACCAAGAAAAACACCATCCCAGCAACGAGACTCAAACTTGTCCAAATGCCCTCCCTTCTTGAGCACAAAGCACTTGCAGCCAAACGCTCGCAAGTGGCTCACCTTGGGCTGTCTGCCGAACCGCAATTCATATGATGTCTTACCAAGGTAAGCTCTAAGAAAGATGCGGTTGGCTAGATAGCAAGCCGTGTTCATGGCTTCAGCCCAAAAACGCCTAGGAGTCCTGTGCTCATCGAGCATCGTCCTGGCCATCTCGACTAGCGTGCGGTTGTCGGAGCGAACTGCTCGCATCTGACCATTGTTCTCATTCTTCAGCTTCAAAATCAGGTCATGAACAAACTGAAACGTTTCATCCTTATACTCCAAAAAGAAAACCCACGAGAATCGAGAAAAGTCGTCAACAATCACAAGTGCGTACCACTTCCCACCGACTGAACGTACCCGAGCTGGACCAACAATGTCCAAGTGTAAAAGCTCGCCCGGATACGAAGTCATGACCTGAGTCATAGGTGAGTGAGAAGCGGCAACCATTTTCCCATGACGACAGGGATGACAAACTAGATCCTTCTCCATCTTAAGCTTGGGCAATCCTCGGATGAGGTCCATGGAGCTTAACCTGACTAGCAGATCAAAACTCAACTGACCTAACCTCCTTTGCCACTTCCAGATCTCAAAAGAAGATCCAGCAATCAAACAGCGAGAAGGGCCAAAAGAACTAGAGAAGTCAATTCGAAAACTTTACCGAATGGTAAAATCTAGCAAATCAAAGACCCTCTAGAATCAAACACAGAAGAATTGCCCTTCTTAAAACACACTTCCAAACCATCATCAAGAAGTTGTGAAACAGAAATCAAATTGAAGTTCAAATTCTTAACCAAAGCAACATTCTTCAAAGAGAAATGATCTGAAATGCGAATAGAGCCTATGCCACTTACCTTCCCTTGACCACTGTTCCCGAAAATAATGTACTCTTTGGAGCTCGGGGGAATGAGACTGGAGAACCATCTGCGATGTCCCGTCATGTGGCGAGAACATCCTGAGTCCATGATCCAAACGTCCTCCAGTCCCCGATCCTGCACAATCAGTGGCTGTAAGTGGGAGCAAATGGTCCGGCACCCGGTTTAGCAAAAGAGCTAAACTAGTGTCGAGCCATCTGCTCAAAAGATAGAAAGCGAAAACCATCAAAAGAGTTTGGACCAAAACGCGGGTCAAAACGCGGTCCTCGGTTCTGCCTAAACCTGTGGCCACGAGGTCCAGGACCGTAGCCAACACGGTCTGGAACTCTACCGGAATGGACACCACCAACTGGAGCACGGGCAAGAAAGTCGTCTCCTCTACCACCACCTACACGACGCGGCCTGGCCTCCAGCCTCTCCCCGCGTCGAGAAACACGCAGTCTACCACCCTGCTGGTAGAACTGCTCCTGATCACCACGCGCCC
Organism: Zizania palustris; assembly: GCA_019279435.1. Lineage (NCBI taxonomy): Eukaryota > Viridiplantae > Streptophyta > Magnoliopsida > Poales > Poaceae > Zizania > Zizania palustris. Next base: position 46,220,537 of record JAAALK010000290.1, on the reverse strand, counting down.
TCTCTGCTTTCTCAACCCGCTTCCTCCTGAAGCAAAACACTGCAAGATGCCCGTCTCTCTGACAGTACTCACAATGATAGGTGGGCTTCTTGGGGTGTGGTTGAGGCTTGGGGTTCTTGGGCTTAGTGGTGTTTGGTGTTGTCTTCTTGGGCTGAGAGGGTCCAGGAAGAGAGTCAAGAGGAGTGTGGAGGTGTTTGGGCTTTGGAACCCAGATAGGCTTCTTGGGTAGAGCTTTGGGTGGCTCATGGATCACTCCATCCTTGGGCTGACAAGCCTGAGAAGACTCAGTGGAGTGAGTCTTGGGATACCTCTGCTCAGGAGTCATTTTACTCCACTCCACTGCCCGACTAATGGCACTCTCAAAGTCAGCCTTGGTGTAGGTGTAACCTACCCCAAACCCATCCTGCATCTTGAACTGCTGGATCATCATGCCGAGCTGAGGCTCCCTGGCACTGATCCAACTCAGGATGGAACGGATGTAAAAATTCTCATTCTGAGAATCTGCTAGCTCCTCTCTCAAGGAAGCTAGAACCTCTACCTGAGACAAGCAGGTCTCAGACTCACTCTCTACTTGAACAGACTTCTCGGCTTTCAGCTTAATCAATTCCATTCTAAGAGACAGACAGTTCTCACAGACAGTGGGTGGAACTGATAGTGTCTCAAGTTCTAGCCTAGTCTGGGCAAGCTCAGCTCTCAACCTCTCCAAATCACCCAAATACTCATCGCCCTTGGATTTCAACTCAGCTATGATAGCTAGATGAGATGGGCAATCAACACAGGGTGCGACGACAGTGGCTTGAGCATCTTTCAGCTCCAGCAGAGCGCTTTCAAGCTCTGTGGCCAAAGCGTCCCTCTCATCAACCCTTTCTGTGTACCTGGACTTCAGAGTCGACAGGTCACACAGAAGCACCTCACATTTCGGGCACTCACTGCTATCACCCAAGCAAGGGGAAGAAGATAGACTCTCAATTCTGCCGTTGGCTATGGCAAGCTCACTTTCTAACTCATCTATCCTCTTTTTGGCCCCCCTAAGCAGTTTTTCCCGATATTTTAACTCCTGACGATTGCTCTCAAGTAAATCAACAATTTCTCGTTCATAGGATGATACCTTGTTGTCATCGTCGTCGGAGTCATCGGAGGAGCTCTTTTCTTCCCTATCCCCAAGAGCCATTGAACAAAAGCTCTTGCAGGATCTTCGGCGCTGGTGAGAGCGGCTCTTCGGCTTGTCCCCGAAAGCCATGAAGCAGAGGCCCGCCGGATCGTCCTTGTCCTTCCCCTTCTTGATGGCGATCTCCTCATCGCTTGAGCTCGATGAAGAGGAAGAAGACGTGGACCGCTTGGAGTAGCTCTTCTCCATCTCGGCGAAGAAGGCCTTGTCGCACTTCTTGTTCTGTCACCGGTAGTCCTTCAGGGCCTTCTTGAAGAACCGGGTCTTCGGCTTGCCCTTGTTGAAGGATGAGCTCTCGTGCTTGCCGTTGTCATGGAAGCTGCCACCGGTGTCCTTCTTGTATCCATTGCGCTTGGGGCAGTCGGCAATGAAGTGTCCTGGATCACCACACTCAAAGCATCCGGATTTTGTGCCATGTCTTTTGAACATTCTCTTATCATAGACACGACACACCCGGTTGTTAAAAAGACACAAATCATGATCTCCCAATAACTCTAGCTGGTCCTCAGTGATAGACATCAAAGAGAACCCAGCACAACTCACAGAAGAGGGATCAACAGAAGGTGTAGCAAGGGCCAGGGATTTTGACCCAGAACCAGTGAGATTTGATCTCAGCTGGATATCTACCTCAATGGACTTCAGCTTGCTAAACAACTCAGAAATGGTCAAGGTATCGTAAGAAGTGCTCTCAACGATAGAGGATACCTTGATCTCCCAGATCTTTAGGTCCAAGGTATGGAGAACCTTGAGCACCTTCTCGTGATCTGAGACTAACTGAGCACCCTCAGCCTTGTTGTCTCGAAGCTTGTTTATGATCGACTGAAAACGACCAAACAGAGCCTCAACAGATTCACCCGGCTTCTGTGTGAAATTCTCATATTCACACCGGTAGGTCTGATAGAGCCGAGCCTTGACCTGTATTGTTCCCTCATGGTGTGCCTTTAGGGTAGCCCAGATCTCTCTCGCAGTGGAGAGATGACTCACACGCTCAAACTAAGTGGGACCTAAACCAGAAAACAGAATGTTCACAGCCTTACTGTTGCTTAGATGCTGAGCAATGATACCAACAGTACCCTGCTCAGTGACTGGCAATATGACAAACGTGGTGTGAACGCAAATGTCCCAAATATTCGAACCCTGGCTCATGAGATAGGCTCGCATGCGAGTCTTCCAATAGTTATAGCCATAGGCTTCCAAGGACGGGACCTTACCAGGAGACGTCATAGTCACTACTGGGGTTTAGAACCGGTTAAGGTATGGAAAAACCCTAACCTTGCTCTGATACCACTTGTAGGACCGAAAGTAGTGACCAGAGGGGGGGGGGTGAATGGGCGCCTTAAAAAAATCTTTCAAAACAATGGCCTGTTCCCAATACCCAACGCACCTCAAAAGACTAAGCAACAGAAAATTAACGAAGTTCGAAGTTCGAAAGAAGCCTTCGAGTATGTCAGAACGAAGCCTGCCTCACGGAGCTGAGGGACTTCGAACAGAGAGGATGGCTTCGCCAGAAAACAGTCAGAAAAGTTGCTAGGGCCTGCCAACTTCGATCAAAAAGCTGCGCAGTAGAAAGCAAAAAGCTGGCACAGTGTACTGTTGCTACAGAGTAGTAGTACTACTTGCAACAGCAAGAACTAGTACTACTTGCGTGAAGAACACACGCAACAGAAGCTTCCGAAGCCTCAAAATCAATGGAAAAACTTGCTGTGCGAGTGAAATGAAGCCATTAAAACTCTGCAGTTGCTACACACGATTTGAGAATAGAAGCTTCATTGCAACAATAAATGCAAGGCAAGAAAAATAGGAACAAAAATGCCTGGCGGCGCAAGCATGAACAGGAGAGGAGAGAAGCAAAGCAAGTGACAAAATGACCCAAAGGAGTAGTATTGATTTCAGCCAAAAGGGTAGTCCAACCCTAGGGATTGGGGTCCTATTTATAGGCTGCCCAACACTAGGAATATTCCACCAGCCCCTTAGGGTTTTTACAGACGCAAGAATAAAGGAAAAGACTCTACTGCCCTTAGGAATTTTTACAGACACGACTGACTGACTGTGGGCCTAGAGTTACAGATGACTTATCCGGAAGCTAAGCTTTCGTAGCGACTACGGCTTCTCTTCTGGACAGTCAGATACAAGATCGACGGTCGTCAGTTTTGCGCCGAAACTGACAAAGCCTCCACCGACTTTGCACCAGGTACCTGGACTGGGCCGGCCCGATTCTGCAGCTCTCTCAGCCCGGCAATCACTCACCGCCCGTGTACCTGAGTCAACCCTGGTCAACAGCCTAGTGGGTCTTCTACTGCTTCTGGCCCATGTACCCGGATTGGGCCAGCCCGACTTCGCAGCCTCCTCTGCCCGACAGTCGCTCGCTGCCCGTGTACTTGAGTCACACGCGGCCGATGAAACAGCAAATCTCATCTTCTTTTGTCCTCTTTGACTATCGTTGACAATGACTCATCACTTCTGGAGCCATGAGACCCACGCTATTCAACATGGCTCTTCACCCCCCTCCCTTCTCTCTCTCCCGGCCGGCCCAGCCCATCACCCTCGCCCGCCTCTGGTTGACAGCCTGACCCCACCTGTCGGCGCCGATCGCCTCCCCTCGCGCGCGCGCCCGACACCATGGCCCCACCCGTCAGCCCTCTTCCTCTCGCACTCGCGCCCGCTGGCCCGTGGCCCCCACCTGTCGGATTCATCTTCCCCGCGAGATCTGCCCCCAAATCCCCCCCTCACCGGCCGACGCAATAACACGCCTCAGATCCCCTGCCCCCGACCCCCTCCCCTCAAATTGAGCCCGCCATTACCACCCCCGGTCTACGGCGACCGTTTCCCCCAATTAAACCCGACCGATTCGCGTCTAGGTTCGATGAACCGAACTCAACCTGAGCTCGCCGGCGTTTAAACGCGTTTATTCCTGGCCACCATCGATTACGCCCCCTCTGCCCCCGTCGATGGCCCTATTTAAACCCCCTGGCCACCCGCATTTCACCCCCACGCTCACACACTACGAGAACGCACAGAAAGCCCTCACTTCGAGTTTTAGCGCGCCACCGCCACCTGTTCTCCGGTCGCCCCTCACCGTCGCCTCGGACCACCTCCATCCACGCCCTCGCCACCATCGTGACCGCAAGGACGACCCCAACCTCAGCCACCCCTTCGTCGACGTCGAACCCCGCCGGAACACCATCGCCGACGAGGAGCCCGAGCCACTCCGTCGTCTACCCTCGCCGCCGACCGTGCTCCGTCGATCCCTCGCCTCGCCTAAGGTACCGTCGTGACGGCCATAGCGTCCTCTTTCCATTTCTAGGCTTAGCTAGGGCCGCCGTCGCTCGCCGTGGCCCCTAGCCCGCTCGTCGTCATCGGAGAAGATGACCGGCATGGGTTGAGTACCCGTGCCGTGTCGGATTCAATCCTGACCGCATGATCGCGATCGAGCGGCGCTAGTTGCTCCACGTGCGCGTTCTAATCCGCACCATTGGATCTGGTCAATGCGGTATGTTTTAATCTCGCGCGTTCATTTCCATTTAAAACCCGTACTCGATCTCGTGCGTCCACGTGGTACCCTTTCGCGCGTTTTAATCGTGGTCGTCCGTTATCACTTAAGAACCCCGCCTCACCCTCGCGCGTTGGATCTGGATCCAACGGTCCAGATTGGACCGGACCACGCGCACAGTGCGCGGGTTCACCGTGGGCCTGGCTGACCGTGGACCCGAGGGGATTTAAATTTAGAAATAAATTCCAGAAACTGTTTAAAACTTGTAAAATTCATATCTGGCGCATTTGAACTCTAAAAATTGTCATTTCAATTTCAGAAATTTTATAATTTTATTCTCTACATGTTAGTTCAATAAAAACAGTATGTTACTTTGGACTTTTTTATGTTTATTTAAATAGGTATTCAAATGCCCTTAGGGTGAAAATATAAATTCAAATATTTAAAATTCAGTAAAATTTATATTTATTCCTTTCTATTCATATACTGAAAACCACTCAATTGACATGAACTTTTCATTTTAAAATTTATTAGGAAATTTAAAATGAGACTACTCACATTTAAGACCCCTTTTTATATAGGACCACCTTTCATTATAATTCCTTCTAAAATTATTTATAAAACAAATTTCAGAAACTTAACAACGTGGTTTTCATTCAATTAAACCAACTTAAACCTATGTGCTCATTGTGTGATTTTATATTGTTTAGATTGGATGTTGTATTTATTTTATTTTACTTTATTTATATCGGAAAGACTACGACGCCTCCGAGGAGTTGGAATACTTCCCGGAAGTCCCTCCCACTCCCTTCGCTGAACAAGGCAAGTCACCAAACCAATCTTTTGAGCATATTGAACCCATGTTTGATTAAACTATCGCTAAAACACATAGGTTATACATGCATTAGTCAAATGAACCCTTACAATATATTTATTTAGGATCCCCTGACCTTGATGTGCAACCCAAGCCATGCTATCTCGCCTAACCTCCTTGTCACCACATGATTAATGATATTAGCTAGTGTCCAATGTATTGACACGATCGCTATAGGATAAAAATGAGTCGTAGTAAAATGGTTCTACTATATGATCCCCGTTACTTCTTATCCTTGGATTTCTGTTGGTGATGAGTTATGGTTGTGAGTGTATGCATGGTGGGTTCCGGGTGCAAGCTAGGGCATTGGTCGGTAGCACCCGGGGCACTATAAGGACCGGTCTGAGGGATCCGTTGCAATACACTTCCGTACTAACCACAAGTCTAATGGGTAAGTCCTAACTAAGGTATGGAGTGTTCCAAACCGAGGCCACCATTTGGAGATGGGTCAAGCAGCACCTACGGCTGGCTTGTACCAATGTGGCGCAAAAGGGGGTGCGACGTTAGCCGGGATGCGGCCCGTCGCGCCGGCGAAACCTAGAGCGGGCGGTTATCGCTTGGGATGAGTTCCCGTGGTATGGGTCATCTCGTTTGGGATGAGTGCGTGCCTTGTGGGTACAGTAGTACATCTCTGATCAGAGTCATTAATCTTTTCGAAAAGCCGAGCCCGCGGTCAAGGGCGGGTTGCGTGACATCCCACAGTTAGATTACTTTGAATATGTATGTGCATGATGGTTTGACATGTAAGGACTGTTGTGCGAGGAGGTAAAACGTACTCCTCGAGTTAGATGATGTTGTTGGTGTTCATGTTTACTTTTCCGCATGATTAAATTTGACTACACTAAATGCAATAACTGAAAATGTACTTTTTCGCAATGTTAGCCATTACCCTTCCTTGTTTATTACCTTGCATTATTACTTGCATTTGTGGTGGCTTGTTGAGTACTTTTTGTACTCATACCCGTTGGATCCCACAGAGGATGTCTACTATGAAGACGGTCTGGAGTAGCGACCCAGTCAAGAGAAAAGATCTTGAAGAAGGCGTTCGTCATGCAAATTTTTAATTATCTTTATTACTGTTTTTATCAAAACCCTGATGTAATAAATATGGTCTACGTACCATGAATATTGTCGTATGTACGATTGTCGCATGATGAACCTCTTGTATTATTGTTTTTCTCATGAAATTCAATAATGTTCCGATTTGATAAATCGGGGCGCCACAAGATAGTATCAGAGCCGACTTGACTGTAGGAAGCCAAACAGACCCGCCTATCCAATAGCTGCAGAAAATTATTTCTCGAAAACCTACTTTATAAACTTTGTTCCTCCCCTCACTTTTATTCAACTTGTTGTTTTTGTAGATGCCAGTCTACCAAGTCCACAGCTACTGCCGCCACTTTGAGGGCTTCGTCAGGGAGCTCCGCATGATGCTCACATTCCTCGGCTTCCTCTTCGAGCCCGAATTTCAAGGAGTGTATTTGGAGGAGTTCGCCGGACCTTGCGACGTCTCCCTCACCGTCCACGGCTCCAGAGAGCATCTGCCGTCCTACACCACCGCGCTTGGAGGCCCGACCTTCGACGTCGCGTGCCAACGAGTCGCCCTACAGGCTCTTATGGAACTGAGGATGATCTATGACGATCGTCTTCAGAACTCGTCCTTCCGGCTTGTGCCGAAGCGCACTCCCGGCGCGTACCGTAGCATCTACCTTAGAGTTCACTTCGTGCGTGATCCGGTCATGGCCCGACAGTCGCGTCTTCTTCAGGCTATGGACGACCTCCATACAGAGGCGGTGCTCGACGCCGATGAGCACCATGAGGTGGTTGAGTTTCTTCGTGAAGAGACGAAGAACTTGATCCAGCAGAACGGTGAGCTGCAGCGGAAGATTATGCAGCTACAAAAGGACATCGCAGAGATGGTTCCCCTCCTCCCGAGGAAGAGGAAGCCCATCTGCGAGCCCATCCCTCGCCCCAAGCGGATCCCGCCACACCCCTCCACCGCGGACCATCCACCAGCGCCCCTGCACCGCGCCCCGGCCTCGTCTCCGACCCCATCATCGAGAATTTTCTCGAGCCCACCATCCCTCGGTAACCGCGTACTCGTGGTTCCGAGAGTACGGAGACCGCTATATACCGCTATCTTAATAAAATAATTCTTGTATGTGGTGCTATCTACAACGAGTTGTGTTGTAGATAGAATAAGAGCTTGAGTGTAATGAACAATTTTACCACTTGGTTTATATGCATGAGCTTTATGAGCTATTTTCTTTAATGGTATCGTCATCATCTTTTTACTTTATATCATGGTATATTCAGAAGATGGCCGACCACCAGAACACCGGCTCCAACAACGGAGAAGGAGGAAGCCATGATGCGCCCGAGGGTGTTGTACCTAACTGGGGTGCAATGGGCCCACGTCAGTCTGGGTCGCCCTCCGCCAACCACCCTACCTTGGCGGAAATGATGACGAATCAGAACCAGCTGATCACCGCCCTCCTCACCCAGATGCAGCAACAACAAGCTCAGTTGGACAGTCTGTAGAACGGAGAAACCGCCCGTCGCGCACCAGCACCCGCACCCGCTCCCCAACTCTCGGAGTTCCTGCGTGTGCGTCCCCCTATCTTCTCGAGCACCACCAACCCAATGGAGGCCGGAGATTGGCTCCGCACCATTGGAAAGAAGCTGGACCTCCTCCCCTGCACCGACCGGGAGCGAATGGCCTTCGCCACTCACCAGCTCCAAGGTCCCGCCGCCGAATGGTGGTGACCTGGGTGGAGTTCACCATCGCCTTTCGTGCCGCCCACGTCCCCGCCGGTGTCATCGTGGTAAAGCAGCAGGAGTTCCGCGACCTACAACAGGGCAGCCAGACCGTCATGGAGTACCTCCATGAGTTCAACCGCCTCGCCCGCTACGCACCGAAAGAGGTGCGGACCGACGCCCTCCGCCAAGCCAAGTTCCTCCGGGGACTTAAGGATGAGCTGTCCATCCAGCTCGTCGCCACCGACTACGCCGACTTCCAACGGCTAGTCAATAAAGCGCTCATCCAAGAGACTGAGCAGAACAAGCTGGACCTCAAAAAGAGGAAGATGATCGCCTTCAAGCATCAGTAGGTGAACTCTCAGAGGCCCCGCTTCATCCCTCCGCTACCAGCGCCCGCCTACCATCCTCGGCCCGCCTACAGGCCACCTCACGCCGCCGGTGGATCCAACGCCGGGCATCCTCGCCCCGCTCCACCAGCTCCGGCCGCTCAGCCGACGCCAGCCGCCAAGGCCCCGATCTTGAAGGATCGCCAAGGGAGGCCGGTTGTCTGCTTCAACTGCCGCAAGGAAGGGCACTACTCGCACCAGTGTCCCCACCCCAAGCAGCCCCAAGGCGCGGCACCCAACCAGGCGGTTCATGCCCGCGTCAACAACATCAACACGGAGGAAGCTTAGGAGGCTCCCAAAGTCATGCTCAGTACGTTTACTGTGAATTCCGTACCAGCTACGATTTTATTTGACTCTGGAGCAACACACACTTTGATCTCGGAAGAATTTGTGCAAATCAACGAAGTGGACATACTCCCTCTACCCGTCCCCATGATGATTGCCACTCCGGGCAATCAGACCTTAGCCCACTTATACAGTCCTAAGGTTAAGGTAGAGATTCAAGGAGTATTGTTCTGGGCTGAGCCAGTCCTCATAAAATGCACCGGACTCGACCTCATCCTAGGGATGGATTGGTTGATGAAACACAAGGGAGTGATCGACTGTGCCAACAAGTCCGGTACAGTGACCAACCCTGAAGGCGCAGCCGTCACATTTCGGATGACCAGTCGCAACCCACTCGAAGCATCCCTCCACGTGCTAGCTCATGAAGAAGTACCCATAGTCAAGGAGTTCATGGACGTCTTCCCTGAAGACCTACCAGGAATGCCTCCCAAGCGGGACATCGAATTCAGAATCGAACTTGTCCCTGGGACCACTCCAATCTCCAAGCGCCCATACCGGATGGCTGCCAATGAAATAGCCGAGGTCAAGAGCAACATCGAAGACCTAGAGCAGAAAGGGTACATCCAACCGAGTACCTCACCCTGGGGTGCAACGGTCATCTTCGCCATGAAGAAGGACAAGACCAAGAGGATATGCGTGGACTATAGAGCCTTGAACGACGTAACCATCAAGAACAAGTACCCATTGCCTCGGATCGACGACCTGTTCAATCAACTGAAGGGATCCTCGGTGTTTTCCAAGATTGACCTCAGGTCAGGTTATCACCAATTGAGGATTAGAGAGGAGGACATACCCAAGACTGCCTTCACCTCTCACTATGGACTCTACGAGTATATAGTGATGTCGTTCGGCCTCACGAATGCCCCGACCTTTTTCATGAACATGATGAACAATGTATTCATGGAGTTCTTGGATAAGTTCATTGTGGTATTCATCGACGATATCCTCGTTTACTCCAAGACCAAGGAAGAGCACAAAACACACCTCCGTCTGACCCTCGGAAAGCTAAGGGAGCAGCAATTGTACGCCAAATACAGCAAGTGCGAATTTTGGTTGTCTGAGGTGAAATTCCTCGGCCATGTCATATCTGCCAGAGGAATAGCAGTGGACCCAACCACCATGGAAGCAGTAACCAACTGGCTGCAGCCCACGACCGTGACCAAGATCCGAAGCTTTCTCGGATTAGCCGGATACTACCGCCAGTTCATCGAGAATTTTTCAAAGATCGCCAAACCTATGACCAGGCTGTTACAGAAGGAAATAAAGTTTGAATGGACCCCCGACTGCGAAGAAAGCTTCCAGACCCTCAAGAAGAAGCTCGTGTCAGCTCCTACTACAACAAAACAGGCAACTTCCGTCGGCCAAAGCCGACGGAAGTTAGCCCTTTCCCGACGGAAGAAGCCAACTTCCGTCGGCAAAACGCTATCTTCCGTCGGCCTTTGGCCGACGGAAGCGCGGCGACGGAAGTTAGCTAACTTCCGTCGGCGGCCGACGGAAGTTAGCTAACTTCCGTCGGCTTGACGTGGCCGACGGAAGTTAGCGCCGAACACTGCCACGTCACCAGGGGGGCTTTAACTTCCGTCGGCCAGCCTGGCCGACGGAAGTTAGGGCCAGCTAACTTCCGTCGGCTTTGACCATAGCCGACGGAAGTTAGCCTTTCTGCCCACGTGGCCGAAACCAGCTAACTTCCGTCGGCTATGGTCAAAGCCGACGGAAGTTACCTGGTATTTTTTTTTTATTTTTTCCTGGTTCCCCTACTCACACTCACATCCAACCACAATTTCACATACATTCATCATACACATCCAAAATCACATTTCACATCCAAAATCACATTCAAACTTCACATATAACATCCAAAACCACATCTCACATCCAAAATCACATCCACACTTCACACATCACATCCAAAATCACATAATATAACTGAATTCATATCCAAAGTCACAGTAAACATCTGAATTCACATATAACATCCAAACTCACATACAAATTCACAAAACACAGCGAGGGCCACATACAAAGTCATTTTGTCCATATACTCACTGATCGCCCACATTTGGGTCATGGGCGCCGCCGCTGCCTCCCGCTTCGTCCACATTTGCCCCGGAGGCTCCATCTTGACCAGGCGTACGGAAACACTGAAGAAATAGACAAAATTAGAAACGAACTCAACTACCCTTCTAAACGCTAACTTAAGTGTTTAGGAGGTACCTCAGGTGATGTAGGAGATAGTGGTGGTGGCGGGGGAGGTAGTGGTTGGAAAATGGACATGTCAAATCCACTGTTTTGCTGGGCTAGTTGCTACACATGTTGTAATGTAATCAGTTAGTTCTAAACCTATTTCTGAATACTTTTGAACTGCAACACTCTAAAGTAAGCTTACTTGGATCATCGCCTGCTGTTGTGCTAAGCAGGCGGTATAGTACTCTTGTTGTTTCTTGTAGTGCTCGTCGCGCCGCCTCATGTCCTCCCTCATCCGAACCATCTCCGGGGTTTCTTCTGAGCGACGACGGCTGGAGCCAACTCCGACGGAGCTCTGCGACGACTGAGCTGACTTCTGAGCTCTCACCGCTCTCGAGTCAATAACTCCATTGAACATGGAGTACCTGCAACATTAACAGGGGTTAGTTACCATCACAATACCATACACAAAACATTAATAAAAACATTGTCTCACCGTCCATGGCTTTTGCCACCTCCGCTGGAGTACACGGCCATTTGGTCCACAGGTTCTCTCCGCCAATCATAGTTCTCTCCATGGAGTCGAACCATGTGTTCACCATACTGCGCCTGCAAAAAACATGTCCGATTAGCTAGACGCAGAAAAATGAAATTACGTCAACTCTTAATAACATCTCACCAAATGGTCCGTGGCTGTCTGGCTACACAAGACATCTGGCTGTGCCGGATCGCTTCCTTTGTGACCAGAGGTATACACCTCTATGTCACTTGGCACGTTGCCAGATTTAGCTTCCTGTGCATTAGAAATGAGTTAGTCGCATTACAATGTATCTATAGCTAGAGAGTGACAGATCGGTCTTACCAAGCGTTTAGCGTGGCGAATATGTCCGTCGGCACCATATCTGTGCTTCGGATCCGTCCCGCGGCATTGTCTTTTCTGCTCGGAAGTCTTCTTAAATGCATCTGAAGACCAAATCTTGCAGAATTCAAAATAGGCGTCCTCGCGGTTTGCCAACCACGGAATCCTCACCTGAACAGAGATGCTATTTGTATTATATGACAACAAATCTCAACAATCGAAGAGGTAAAAAGTTAGAATTGTTTACCGAACGGTATTCTTCTTCAGTCAAATAGACTGACGATGAGCCCGTCGCCTTGCTCATTCGTTGCCCTAGCTTCTCCTTGTAGTAAGCATTGTTCGCTTGAATGCGGGCATACGAAATGGCGTCCTTCACCACCTTATGCGCATTGTTGTTGAAGACTACAAGCGCATGGTTATGGTGATTGCCGACTTCTGGCAAGCAAAAGCGTAACTGCAAAAATAATGATTAGTATAGTGTTGTAACTCGAAAATTCTAAAAGAAAATTGAAAAAACAATTGCATACCCAGAAGTCATGAGACACCGCCCCCTGAGCAGTTCCGTGTCGCCCGTCAGGAGCGAACCGGTACTGGTCCCATGTTTGGCATAGAACCCGCTCACCGGTCGGCATTGTCAGCATCCCTGGGTAGTGCAGACGGCACAGGTTACCCAATATCTGGTTAACCTGTCTGACCCTCGAAGTGCCGTCGAACCGAGAGTCAATCCAAGATCTAGAAATACATAATAAATAAAGTTAATTAGTTTAGTGAAAGAAATTTTTTGAAAACAAAAGCAAAACAACAGAAGAGTATTACACTTACCCGTCACCAACAGGCGTAATCTCGATCTTGGCTCCACCGGAAGAGACTACTGGTGGAGCGACCAAGTGACTCGTCCTGAAAGTTACCGAGGACCCGCCGGCAGCCTCAGCACCTTCCTCCTGACCCGCACCCTCCGGGAGATCCCCCTGCCCCGCACCGGCCTCTGGGTCATCCCCCTGCCCCACACCCTCTGGGTCATCCCTCTGTGCCGCACACTCTGGGACATCCCCCTCTTGCCCGCCACCCACCGGCCGATCATCCTCATGACCCGCACTCTCCAAGTGTTGTTCCTCCTACAAAACAGTATTGAAACAATTAGTAATAGTTTATAACTGGCATAAAAAACAATCTGAAAGTTACCTCCTCATCTAGTTGAAATGCAATAGGCCGACCAATTAATGTCGGATCTATGCATCTCAGGAGCTGCTCTTGACGACGCCTGTTTGAAGAAGAGGAACTACCCTGGAATAGGGTGTCCTCCTGACTCTTCGGTGTACTCGCCGGAGTACTCGCCGATGAACTCCCCAAGCGGAAGAGCTTCCTCGTGACAGTCTTCTTATTTTTCGACATCCTGTTCAAAATAAGCACAAACAAGCATTTATTAGTAAAGAAGGTTTGTACATATGAAAAAACATGTAATATGAAGTATATTGCATATCCATGTATCAAAACAATTACTTGTCAATTATCATCAAAATCAGGATCAATTTGTCCTTTTCTCCCCAAAGCACGCCATGTTACTTTTTTCTTCTTATGTTGGTGTTTCCTTTTCTCGGGAACTGCCACATCATTAGAATCGCCGAGAAAAGAATCTGTCGACGATTCTGACTCTACATTAAACGAAGTCGGCAATTCATCATCTTGATAAACCTCATCGACCTCTTCAACCTCCAATTGATAAGCGTCATCACTAGGGGTTTGTAGACGTTCCCGAGGATTCACTTTGTAGACTACCCACCAAGCACTTAATTTTTCACATGGGTAGGGCATATAATACACCTGCTCGACTTGATGAGCAAGGACAAAATTGTCGCAACTAGATAATCGTTCCGCGTGTTTGACTTCAACCATCCCAAATTGGTTTTCACGAGTACCATGTTTAGGGTCGAACCAATCACAATCGAAGAAGACTACTTTAATCTCCTTATTCCCGGCAAATTTGTACTCGATTATATTTTTGATGATTCCATAATACATAGTTTCGTGTCCTTGTCCATCAACGACCCTTGTAACAACACCAGTATTAGTTGTTGCCGCTAGAGGTCGATATGCTTCAAATATAGTTGAACGGAAGCGGAAACCATTAACATCATAGCGACCGTAACTTTTGGCACTAATACTCCCATAAGAGAGCTGTCGCAAGTCTATATGTACATTTTCAGCGAGCACGCACTGCAAATCATAAGAGATTATAAGATAATTAACCCAGTAGAGTAAAATAATACGTGTCAGAAAAGGTAAGGATTTACATGTTCTCTGAACCAAGTGAGAAAACTAGGCCCGCCATTTACTCCTTCTCGACGCAATTTATCTAATTGCTTCTCCGTTGGTTGACGACCAGATGGCAAGTATTTCGAATCAAACATACTGTCAATGTAACGAATAGGTAAACAAACGGGTATAAAATTTGGAGGTAAAATATAAAACTAAAACGAATCACTTACGCGAAATATTGTTCCATCTCTTCCATATTTGAGTACATGTAGAGCAAGGCATTTGTTCGTTCTTCCTGAGTTACATAATATGTCGTGGAAACACCAACAGTTATGCCCTTCCACCCAAATATTTGGAGATCACTACAAGGATGGTCTTCATCCATATGGTACCGTGTAGCAGGTGTGTTGACATTGTGATGCTCAGCGAAGTATACACTAGTGAAGTATGCTATCTCTTTCAATTTAAATTCTTCTGCGATGCAACCTTCAACTCTGGCCTTATTACCAACCATCGCTCTAAGCTTCTTTAGGGACCTTTCAATATGATACATCCACCTATATTGCACAGGGCCACCTACCTTAGCTTCATATGGCAGATGAACCAGTAAATGTTGCATTGGATTGAAGAACCCTGGAGGGAATATTTTTTCCAGTTTACATAAAAGTACCGGGATCTCTTTCTCTAGCATCTCCATCATATCTTTCTTAATTTCTTTCGCACAAAGTTGTCTATAAAAATGGCTCAGCTCAGCTAACGCCTTCCACACATCATCATTCAGGTACCCACGAAACATTACAGGAAGGAGTCTTTCCATTATTATGTGGTAATCGTGACTTTTCAATCCATTTAATTTCCCTGTCTTCAAGTTCACAGCTCTTCTAAATCCTGCGGCGTAACCATCTGGGAATTTCAAATTTTTCAACCACCTCATTACTTGTTTTTTTTCTTTAGGTTTTAAACAAAATGGGGCACGTGGCTTGCCACCACTATTCGTCAACTCAAGGGTTGGTCGATTACAAATCTCAGCTAAATCTCTTCTCGCCTTTACATTATCTTTTGTCCTGTCAGTAAAATCCATACATGTACTTATAATGCTTTCACCAACATTACGTTCCTGATGCATAACGTCAATGTTGTGCATCAGAATTAGTGATTTGACGTACGGCAGTTCCCATAAACCACATATGTGAGTCCAATTATGTTCGGTTCCGAATCCTACAAATCCATCCTCATTTTCATTAAGGACCAACTCATTCAGCATATCAGCGATTTCTGTACCATTTAAACGCCTTGGTGGTCCCTTTACAACAATGCTGTCCTTCTTGAAATTGTTCCTCTGTAACCTAAATGGGTGATTCATGGGCAAAAAGCATCTATGGCAATCAAAGTAACAAATCTTTCCCCCGAAGTTCAGACGGAAACAATCTGTGTCCTTTGCACATATCGGGCATGTCAACCTTCCATGACAACTCCAACCAGAAAAAATACCGTATGCCGGAAAATCGTGGACCGACCACAGATACGCAACTCGAAGATTGAATTTTTGTTTCTGGTCATAGTCATATGCTTCAACTCCTTTCCACAATTGTTTCAACTCTTCAATTAAGGGCTTCAACATCACGTTTAGTCGTGTTCCAGGATGATCTGGACCGGGTATAATGAGACACAGGAACATAAATTCATATTTCATACAAAATGAAGGTGGAAGGTTGTATGGAATAGCAAACACGGGCCAACAAGAGTACGACGATGCCGTTACATTGAAAGGCGTGAATCCATCAGTTGCCAACCCGATGCGAACATTCCTTGCATCACTAGCAAAGTCTGCATCAAAATCATCTAGAGCCTTCCATGCCGCACCATCAGATGGGTGCACCATTACTTCATTATTCTCACGTACACCTTCTTTATGCCATCGCATATGTCTAGCGGTTTTCTTTGATAGAAACAATCGTTTCACCCGAGGTGTAAGAGGCATGTAACGAAGTTGCTTATGAGCAACCTCTGTCGTCACCTTCTCTCCGTCTTCATTTACGACCTCTACGAATCTCGGTTTACCACATTTTAAGCATTTCACCTCATTACTATGTTCTTTCCAGAACAGCATACAATTATCTCGGCACACATCAATCTTCTCATACTCCATACCGAGAGCAGAAAGCATTTTCTTTGACTGATACATGTCTTTCGGCACCTTATGGTTCTTAGGAAGGATATCGCTGATCAGATTCAAGAGCTCCTTATAACAATTGTTTGAAAATGCAAACTTTGACTTAATAGCCATAATACGAGTCACGAAAGCGAGAACGCTTACGGTGGTGTGCTCATGCAATGGCTCTTCTGAAGCTCGAAGGATGTCGAAAAACTTTTGAACCTCCGGTGTTAGAGGATCCTCGGGGTTTGATTCAAACTCCGGTCGTATAGCATCAACCATCTCATCCATCCTATCGTCAGCAACGCTATCATCTTCTTCTTCCACTGCTAATACCGTTTTTTCAAGGCCTGTCTCGCCGTGAAAAGACCAAACTTCATAACCTGGCACGAAACCATATTTGCAAATATGCAATGACAACGTCCTCTTGTCTTGCCAACGAGAATTTCTGCACTTCATGCATGGGCACCTCGCGCCAGTGTTTGTTGTCAAAGCGAATGCACGATCAACAAATTTCTCAGCGTTGATTACCCACTCCCTCGTGTGAGCTCCACTTTTCATCCAACCACTATACATCCACCGTCGGTCGTCCTCAGCCATTCTATATGCAAAACATTCATTCAATCAAGAAGATTCACGCACTGGCCGCTATAAAAGGGCTCGCAACATACACAACGGAGGGGAAGCAGAGGCGGCCGGGCGGCTGGCGACGCAAGGGGAAGCAGAGCCCGCGGCGCAAGGGAACAGGGTTAACCGAAAGGCCTGTGCCACACCTTAGACACTACCACGGACCCTAGGCGCCCGCCCAGACACGCCTGATGGCGATCGCGATTCACCATGACATCCGGCGGTGACCGCCTGGACGTCTAGTCGGCGCAGGCGACGCCATGGCAACCATGGTCTATAGGAAAAGATAGGTCCTAAACCCACCCAAGAGTGACCGACAAAACGTGGTATTTATGACGAGCCATGAGTTCGAACGAAATTTCAGCAGCATAACCCCGCTGTTCTCCAATTGCACGCCTGATAGTGGTGCAATGGAGAACAACAAGGTTATGTTACTGAAATCCCATTCGGACTCATGACTCATCATAAAACCACGCTCTGTCGCCCACTCCGAGGCTGTCCAAAAAGGGACAATTCCGGACCTACACATCTCACACGCATGACACGTGTGAGACATGTTGGTCCGAAACGGGTGACGCATAGGTTTCGTTACACTATCTACGTTGTTGTCAAATAAAAAATTGCATACGAAAAAAAAAACTATAAATTAGTAGAATAATATAATTAGAATCATATATACATAATATCACAACATATATTGCATATTAAAACAAAACATCACATATGAAACATATTTAAAAGCGTGAAACATACATAAAATCTCAATATTAATACATGACAAAATTCATATATGTAGCAAAAATACCAAGAAGCAAGTCATACTAAAAAACATCTAAGAAACCTTTATAAAGCAAGATGCATACTACTATCATTCCACATTTCAATATATTGCAATCCAGTACAACGACAAAATTCAGAAATAAGTTAACTTTCAACTATACTAACAATATCATATCATGCACAAATTAAAAGCGAAAAAAATTAAAGCCGAAAAAAATTACTTAATCGTCGGGCGGCGACGAGTGGTGGGTGATGGTGTCCGGAGGCCGGCGGTGATCACAGTGGCACCACGCGACGGATGGCGATGGCCGAATTGGGGGCGGCGGTGGATCCTGAAAATTCACACATCTGATCATGCAAATTCAGAATTCCTAAAAATTATTCTAAATGACAACACTATTCCTTATCCGACCACATCCAATACAAAAAAGCGGCGGCGGCCGGGCGGGCGGTGGCCGAGGCGGTGGCCGGGCGGACGGCGGCCGGCCGGGCGGGCGGCCGGGCGGGCGAGGGCGGCCGGGCGGCGAAGCGGCGGCGGCGGGCGGGCGGCGGCCGAGGCGGCGAAGCGGCGGCGGCGGGGAACGGGCGGGAGTGCGCGCGTGTACAGGGAGTTAGGGCTCCCTGTACGCGCGCGCGGTTGGGTGAAAAGCCCCATAACTTCCGTCGGCCAACATTAAAGCCGACGGAAGTTAGCTAACTTCCGTCGGCTTTAATGCTGGCCGACGGAAGTTAGGGGGATCCGGGCGGCCGCGGAAAAACCCCCGATAACTTCCGTCGGCCACTGTCAGAAGCCACCACATCTTTGAGAAGCCTCCAGCACACTCAAGGAAGGCAATGCACCACTATGCCTCTAGAAGGAAACCACCGTGTGCCTTGGTCCCCACTTCGCTGGTCGTCGTCAACTCACCCGCCGCCCACCGTTGACTCGCCTACTGGCCGTCTCCTACTCCCACCGCTCCGCCACCTGTGCCTCCATCTCTCCTGCAACCCCCATGTCATCTGTCCCCCGTCCCATGCCGGCGGCCGCTAGCTCCCTACTGAGCCGCCACTGGCCCTGCCCCCTACATCACCCGCTCCATCCCTCCCCCTCCCATTACGCAATCTCCCCTACCCCGTCCCCCGTCCCTTGAGTTGCCACTAGCTTTCGTAAGGCGTCATCCACAGGCCATGCCATCCTTATCATCAAGGCTGGATTATTGTCAATTTGTCATCGGCAACAGGCAACAAACAGACAACCTTCTGTTCCTACACTCGCCATCGTTAAGTAGGCAATAGTTCATCCCTGAACAATTCGCTACCTCGATGCTTTCGCTATGGCGAGATCCTAAAATTCCGGTCACTGCATGGCTTAACGATGAAGTGATAAAGTCCTCATCACAACGATGACATATATCATTGGATGCAGTCGACGAACGGAACAATAAAACATATCATGGAGAAGCTTCCACCTACCGGATTCTTGTGCGGAGAATTCTCATTCTCAGCCCGTGGAGACACGGCCGCCGCCGTCCCAAAGACCGAAGTCTGACGTTTCAACGCGATGGGCGCACGAGTGAGGCGGCTGACCCCACCTATTCTTTTGGCTTGGACTCGATCGTAGCGTGCTATGTCCGTTTCACCACCAGAAGCCGGCTCGTGCGCGCGCCCACCGTACCAACTATCCTCGTAAAACTGCTTCGGGCCAGCAGGCACATGTAGTGGTGCCACTAGAGGACGCGCTAAGCATCGTTGTCGTCCCGTCCTTTGATTTTGGCACATCGTGATGCCGGCAAGCGTGCGTACCTTCTTTACTTTGGTTGCGCAAAAGTTCCGAAGATTTTGGCGCTTCACACATACACTCTACCAGTACCGTTAAGATCTACCAGTACTACGTACCACGCTAGCTCGATTGCCCAATCGATCATTACAAAGCGTGAGATTACACGGTAGAATACGAATCCACGAAGTTGTAATAAGGCAGGGAGTTGGTAGGTAGTTGGTGCGTACCTATTGTGAAGAACGGTGGCCGGTGGCCGGGAGAACGGCGGCGGGGCACCGGCGAGGGCGGCCTGCGCACGCGGTGGGCGGCGGCGGCGGGTGCTCGGGACCGGCGGCGACGTCTAGCGGGTGGGCGGCAGCCGGCGCGGTGGCGCGGGGCGGGCGGCCGCGTGGGCTGGGGAGGCGGTCGGCGGCGGTTGGCCGGGGCAGCGGGCGGGCGGCGGCCGGCGCGATGGCGCGAGGCGCCGGATTGGAGGCGGCCGGGCGGTGGCGCGGGGTCGAGGCGGGCGGCGGGAGGCGGGTGGGCAGCGGCGGCAGGAGGCGGGCGGCGGCGGCGTGCAGTGGGCGGGCGGCGGCGGCGTGCAGTGGGCGCGTACAGGGATTAGGTCTCCCTGTACGCGCGCGCGGGGGTTGGGGATTATATCCCTTAACTTCCGTCGGCCACCATTAAAGCCGACGGAAGTTAAGTAACTTCCGTCGGCTTTAATGGTGGCCGACGGAAGTTAAGGGATATGTATCGGCCCGGACCACAGACACGTTAACTTCCGTCGGCCACGGGTAAAAGCCGACGGAAGTTATTTTAACTTCCGTCGGCTACTTAAGACCGACGGAAGTAAAATAACTTCCGTCGGCTTTTCGAAAAGCCGACGGAAGTTAGTTTGGCCGACGAAAAGTTTGCCAGACATCCGGAAGGACTTCCACGTCTATTGTGATGCCTCTCGTCAAGGATTGGGATGCGTCTTAATGCAAGAAGGGAAGGTGATATCCTACGCCTCCCGACAACTAAGACCGCATGAGCTGAACTACTCGACCCACGACCTGGAATTAGCAGTCGTGGTTCATGCCTTGAAGATATGGAGACATTACCTTGTGGGGAATCGGTGTGAGGTCTTCACCGACCACAAGAGCCTCAAGTATATATTCACCCAGCCAGATCTAAACCTCAGGCAAAGGAGATGGTTGGAACTGATCAAGGATTATGACTGGGGCATCCATTATCATCCAGGCAAAGCCAACGTGGTGGTAGACGCCCTTAGTCGAAAAGGGTACTGCAACGCCATCATGATTCAGGACCAGGCTCCTTTACTTTACAAGGAGATGGAAAGGCTGAATTTAGGGATCACCACCCGAGCGTACCTCGCTGCCTTGGAGTCTAGGCCTATCTTAATAGACCAGATCCGAGGAAAGCAGAAGGAAGACCCGGACATCTTGGAGATCCAGTAGAACATGAGAAAGGGTAAAGCCCCCGGATTTTCCGAGGACGAGCATGGTACCATCTGGTTCGGAAACCGGATATGCGTACCCGACCAACCTGAGTTGAAGACCCTCATCCTTCAAGAAGCCCACGATACTCTATACTCCATACATCCCGGGAGTACAAAGATGTATCAAGACCTGAAAGAAAAATATTGGTGGGTCAGCATGAAGAGAGAAATAGCTGAGTATGTGGCCAAGTGCGACACGTGCCGGCGAGTCAAGGCAGAGCATCAAAGGCCTGCTGGACTATTGCAACCTCTCAAAGTCCCTGAATGGAAGTGGGAAGAGATAGGAATGGACTTCATCACTGGACTGCCTAGAACCCAAGCTGGTCACGATTCTATCTGGGTAATCGTCGACCGACTCACCAAGGTGGCTCACTTCATCCCAGTCAAGACGACTTACACTGTCGCCAAGTTGGCTGAGTTGTATATGACCCGGATCGTGTGCCTTCATGGAGTTCCTAAAAAGATTGTATCTGACCGTGGGAGTCAGTTTACCTCCAAGTTTTGGAAGAACCTTCAAGAGGAACTCGGCACCCGACTGAACTTTAGCACCGCCTATCATCCACAGACCGACGGTCAAACTGAAAGGGTCAACCAGATATTGGAAGATATGCTTAGAGCTTGCGCTCTAGACTTTGGCGGAATGTGGGACAAGAACTTACCCTATACAGAGTTCTCCTACAACAACAGCTATCAAGCCAGCCTGCAAATGTCCCCGTTTGAAGCACTTTATGGGCGCAAGTGCAGAACGCTGATGCTTTGTGATCAAACCGGAGAGTCGCAGCTGTTTGGGACAGATATACTAAGAGAAGCTGAAGAGAAGGTTAAGATCATAAGGGATCGGTTAAGGATAGCCCAGTCCCGACAGAAGAGCTACGCCGATAACCGTTGAAGAGACCTAACCTTTGAGGAGGGCGATTATGTCTATCTTCGAGTCACTCCCCTCCAAGGCACTCAAAGGTTCAACATGAAAGGCAAGCTAGCACCCCGCTACGTCGGACCTTTTCAGATCCTCCGACGGCAAGGAGAAGTGGCCTATCAACTTGAACTGCCTCCATCTTTGGCAGGAGTTCATGATGTGTTCCATGTCTCTCAGCTGAAGAAGTGCCTTCGTGTGCCCGCCGAGCAGGCCGATCTTCAACAGCTCAACGTCCAAGAAGACCTGACCTACATAGAGAAACCCATCAAGATCTTGGAGACCAAAGAAAGGGTAACCAGGAGTCGTGTAGTTCGCTTCTGCAAGGTTCAGTGGGACAACCACCCCGCCGAAGAAGCCACATGGGAAAAAGAAGACGAACTGAAATCCCAATACCCCGATTTATTCGAGTAACGTTCCAATCTCGAGGACGAGATTCTTTGTAAAGGGGATAGGTCTGTAACACTCCAATTTTTCAAAGGAATAAAAATATTAATTAATTCAATTTCCTTGAATTTATTATTTTGAAAATACTTTTAAATACCCTTCTATACCATTTTGAACTACAACATAGAGTTAATGACCAAACCAGGAGCTGAAATTTTTTTTATAAACTCCCTAGGCCAAAATATATCTTTGAGAATTTTTATAAATTTTTACTAAGCTTGGAAGTAGCCCTAAGATTTTAATCTATTTCCTGGAATTATTTTTATTCAGAAATGATTTTAAACAGTATTGGGCCTCCCCCCTCCCATCTCTCTCTCCCGGCCGGCCCAGCCCGTCACCCTCGCCCACCTCTAGCTGACAGCCTGACCCCACCTGTCGGCGCCGATCGCCTCCCCTCGCGCGCGCGCCCGACACCATGGCCCCACCCGTCAGCCCTCCTCCTCTCGCACTCGCGCCCGCTGGCCAGTGGCCCCCACCTGTCAGATTCGTCTTCCCCGCGAGATCCGCCCCCCTCGCCGGCCGATGCAATAACGCGCCTCGAATCCCCTACCCCTGACCCCCTCCCCTTAAATTAAGCCCGCCATTACCACCCACAGTCCACGGCGACCGTTTCCCCCAATTAAACCTTATCGATTCGCGTCCAGGTTCGATGAACCGAACTCAACCCAAGCTCGCCGGCGTTTAAACGCGTTTATTCCCGGCCACCATCGATTACGCCCCCTCTGCCCCCGCCGATGTCCCTATTTAAACCCCCTGGCCACCCGCATTTCACCCCCACGCTCACACACTGCGAGAACGCATAGAACGCCCTCACTTCGAGTTTTAGCGTGCCACCGCCGCCCGTTCTCCGGTCGCCCCTCACCGTCGCCTCAGACCACCTCCGTCCACGCCCTCGCCACCATCGTGACCACAAGGACGACCCCAACCTCGGCCATCCCTCCGCTGACGTCGAACCCCGCCGGAACACCATCGCCGACGAGGAGCCCGAACCACTCCATCGTCTACCCTCACCGCCGACCGTGCTCTGTCGACCCCTCGCCTCGCCTAAGGTACCGTCGTGACCGCCATAGCGTCCTCTTTCCATTTCTAGGCTTAGCTAGGGCCGCCGTCGCTCACCGTGGCCCCTGGCCCGCTCGCCGTCGTCGGAGAAGATGACCAGCACAGGTTGAGTACCCGTGCCGTGTTGGATTCAATCCTGACCGCACGATCGCGATCGAGCGGCGCTAGTTTCTCCACATGCGCGATCTAATCCGCACCGTCGGATCTGGTCAAAGCGATATGTTTTAATCTCGCGTGTTCATTTCCATTTAAAACCCGTACTCGATCTCGTGCGTCCACGTGGTACCCTTTAGCGCGTTTTAATCGTGGCCGTCCATTATCACTTAAGCACCCCGCCTCACCCTCGCGCGTTGGATCTGGATCCAACGGTCCAGATTGGATCGGACCATGTGCACAGTGCGCGGGTTCATCGTGGGCCTGGCTCACCATGGACCCGAGGGGATTTAAATTTAGAAATAAATTCCAGAAACTGTTTAAAACTTGTAAAATTCATATCTGGCGCATTTGAACTCCAAAAATTTTCATTTCAATTTCAGAAAATTTATAATTTTATTCTCTACATGTTAGTTCAATAAAAACAGTATGTTACTTTGGACTTTTTTATGTTTATTTAAATAGGTATTCAAATGCCCTTAGGGTGAAAATATAAATTCAAATATTTAAACTTCAGTAAAATTTATATTTATTCCTTTCTGTTCATATACTGAAAACCACTCAATTGACATGAACTTTTCATTTTAAAATTTATTAGGAAATTTAAAATGAGACTACTCACATTTAAGACCCCTTTTTATATAGGACCACCTTTCATTATAATTCCTTCTAAAATTATTTATAAAACAAATTTCAGAAACTTAACAACGTGGTTTTCATTCAATTAAACCAACTTAAACCTATGTGCTCATTGTGTGATTTTATATTGTTTAGATTGGATGTTGTATTTATTTTATTTTACTTTATTTATATCGGAAAGACTATGACGCCTCCGAGGAGCCGGAATACTTCCCGGAAGTCCCTCCCTCTCCCTTCGCTGAACAAGGCAAGTCACCAAACCAATCTTTTGAGCATATTGAACCCATGTTTGATTAACCTATTGCTAAAACACATAAGTTATACATGCATTAGTCAAATGAACCCTTACAATATATTTATTTAGGATCCCCCGACCTTGATGTGCAACCCAAGCCATGCTATCTCGCCTAACCTCGTTGTCACCACATGATTAATGATATTAGCTAGTGTCCAATGTATTGACACGATCGCTATATGATAAAAATGAGTCGTAGTAAAATGGTTCTACTATATGATCCCCGTTACTTCTTATCCTTGGATTTCTGTTGGTGATGAGTTATGATTGTGAGTGTATGCATGGTGGGTTCCGGGTGCAAGCTAGGGCATTGGTCGGTAGCACCCGGGGCACTATAAGGACCGGTCTGAGGGATCTGTTGCAATACACTTCCGTACTAACCACAAGTCTAATGGGTAAGTCCTAACTAAGGTATGGAGTGTTCCAAACCGAGGCCACCATTTGGAGATGGGTCAAGCAGCACATGCGGGTGGCTTGTACCAATGTGGCGCAAAAGGGGGTGCGATGTTAGCCGGGATGCGGCCCGGCGCGCCGGCAAAACCTAGAGCGAGCGGTTATCGCTTGGAGCATTTCATGCCGAGGTTTTGGCACGAGTTCTCGTGGTATGGGTCATCTCGTTTGGGATGAGTGCGTGCCTTGTGGGTATAGTAGTACATCTCTGATCAGAGTCATTAATCTTTTCGAAAAGCCGAGCCCGCGGTCAAGAGCGGGTTGCGTGACATCCCACAGTTAGATTACTTTGAATATGTATGTGCATGATGGTTTGACATGTAAGGACTGTTGTGCGAGGAGGTAAAACGTACTCCTCGAGTTAGATGATATTGTTGGTGTTCATGTTTACTTTTCCGCATGATTAAATTTGACTACACTAAATGCAATAACTGAAAATGTACTTTTCCGCAATGTTAGCCATTACCCTTCCTTGTTTATTACCTTGAATTATTACTTGCATTTGTGGTGGCTTGTTGAGTACTTTTTGTACTCATACCCGTTGGATCCCACAAAGGATGTCTACTACGAAGACGGTCTGGAGTAGCGACCCAGTCAAGAGAAAAGATCTTGAAGAAGGCGTTCGTCATGCAAATTTTTAATTATCTTTATTACTGTTTTTATCAAAACCCTGAGGTAATAAATATGGTCTGCGTACCATGAATATTGTCGTATGTACGATTGTCGCATGATGAACCGCTTGTATTATTGTTTTTCTCATGAAATTCAATAATGTTCCGATTTGATAAATCGGGGCGCCACAGATTATGTCCGAAGGCCGGCGGGAGGCCAACGGGCGGGCGGACCTCAAGAGGGAGGGTGGAGGGCAACGGTCAGGAGGCGGCAGCCGGCAGTGGCGGGAGGCAACGGCTCGGGCGGTGGGCACGGGAGGCAGTGGCTCAGTGACGGTGTGGGCGTACACGTACAGGGAGTTAGGTCTCCTTGTATGCGCGGGGGTTGGGGAATAAATCACCTAACTTCCGTCTGCCAGCATTAACCGTCGGCTTTAATGTTAGCCGATAGAAGTTATGACATCTATACCGGACAGGGAGAAATGCCCTGTAACTTCTGTCGGCCACTGTGAAAAGCCGACGGAAGTTAGCTTAACTTCCATTGGCTCCTATAGGCCGACGGAAATTAATTAAATTCCGTCCATTTTTGAAAAAAAACCGACGGAAATTAATAAGGCCGATGAAAATTTATGTTTTTCTTGTAGTGCTTAACAGATTCATTCGAATCGATGGTCTCTTCTAAACACCCAACGCTCCTCTAAAAGAACAAGCGAAAGAAAATAAGATTTTACAGCAAAATCCCAGAGAAAGTCAGTGCTATCCCTCTCGTGTCATATATGAATTGATGTGACAGTCTGAGACATCATAAGCACTAAAAATAATCTTGTGTTCTAAAAACCAAGTGATGTCCTAATTGAAAAAACACCCATACATGGCATACAAGGTAGATTATAATATACTCACAAACTAGACATGCAACCCATCAAGTGTTAGGAAAACATTCATCAATGACACACATTTCACAAAGCCCAACATAAATATCCACAGTTTACAGGCATTTAGATCACATCTAACGCATAATATTCAGAGAAAATGTTGTAAATGTACGTGGATTGAAAAGGATAATTATTGTTCATGTTAGGCACAGATGCCAGATGCTGCTCACATTGCCGCCTGTGCTTTGCTCTACTCTTCACCGAAAACCTTCCGCGCCAAACGACTTCCTTCTACGTTGCTACGCACCAATCCACGAACTCGACCGCTAGCAAGTCTCTCTCGCTCTCGATCCCTCGAGCCGCCTTGTCACTTGCATTGGCCTCCCTTTTGCTGACTTGGTCAACATGATGTCTTGATCATATGTTTGTCCTTGTCTTACTCCATCTCCACGTGTACGCTTGAGATCTTCCTCAACTTCACCCGGCATCCTTGATCGTCTGGCATCAAGCTCCCCGCTTGACCCTAATCACCCGCCGTTGACAGTTAACTCTCATCTCAACCCTGCACAATGTGAGACAAGCAAAACACGAATCTCCACTCAACACACATCTCAATGCACACCGATCACTTTGGTGAACACAACTAACCAATCCCAAATCCAGATCATTAAAATAGGCAGACTTGTCAATCACTCATCACAAAGATAAATGCATAGTGCATTGACAACTCCTGACGGAAACAAAGATGAATGTTGAAGTTTAGCACACAAGTGACCATAAAAACTTAGAAAAGAGCAAAAATATGTCACTTGATTTTAAAACACTACCCCTTGACAAAAGATCCTCCACTTGGCAGAAACAAAACAAGACATAAATTCTCCCCCTTTAGCAATGCAAGCATCAAGGTGATAAAAATGATGGAAAGATAGTTGTGAGGGTGAGTGTATATGCAAGCTTCTGAAATGTGATTAGGAGCAATTATGGTACAAATCAAGCATTTGTCTTGAATATTGTATAAAAGTACTATATGATAAGCTCAAATGAATCATATCCAAAATAATGCAAGAACAAGCATTTTTAGGATTTAGCAAACAAAAATATCATCACTCAGACTAGCATACTTGATATGGTAAAGCATGGAATGCAAAAGCTAGCAAATACTACCCATACATGCATAGTCAAATAATATGGAGTTTCAGCAAATTTGTTATGTAATATTTTCAAGCTTTTGTTTCTCCCATTTTTGATTTCAGTGCTAGTGGTTATTTGCATGTCAACCTTATGCTAACCGACCAAGCTAAGCCTAGATCAAGAAAAGATCATCAGAAGCTTAAGGCATTTGTCATGGCATACAATACAGTGTCCTAGTTCATACCAAAGTGCTATTGTAAGCAGTCTAGAACAATGCAGTGTGACAAAGCAAACCCACCTGGATCTTTTCAATGTTAGTACAAAAGGCATGAATATCAATTTCATGATTTTTATCAATTTCTAGTACAAGATTTCAATGAAAATCATTTAAATGTTCAAGTTGCATGTTTGCATCCATCTGTAAAGGACTTAGCTACCAAGCATGTAAAAGATAGCAAAAGCATTCATCCTACTCATGCTACTTACCAGACTAAGCAGTGATCATGTTTTAATTTTCAGAATTAAAAACCATGCTCATGATAGATATCATACATATTCAATAGAGCAAAATCATTATGATTAAAGACAGTAATTCAAAGGCATATACACTCAAGTACATGTAAAATCAGATAATCATATGATGTAAGCATATGGAATGACACACAACTCCCACTCACAAGATGCCATAAGAAGGACAAACATCAAGCTGTCCTCTCAAAAATAAAAAGCGAGAAGCATCAAGAGGCTTGGTAAACATATTAGCAAGCTAGTTCTTGGTATCAACATATCTCAACTCAATATCACTCTTCTCGTTATGGTCTCTCAAAAAGTGATAACGCACATCAATGTGTTTGGTTCTAGAATGTTGAACTGAGTTATTGGCTAAACTAATGGCACTAGTGTTATCACAGAAACGTGGAACACCCTTAAAATCTAACCCAAAATCCCACAAAGTAGAAACCATTCATAAAATATGTGAGAAACAACTAGCAGCATTTACATACTCAGCCTTAGCTGTAGACTGCACAACGCTAGACTGTTTGTGAAAAGTCCAACAAACACCAGAGGTACATTTCCTATCCATTCTACAACCAGCAAAATCGGCATCGGAAAAACCTCGAAGGCATAAAAATGATTATTCAGAATACCAAATGCCAAATTCAAGAGTGTGTTTATGTACCTCAATATGTGTTTTACCGTTTTATGATGTGAATCCCTTGGAGAAGCCTGAAAACGAGTGCACAGACATACGATGAAGTGTATGTCTGGTGTCATAGCCATAAAGTAGAGGAGGGAGCCAATAATGCTCTGGAACACCTGATCCACCTCTTCTCCATCTTCATTCGGGTCAAGCGCTACTGAGGTAGCCATTGGAGTGGCAAGCGGCTTCGCATCGCTCATATCAAAGCGCTTCAACAGGTCCTTAGTGTACTTCATCTGATACACAAAAGTATCATGTTTTCTTTCCTTGATTTGCAAACCAAGGAAGAATGTCAGCTCACCCATCATCGACATCTTTAGCTCCCTCCTCATAGAATCAGCAAACTCGCCCACAAGTGTATGAGAAGATCCATCAAAAAAAATGATCAACATATATCTGAACAAGGAGGAAATATTTTCCATACTTCAGAGTAAACAAGGATTTGTCAATAGAGCCCATTTTGTACCCATGTTGAAGCAAAAAGTTCCTAAGTCAGTCATACCTGGCCCTAGGAGCTTGCTTGAACCCATACAAAGCTTTGTAAAGTTTTAAAACTCTATGGGATACTTGGGATGTTCAAATCCCTAGGGTTGTGTAATATAAACATCCTCTCCTATGAAACCATTAAAAAACCACTTTTGACATCCATTTGATAAAGCTTGAAACCGCGAGAAGATGCAAAAGCAAGCAAAATCCAAATTGCTTCAAGTCGAGCTATAGGAGCAAAGGTCTCTCCAAAATCAACCCCGTCAACTTGAGACTAACCTTAAGCAACAAGCATAGCCTTATTTCTTACAACAGACCCTGTTTGTTTTTGAAAATCCATTTTGTGCCAATGATATGAATATTAGGGGGTGGATTTACAAGAACCGACACTTGTTTTCTATCAAAATTTTCTAACTCCTCATACATGGCATTGATCCAATTTGAATCATATAATGCATGACTAACATCCAATGGCTCAAAGGAGCCAACAAATGCAGAATCAATAAAATGAGTGTGAGAACGTGTTACCCTTTGATCTAGCTCACCGATGATATGCTCTATCAGATGCATATTCTGAATGTGTTGCGGAGCTTCTCGATGAGATGCAGCCTCCCCCTCAACACTTGCTAGAGTGAACACGACGCTTGCTAAAGTCGATGCTTCAGGCCCTCTTGCTAATGTAGATGTTGTAAGATATGCTTTAGGGGTAACTCTAGTAGGAGGTAGAGGATCATCCTCAAGCTCTTCAAATTATTATCGATCTTCTTCTTCAATGATGGTTTCATCCATATCCTTCTTACTAGCAAGCTCAAAAGAAGTACTAACATAGGGGGAAGACTCATCAAAACTCACATCACATGACTTGATGACTGTATTAGTATCAAGGTTAAAAACACGTATGAATGACCATGAAGTGAATAACCCAAAAAGATACCATCAGAAGAACGCGACTCAAATTTGTCGAGATTATCACGTTTTAGAATGAAACACTAACATCCAAACACTCTCAAATGAGTAACTTTGGGCTTCCTTCCAAAACGCAGATTATAAGATGTCAAATTCAAAAGTGAGTGAAGAAAGATCTGGTTGGATATGTAACATGCAGTGCTTATGGCCCGAGCCACCCAAAATCTTCTAGGAGTCCTATGCTCATTGAGCATCGCCCTAGCCATCTCCACTAGAGTGTTGTTCTTTATCTCAACAACTCCATTTTGTTGAGGAACCCGCGGAGCAGAAAATTGGTGTTCAATGTCGTGCTCAAGGCAAAAGTCAACAAAGAAACTATTCTTGAACTCGGTGCCATTATCACTTTTGATTGCTTTTAATGCACCAGGGAGTTCAGTGAATAGTCTCAAATCTAAGCTTTGAAACCATGAAAACACTTCAGCCTTGCTTGCAAGAAAGATGACCCAAGAATAATGGGAGTATTCATCCACCACGACAAGGACATACCATTTGCAACCTAAATAACTAACCCGAGAAGGACCTACAATGTCCATATGGATAAGTTCTCCGGGTTGTTTAGTCATCACCACATTGATTAGTGAATGAGAGACGACCACTATATTTCCATGTCGACAAGGAGCACAAACAAGATTATTCTCAAACTTGAGCTTAGGCAATCCTCGGATAAGACCTAGGGTACTTAGTTGAGCGAGCAAGTCAAAGCTCATATGCCCTAGTCTCCTATGCCACATCCAAAGCTCAGAATAAGGATTAGCAATAAGGCAGTGAGAAGAACCAAAAAAATTAGCTCCAAAGATCCTCCCTATTCTTGAAATCATATCTTACAAACCAAAGCGCTAGAAGAATTAAGAACTTATGAAGTATTGCGTTTGAAACGAACATCCAAGCCCTCATCAAGCAAATGAGATACAGAAAGCAAATTTTATCTCAAATCCTCAACCAAAGTGACATCTTTGAGAATGAAATTTTCATTAATTCTAACCATACCTTTGCCTTTCACTTTGCTCCTTCAATTGTTGCCAAAGGTAATGTACTCACATCACTAGGTCGAGGTGAGGCTGGAGAACCATGATGTATTCCCAGTCATGTGGCGCAAACAACCGAAATCCATGATCCACTTGTTCTCCAAGCCTCTGCCCGCTACCTACAAAAAATGAGAAAATCTCGAGTGCTCAGTGCTGGTGTGAGTGAAAAACTGACGTGGTATCTAGCACTAAGAGACTCAAGCCGTAGGCAATGCACTAGTATACTATCTACGCACAGGATATGAATTATGATAGAAAGTGTGAGGTCTACCTAAATGGTGAGAGCCATAAAAACGAAGAGGTATCCTAACTTTTCGAGCATCAAAACCACTTACATGTGGTCTAGCACCATATGAGTCATGGTGTATCCCACGATGGGAAAATCCTCTCATGTGAGCACGGGGAGCATCAAGAAAATGAGAATGAGATTAAGATACAAGCTCATGTATACCAATAGGTGGTTGACATGTCCTGTGCCTTCATCTCCTAAGAATGTCGCTCATCCTTCATGTGACAAAAACAGAAACCAATCAAATGTCGCACCCTCTACAATATGAGCAATGAAAAATCTTTTGGGGGTAGGTGCATGGGTCTTGGGAGCAATCCTCACGGGCTCTCTTTGTTTCTACTGAGGGCTTTCTTGGGTGAAGCAGGTGTTTTCTTTGAAGGGTGGATGAGTTTTCTTGGGCTTTTGTGGAGTGTCTAACTGGAATCTCTCTTTATCTAGGGTAGTGGGTGAAGTGAACATTGTTTTCCTCTTAATATCTAGAGTGGTTCTCTAAAAACCCAACCCTGGAGCTAACCCTCCCCTGTCAGCACACATCTTGGTCTTGCCCAAGAGCAAATCCATCCTACCCATCCCTTTAGTGCATTTATCTACCACAAAGATAAGGTAATCATTTTCAATCATGACTTTGTCAACTTGCCCTCTAGCAGGTGGAACAGGTTGGCTGTACATCCTTAGAACTCTGAGCACTCTCCAATCTAGCCTCTAGTTCTTTAACATGCTTGTCCCTAAGTTCAATGCTTTCAATGAGTAATGGGCAATTTGAACAAGCATCAGAAATAAGAGGTAGATTCCACCACGGTGAGCTCTTTCTATGCAATCTCAAGCTTATCGATAGTTTGAGCATGCACAGACCGTAGCTCGGCAAGCTCACTCATAACTACATAGTAGGACTCACACTCAACATCATCTAACTTAGACTTAAGCAAGCCATACTCAGTGGAAACAGAATCAAGTCTAATTCTAAGTTTTTGTGTTCTCTAGCAGCTTTCACAAGTAAAGTATCTTGACCAATTAAAGCATCATTCAATTCATCATCTTTAACCAAAAGTTGGTCATGTGATAAAGCTACCTCTGATGAGTCTAGCTCATCGTCACTGTGGATGCCGTCAGCCATAAAATAGATGTCGGTGAAGTTCTTTGCCTTCTTCTCCTCCTTCTATGGTTCATCCTCATTAGAGCTTGGCTCTTCACTTGAAGAAGTGTCGATGTCTCTTAGTGTATCCATAAAAGCTCTTGATGCTGCCTTGGCTGCTCTTTTAGCCAGCTTGTCGTGGTTCTTCTTGAAGTAAGTCTTCTTGTCCCTCTTCTGGTGCTTGTACTCATTCCCATCTCTCTTTTTGAGTTTAGGGAAGTTAGCTTTAATATGCGATGTATCCCAACACTCAAAACACCCTCGAGAGCCTCCTCTTCTCTTAACTCGTCTATTATTATAGAAACGGGTGCATTTCTTGACAATGAGAGCAAGTTCCTCACCATCGATAGTGTCCACCTACTCTTTTGTGACAGAGACTAGAAAGGACAAGGCAAAGCCACCAGCAAAGACACAAGACCAAGAAGAACCAGATGCAATACCTCCAGATGAGGTGCCACTGCTAGAACCGAAAACTAGTGCCATGGATGGTGGCGAAGAGTTTTCAAGACCTCGGCGAGATTCCTTAGCAATCTCAGTGGACTTTAGCTTGCTAAAGAGTTCATCACAAATTAACATGTCGTAACTTGTGGATTCCCCAATGCTGGATATCTTCACTTCCCATATGCTACGATAGCCCTCTCATGATTAGAATAAGCAAGCACTCTCGTGGAACAAAGATTACTCCCGATGACATCAAAATGATAAAACATGGCATCAATAGATTCACTGGGGTTCTACACAAACATTTGATACTATTGGTTGTAAGTGCTTTGGTGCCTAGCCTTGATTTGAGATGTGCCCTCATGAAAAACAGTGAGAGTGGACCAAATCTCTCTAGAAGTCTGATGGTGCTACATCCTATCAAACTCAATTTAACACAAACTGATGAACAATATATTTCTAACGTTGTAGTTCGTAGTATACTGATCTTTCTCAGCCTAAGTATTGCGGGTCTTAGGGATGGAGTATTGTGAGTCCATAATATCCCAAATTGCACTTCCTTGGCTTTGTAAATAAGCCTCCATGCGAACCTTCTAGTAAGTAAAGTTCGTCCCATCAAATAAAGAAATTTTGCTAACTCTGTCCATGTCGCATATGGATCACAAAACCGATTAAGGTCAACTAGTGATCTTAACCTTCTCTGATACCAATTGTAGGATCGAAACAGTAGACTAGAGGGGGTGAATAGGCAACTTAATAGTTTCTTCCAAATCGATGACCTCTTCTAAACACCCAATGCTCATCTAAAAGAACAAGCGAAAGCAAATAAGATTTCAGAGCAAAATCCCAGAGAAAACCAGTGCTATCACTCTCCTGTAAAATATGTATTGATGCGATAGTCTTAGAGATCATAAGCACTAAAAATAATCTAGTTTCTAAAAACCAACTGATCTCCTAATTGAAGAAACACACGTACACGGCATACAAGGCAGATTAAAATCTACTCACAAAATATTCTTGCAATCCATCAAGTGCTACGGAAACATTCATCGATCACAGGCATTTCACAAAGCCCAACACAAATATCCACAGTTCATGGGCAATTAGATCACATCTAACACATAATATTCAGAGAAAATGCTATAAATGTACGTGGATTGAGAATGATAATTATTGTTCCTGTTCTGCATAGTACCCAAGCTTGATGCCGCTCACACTGTCGCCTGCACTTCGCTCTCCTCTATGTTGAAAACCTCCCGCGCTAAATGACTTCCTTCTGTGTTGCTTCGCACCACGCAAAATGCCTCACAACACCAAGCAGTCAGGCGACACATGCCTTAGACCCGAGAAAACCGGTGACCGGGGGTCCCAGAGAAAATCCCATAGGATAAAATTACCAGGCCGAAGGGAATTCTTGCGCATGCGCCTATGCATGATCGGTGAAAAACCGAAGGAAGCAATAATATAACTTCAGTGAAGTCACTACTACAAATCGCAACTATAGTGGCGTTGGGCAAAAACACTGTAGAGGCGAGCTATTAGAGGCCCGCCACTACAGTGGTACCAGTCGCTGTTGTGCTAGCGACCGCCAACACTAGTGGCGGTCAGTGCTGACTATTAGAGGCCCGCCACTACAGTGGTACCAGCCGCTGCAGCGCCAGCGACCGCTACTACTAGCGGCGATTGCTGCTGACGTCAGCACTGACCGCCACTAGTGTAGCCACTAGTAGGTGTAGCCACTAGTAGTGGCGGTCGGTGCTGATGTTAGCACCGACAGCCACTACTATAGCCACTAGTAGTGGCGGACAGAAAACTGCCTGCCACTGCTACGCTGTCCGCCACTAATGTATGATGACATCACTTGCGACCACCAATACTATCCTGGCTATAAATAAACACCTTCTTCCTCCCTGAGCGCCGAGGCTACAGGAGTTCGCGATTTGGTCCGTCCAATGGCGACAAAAATCTAGAAAAAGAGGGGGAGGCTTTGTTTTCATTTCTTTTCAAGGATTTCATTCTAGGAGGTAAATCCATGCCGAATATCACATTTATTTGGTCTTTAATTAAGTATATAATGAGTTATTAGAATTTTACTAATCTAGGGTTTGTGAATAGAAATTTTCTAATATTCTTTCATTTATAGTGTTTCTTTCTCCCAAATAAACAAATATGACCCTCCTCACAATTATTCATCACTTGTATACATTTTTACGTTATTTTAATATCTTTTTTAATTTGATTTATGATTATAGATCTAGATTTTTGTTGTTTGGAGAGAGAAACCAATGCAATTAATTTATTTAATAATTTTTTATTCTACTTAATACTATTACTCCTTTATAATTATCAAAAGTTTACATAGTTTCAATTAAAGCATTTTTAATTAATGTTGTTATGAGAGATAAATCAATATCTTCTTAATTTTTAAATTACTAAAATTAACAATAATGAATTTATTAATATTTTTTAAAATAATATGTTTTAGATGGAGCACAGGTCCTAGATGTACTCGTCAAACAACGGAGATGTGGTGGCATATTTTAATCGAGTAACAGAATTTACTGAAGCTGCCGCACAATATGCTTCTCATGAGAGTGAAGTGCTAATATATTGTCCTTGTAAAGTTTGTAAGAACGAAGCGATATATCCGTGTTCAGATCGCCAAACCATACGATTTCACTTGTTGAAAAATGGCTTCGTGAAGAACTACTATATATGGACGAAACACGGTGAGATGGGTGAAAACCCTCCTAATAATTCTGATTTGCCGCAAGATGCTCATCAACATAGAAGAGTCTATGATCATACATCCGACATAACACATGATGTTGATCTACATGATGATGATGATGCCTTTGATGTGGAGGAACTGATGCAAAATGTTGCTCCTGAGGTGTTGTTGCAGAGAACTACAACGAAATACTATGATAACTTTGAAGCACTCACAAAGCATCGAAAAACCTTCTTTACGAGTAATGTCACTATTGCGACAAGCAGTATGCTGTGTTGTACACAACTCTTGAGGTTATGAAACTGAAAGCTAGAAATGGATGGTCCGACACTACTTTTTCAAATCTTTTGCAACTCCTAAAAAAGGTATTGCCGAAACCCAATGGTCTGCCATCTTATACGTACCAAGCAAAAAAGATGATTTGTCTGTTGACTTTGGGCGTTCATAAGATTCATGCATGCCCGAACCACTGTATCCTATATCGAAAAGAGTATGAATTGTTAGAGAGTTGTCCGCAGTGCAACGCAAGTCGATACAAACGTGCAAATGACTGTGTGGAGGACTACAATGACCACCGGAAGAAGAAAAAGAGGTTACATAAGAGGAAGAGGAATGTTATTGCAGATTATGGATATAAGACGGAGAGGAAAGTTCCAGCCTTAGTAATGTGGTACCTACCGGTGATTGATTGCTTGAAATGTATCTTCTCTAATCCCAGAGATGCTGAACTTTTAATCTGGCATTTCGCTAGGCGAAAGAAGGACGGAAAACTTCAGCACCATGCGGATGCTTGGTAGTGGAAATCATTTGACCTAGCCCATCCATACTTCACAGAGGATCCTAGAAATATCAAGATGGAACTTAGCATGGATGAAATGAATCCCTTCGGTGAGATGAGGAACCCACACAGTACGTGGCCGATCTTTTTGTGCGTCTTCAACATTCCATCATGGTTGTGCCATAAAAGAAAGTACCTTATGCTCACTACTCTAATTTCCGGTCCAAAACAACCTCGCAGTGACATTGATGTCTTTCTAGAACCTTTGATGAAGGATATGAAATATCTATGGGAATATGGTGTCCGTGTGTGGGATGAGCACAAGAAAGAGCACTTCAATCTAAGAGCCATGATCTTTTGCACCATAGATGACAACCCGGGGTTTATGTCCCTAACAAGACAGGTTAAAGGAAAGACAATATGTGTAGTGTGTGTGGACCAGACAGAATCTGTTCATCTTCCATCATTCGTTAAGATGATATATATGCGACACCACATATGTTTTCCAAGAAACTACAAATATCAAAGAAATAGGAACCATTTCGACGGTTCAATCGAGCTTGGGCAGCCGCCATGACATCGAGACGACAAATTTCTATTCGAAATGGTGAAAAATATCAAAGTTGTTTTCGGAAAGAAGAGGAAGAAATCTGAAAAAAATTCAAAGGACGCTCCATTTAAAAAGCTATCAATCTTCTTTTGGTACTTGCCATATTGGAAGGAGTTGGACATTGGTCATGCTATCGATACAATGCACGTTGAGAAGAATGTCTTTGAAAGAACTATTGGTATTTTGTTAGATGTACCGGGCAAGTCAAAAGATGGACTCAAAGTACAAAGGGACCTTCAAACTCTCGGAATTAGACTCGAGCTTCACCCATAGGAAAGGGCCAATGGAAAATTTGTCCTTCCGGATGCTAGCTATAACCTCACAATTGACGAGAAAAGATCAATCTGCAGGTGTATACATGGAATCAGAGTTCCAACAGGATTCTCAACAAACATAAAGAATATTGTCTCCATAGCAGATCGAAGGATGTGCGGCTACGACACTCGTGATTGTCATGTTATGCTTGGGCTATTCTTCAACATCGCAGTAAGAGGAATCAAACATTCATTTCTGAAGATGGTGATCACACACATGTGTCACTTCTTCAACCTCATATCAAAGAAGGTGATCGAACCTGAAGAGTTAAATGAATTATGTAAACAAATGAGGGAGACTATGTGTCAGCTCGAGATGTGCTTTCCTCCTTCATATTTTGATATTATCGAGCACTATATGATACATATAGCAAACCAGATCTTTGTTCTTGGTCCAACGTACCTACACAATATGTATGCGTATGAGCGTCTCATGGTTTATCTTGAAGGGTTACATACGTAATCGTGCTTATCTAGAGGGTTCCATGATAGAGGGTACACGATTGAGGAAGTCATTGAGTGCTACGTAGATTACATAAGAGATGAAAAACCAATAGGCGTTACCATGTCCCGACACCATGGAAGACTCACCGGTAAAGGAACTAAAGGTAGGAAAATCATACGAGACAATAGCTACCAAATAGTAAGAGAATCACATTACAGTGTCATGCATTAGTTGGCGATTTTGAGCCATATGTTGAACCACACCTACAAGTGCTTCATGAAAAGAATGAAGATCACGATGAATAATGGACTATGAAAGAGCACAAAAAAGGATCAAAAGAGTTAGTGCCAAAATAGTGGTGTCAGAGCAGATGCAGAAGATAGCACTGGGCGAAAGAATGCTTACTATGGATACATCGAAGAAATATGGGAACGTAACTACGGGAACTCTATAGAAATCCCCATATTTAAGTGCTAGTGGGTCAGACATCCAAAAGTTGTGGAGGTGGATGATTACGGGTTTACGATAGTTGACCTTAATAAGGTGGGTTATAAAGATGACCCTTGGATACTCGCTCAATCCGTGGCACAAGTATTTTACATATGTAATATACTTCATATTACATGTTTTCATACATGCATATGTAATATACTTCATATTACATGTTTTTTCATATGTTCAAACCTTTTGTACTAATAAATGCTCATTTGTGCTTGTTTTGAACAGGATTTCGAAAAAGGTGAAGAGTGTCATGAGGAAGCTCTTTTGCTTGGCGAGTACATCGGCGAGTACTCCGGTAAGTACACCGATGACTCAGGAGGACACCCTATTCCAGGGTAGATCCTCTTCTTTAAACAAACGTCGTCAAAAGCAGCTCTTGAGATGCATAGATCAGATATTAATTGGTCGGTCTATTGCATTTCAAATGGATGATGAGGTAACTTTCAAATTGATTTTTATGCCAGTTATAAACTATTACTAATTGTTTTAATACTATTTTGCAGGAGGAAGAACACTTGGTGAGTGGGGGTCATGAGGATGACCCGGTGGGTGGGGGCAGGAGGGGGATGACCCGGAGGGTGCAGGTTAGTAGGAGGGGGCTGAGGCTTTAGGGTCCTCACAAGCTTTCAAGACGAGCCACCTGGTCGCCCCACTAGTAGTCTCTTGGGGTGGAGACAAGATCGAGATTATGCTTGTAGGTGATGGGTAAGTCTAATACTCTGTTGTTTTGCTTTTTAAAAAAAAATCTTTCAGTAAACTGACTTTATTTATTATGTATTTCTAGATCTTGGATTGACTCTCGGTTTGACGACACTTCGAGGGTTAGGCAAGTTAACCATATATTGGGTAACATATGTCGTCTGCACTACCCAGGGGTGCTGATAATGCCGACCAGTGAGCGGGTTCTATGCCAGACATGGGACCAGTACCGGTTTGCTCCTGACGGGCTCCACGGAACTGCTTAGGGTGCAGTGTCTAATGACTTCTGGGTATGTGTTTTTTCAATCTTCTTTTAGTTTTAACACAAAGCTTTTGGAGTTACAGCACTTTACTAATCATGACTTTTGCAGTTACGCTTTTGCTTGCCAGAATCAGGCAATCACCATAATCATGCCCTTCAAGTCTTCAAAAACAATGCACACAAGTTGGTGAAGGAAGCTATTTCGTATGCCCGCATTCAAGCGAACAATGTGTACTACAAGGAGAAGCTAGGGCAACGAATGAGTAAGGCGATGGGTGCATCCACAATATACTTGACTGAAGAACAATACCGTTCAG
This sequence comes from Zizania palustris, assembly GCA_019279435.1. NCBI lineage: Eukaryota > Viridiplantae > Streptophyta > Magnoliopsida > Poales > Poaceae > Zizania > Zizania palustris. The sequence goes on along the minus strand of JAAALK010000290.1, from coordinate 46,180,641 downwards.
TAAACAATTCTAACTTTTTTAATCTTTGATTGTTGAGATCCATTTTCATATAATACAGATAGCATCTCTGTTCAGGTGAGGATTCCGTGGTTTGCAAACCGCGAGGATGCATATTTTGAATTCTGCAAGATTTGGTCTTCAGCTGCTTTCAAGAAGACTTCCGAGCAGAAAAGATAATGTCGTGGGATGGATCCGAAGCACAGATATGGTACCGATGGACATATCTGCCACGCTAAAGGCATGGTATGACCTCCTTTTGTCACACTATCTATATACACATTGTAATGCGACTAACTCATATCTACTGTACAGGAAGCTAAATCTGGCAATGTGACAAGTGACATCGAGGTATATGCTTCTGGTCACAAAGGAAGCAATCGTACACAGCCAGATATCTTGTGTAGGCAGTCAGCCATGGACCATTTGGTGAGATGTTAGCAATGTTAAGTGTTTGCGTCATTTCATTTTTCTCTGTCTAATCGGACATGTTGTTTATTACAGGCGCAGTATGGTGAACACATGGTTCAACTCCATGGAGAGGACTATGATTGGCGGAGAGAACCTGTCGACGAAATGGCCGTGGAAAAAGCCATGGACAATGAGACGATGTTTTTATTAATGTTTTGTGTATAGTATTATAATGGTAACTAACTCATTCAATGTTGCAGGTACTCCATGTTCAATGGAGTTATTGACTCGAGAGCGGTGAGAGCTCAGAAGTCAGCTCAATTGTCACAGAGCTCCATCAGAGTTAGCTCCAGCTTGTAGGACCGAAAGTAGCGACTAGAGGGGGGTGAATGGGCACCTAAAAAATTATTGTGAATCAATGTCCTTCTCCCAACACCCAACGCACCTCAACAAACAACCAGCAAAAACAAAAACAGTTCACAGGTCCAAAAAAATAATCTAGCCTAAAAACGACCAGTGTCCTAGTTGAAAATACACCAACACAGTGCTTAAAGGTAGATCAATAGTGCAATCAAGACATAAGCATTTCAAGCGCCATCAAACTAATCATCACAAGTAATCTGCTCAGGTTCATGCAAAACGAGAATAAATACCACTATTCAAATTTTGTCTCTAGTTCGAAGTCTGTTCGAAGAGGTCACTTGAAGTCTGCTAGCTAATCTAGTGGCTCCCAAAATTCGAACACCCCGCTACCAAAGACTCACTACAGCCTCCGAAGCAAGCAGACTTTGGAACCGATGCTTGTGGAAGCCTATGATACCGAGAAGCCCAAGTCTACGCACCACTCGCTATAGACCAGCGAAGCAATTGCGAAGCCTACTCTATATCGATGCTTGCTCACTAGCTTGCTTTGACACTGAAGTCTAGCCGAACGAGACTTCGTCAACACCTCTGCGAGGTCCCTGTGACACCTGCTGAGCACGCAACCACTCCAAAGCTCTCGAGAAAAGTTGTAGCTTCGCACTCGGGACAGCTCTTAGAAACAACGAGACAAACTTTGGACACTAGCAAAAAACCTTCGCACAAGCCAGAACCATTTCGTTCCTGTGACCCAAAGCACTGTTGAAATCTCAAAAGTCGTGCCAAGAACAGAACGGCAGGACCTGACACAGCTACAATTCGGACGTGAAACTCCTGAAGCTAAAGAACACAACCGCTGCTTCAAAATACTAGCTAGCTATCAGCTACCCTGCTATGAGCACTGCATGAAGCTATCTAGCATGCAAGCCGAGCCGTGCCAAAATACTGATCTAATGAAGCCAACTATGCAGTACAGAAACAAAACATTGAATAGTGGCGAGGCGAAATAAAAAGTACACAGGCCATCGAAGAACTCAGTAGAGAAGTTTTTGTACAATAAACAAAGAAACTGCAGACATAGATTACTAGTTCACCAGAGAAACTTTGATGAACACACCTGACAGCAGGGATGAATAGCAACGGCGGGGAAAATTGTGGCGGCGCTCACAGGAAGAAGAAGGTGAAAACCAGGAAAATGACCCAAACTTTTGTGGAATTAAAGTTTATTACATAATGGGTAACCCTAACCCTAGGGATTGGGACCCTGTTTATAGGCAGCCCAATAGACTAGGATAAATACCAAAAGACCCTTAGGGTTTAAACAGACGCTGAAATAAAAAAGACCAACATGCTCTTAGGATTTTTTACAAACTCGACTAACAGACTATGGGCCTAAAGGCAAAATAGTAAAATCCTAAATACAGATAACTTGTCCTAATGCGGAGCTTTCATAACAGCTACGGCTTCACCTCAGAACAGTCAGATTCGAGATCAGCGGCCGTCAGTTTTGCGCCAAAACTGACAAAGCGTCCACCGTCTTCGCACCAGCCCGATTCCGCAGCTCCCTTAGCCCGGCAATCGCTCGCTGTCCGTGTACCTGAGTCAATCCCAGTCAACAGACCAGTGAATCCTCTACTGCTCCTAGCCCAAGTACTCGGATTGGGTCAGCCCAACTTCACGGCCCCTCTACCCGACAGTCGCTCGTTGACCGTGTACCAGAGTCACACGCGGCCCAGACACAACAGGTCTTCTCTTCTCTTCATGTCCTCTTTACTTTCGTTGACAATCACTCATTACATATGGAGCCACGAGGCTCATGCTCTTCAACATGGCTCCTCAGCCGTCGTCAATCAAAAGAAAACCCGGAGGTGGTTCAACTAAGGAAGGAAATGAGGCGGCGCAACGAGCACAGCAGGCAACAACAAGAGTACTATACTGCCTACTTAGCACAACAGCAGGCGATGATCCAAGTAAGTTTAGTTTGCAGTGTGGCAGTTATAAAGTATTCAGCAATAGGTTTAGAACTAACTGATTGCATTACAACATGTGTAGCAACTAGCCTAGCAACATGGATTTGACATGTCCTTGTTCCAACCACTACCTGCCCTGCCACCACCACTTCCATTTGTTCCTCCTACACTTGAGGTATCTCCTGACATATCATTACTTGAGATACTTAAGTTAGCGTTTAGAAGGTTAGTTGAGTTCATTCTCTAATTTTGTCTATTTCTTTAGAGTTTCCGTATGCCTGGTCAGGATGGAGCCTCCGGGGCAAATGTGGATGAAGCGGGAGGCGGCGGCGGCGCCCATGACCCAAATGTGGGCGATCAGTGAGTATGGATGTGTGTGAAGTTTGGATTGAATCTGGGTGTGGCATGCGCTTCGATATGAATTTGAATGTGTTATGTGAATCTCGGTTTGTTATGTGACTTTGTATGTGAATTTGGATGGTATATGTGAATTCGGATGTGTACTGTGACTTTGGATGTGAATTCAGTTGTGTTATGTGATTTTGGATGTGATGTGTGAAGTTTGGATGTGAATTTGGATGTGAGATGTGATTTTGGATGTTATATGTGAAGTTTGAATGTGATTTTGGATGTGAGATGTGATTTTGGATGTTATATGTGAATGTGATATAAATTGTGGTTGATGTGAGTGTGAATAGGGGAACCAAGAAAAACAAAAAAAATACCAGCTAACTTCCGTCGGCTTTGACCATAGCCGACGGAAGTTAGCTGCTTTCGGCCACATGGGCAGAAAGGCAATCTTCCATCGGCTAGGGCCAAAGCTGATGCGCACGGGTGCCCGATCTTCCGTCAGGGGGGGTAAACTCGATTGGTGGAGGACTCGACGTTGATGATCCGGCTTCCGATCACCACAGATCCGAACCCCACAATCGCTACACCACGGATACGTTGGTTATCAACCACGCACGAACGTGATTGACCTCTCCAAGAAGGCTTATCCCTGCCTGCGAATCGAAAACACAAGCAATAACAAGGAAACACAATATCGCAAATAGAAGAGAGATCGATTTCTTAAGTGGGGTTCCGCAATCTGACCAAGTTAGAGTTCAATCTACAAGAGATTAGAAACTAAGCAAAACACAGCCCTAATCCCTGGCGGCTGTAGAGTATTAATACCTAGGGTTTGTGGAAAAGTCAAGATTAATGTTGGGCTTAAGGTTCCAAACAGATACAAGGCCCGACGTGGCCCAAAACGGTGACGCGGCACCAGATGACTTGTTCGGACGACACAGAACGTTTAGTAATGAACCAGGACTTAGCACCAGACCAATTGGAAATATATTTTCGTTATCTTTCCAACGCCTTAAAGAACTCCTCAATCCGACCCCGTACGAGAAATTTATGCCAATTTTATTGAATGGTGCTCCGCTGAATCCGAACCGAAATCAGAGTTTGAAGTGGAATTCAAGTTGGATTGTTGTGCCGCCTCTACCCTTGTGTTTGATCCAGAAGTGCTTCTTCCATGTTCCTTAGAGTCAAAATATCATCCATAAGTAGCATCCCATCCATATCCATATCATTACGTAAAGTAAGAAACAAACGCACCTCATAATTAAGCTTCTGTGCATGGGAGCGAGTGATTGGTCCAACAATGATAGAGTGTTGGATGTATTTATCATTGTTATCGATGTCCTCATCATCCTCCCCTTCTTGAATTGGAGTCATCCTCGACTCGAACTCATCTTCTTCTCTCAAATATGGCTTCAAATCTGAAATGTTAAATGCAGGACTAACCCCAAAATCTGCAGGCAACTCAAGCTGGTATGCATTGTCGTTAATTTTCTTAACTATCTTGAAAGGTCCATCAGCTCGAGGCATAAATTTAGACTTTCTAAATTCTAGAAATCTATCTTTACGCAAATGTAACCAAACAAGATCACCTATTTCAAAGGTTATATGTCTTCTACCCTTACTACCAACAATTTTATACCTTTCGGTCATCTTCTCAATGTGTTCTTTAGTTGTGGCATGTAATTTCAGAATTAAATCAGCGCGTGTCTTAGCATCTAAATACACATGTTCAGAAGTAGGCAATGGCAAAAGATCAATAGGGGCACGGGGATTAAAACCATACACAACTTGGAAAGGACTCACCTTGCTGGTAGAATGTACTGCTCGATTATATGCAAACTCTACATGAGGTAAACATTCTTCCCACATCTTCAAATTCTTCTTCAAAACAGCCCGAAACATGGTGCCTAACGTACGATTAACTACCTTGGTTTGCCCATCAGTTTGAGGGTGGCACGTGGTGGAGAACAGTAGCTTGGTACCCAACTTACACCACAAACTTCTCCAAAAGTGGCTCAAGAACTTCGCATCACGATCAGAGACAATGGTGGTGGGTACTCCATGTAGGCAAATGATGTCCCTGAAAAACAAATCAGCAATGTTTGTAGCATCATCGCTCTTATGACAAGGTATAAAATGTGCCATTTTTGAGAATCGATCGACCACCACAAATATACTATCTCTCCCCCTCTTTGTTCTAGGTAACCCTAATACAAAATCCATTGATATATGCTCCCAAGGGACGCTAGGAACAGGAAGGGGCATATAAAGTCCAATGGGATTCAAACGTGACTTAGCTTTGTTACATGTAGTGCAGTGTGAGACATAGCGCACGACATCCCGCTGCATCCTTGGCCAAAAGAAGTGTGTTGATAGCATGTCCTCAGTTTTCTTCGCTCCAAAATATCCCATCAATCCTCCCTCGTGGGCTTCCTGTAAAAATAAAAGGCGAATGGAGCTTGATGGGATGCATAGCTTGTTAGCACGATATAATAAGCAATCATTCAGCACATATTTATTCCAAGTTCGGCACTCTCTACAATTTTCAAAAGGATCCTTTAAGTCTAGATCAGTAGCATATAACTCCTTTATTGTTTATAGACCAAATATCTTATGATCAAACTGAGATAACATAGTAAAATGCCTAGATAAAGCATCTGCAATGATATTGTCTTTACCACGTTTATGTTTAATGATGTATGGCAAAGACTCTATGAACTCAACCCATTTTGCATGTCGTTTATTGAGTTTTGCCTGACTTCTAATATGTTTCAAGGATTCATGATCAGAATGAATGATAAACTCCTTAGGCCAAAGGTAATATTGCCAAGTCTCTAAAACCTAACTAGAGCATACAACTCCTTATCATAAGTATAATAATTCAGATTAGGTCCATGCAATTTTTCACTAAAGTAAGCAATAGGTTTACCTTCTTGTATGAGAACTCCTATCCCAATCCCACTAGCATCACATTCAAGCTCAAACGTCTTACCAAAGTTAGAAAGTTGGAGTAGAGGGGCATGTGTAAGTTTGTCCTTAAGCATGTTAAAAGCTTGTTTTTGTGCTGGACCCCATATGAATGAAGCTCCCTTTTTTGTCAACTCATTGAGTGGTACAACAATGGTGCTGAAATTCTTCATAAACCGTCGATAAAAACAAGCAAGTCCATGAAAACTTCTCACTTGTGTAATGGTTTGTGGTGTTGGCCAACTATTGATGGCTTCAATTTTCACTTCATCTACCTTAATACCCTGTGGAGTAACAACATAGCCAAGAAAAGAGACTCGATCCATGCAAAAAATACACTTTTCAAGGTTACCGAACAAGCGTGCATCTCTTAAAGCATTAAAAACAGCACACAAATGATTCAAATGTTCATCAATAGATCTGCTATATATCAAGATATCATCAAAGTAAACCACCACAAATTTGCCAATAAAAACTCTCAATACTTCATGCATTAAACGCATGAAAGTGCTAGGTGCATTAGTTAAACCAAAAGGCATGACTAGCCACTCATATAACCCGAACTTTGTTTTGAAAGTTGTTTTCCATTCATCTCCTAATTTCATTCGAATTTGGTGGTATCCACTACGCAAGTCAATCTTAGAGAAAATGATAGTCCCACTCAACTCATCAAGCATATAATCTAACCTAGGAATAGGATGACGATACCGTATTGTAATATTATTGATGGCTCTACAATCAATACACATATGCCAACTACCATCTTTCTTAGGAACTAAAAGGACAGGCACAACACATGAACTAAGGCTCTCGCGTACGTACCCACGGTCCAGCAGTTCTTGGACTTGTCGCTGAATTTCTTTAGTCTCCTACAGATTTGTTCTATATGCAGCACGGTTTGGCAATTTCGCTCCTGGGATCAAGTAAATTTGATGCTCAATACCTCGAATAGGTGGCAGCCCCAGAGGCATCTCCACTGGAAACACATCCTTATACTTCTACAAAAGGTTAGTGACAGCAGGAGGCAAAGAAGTAGAAGAATCCTCAAATGAAAACAAGACTTCTTTGCATATCAATGCATAACAAGGAGAATCAAACTCATTAACATCAACCAAATCAGATTTAGTAGCAAGCATAACACCCCCTTTCAATTTAATTCCGTCTGATTTAGAGCTATTGTATTTCTTATCTTTCTTAGGTGGGAAGATAGTGTTAGCTACTTGCTGATTTTCAGATTGTGGTGTAGTGTCCTTCTTGCTCTTCTCAAAACTCTCTTTGTCACATTGCATAATTTTAGTGGGAGTCACAGGAAGCAAAGTAATTTTCTTTCCCTTGTACATTCCCATGGCCGACCTAATAAAAGTGAACATGCTTGTATGGGTACAACATCAAAATCAGCAAAGTCATGGTATGTACAAATGAAAAAGTGAACTCTTGCAGAGTGTGTTACCTTGACCTTACCACTATTGTTGAACCACTGAATATAGTAGGGATGAGGGTGTGGGCGTGTGGTCAATACAAGCTTATTAACTAGCTCTATGCTTACCAAGTTATTGCTGCTTCCTCCATCAATTATAACACGAACACGACGATCATTGACAATGAGGAACATTTGAAATAAGTTATGTCGTTGTAGTGTGTCCATTTGCTCCACTTGAGTGTTTAAAACACGTTGTACAATCAATGCCTGATACTTTTCTATGGCGGCAGTACCTAAAACCTCCTCGCCATCACTTTCAGGCTCTTCATCATCACCTGCATCGTCAGTACCATCATCTTCAATATCACTAGTACTAACATACCTTCCATCCTCAGTAGCAATGAATGTCCGTCTGTGGCTTGGGCAATCTCTCATGAAATGGCCCTTCCTTTTGCAATTGTGGCAAATGACTCCACTGGTTTGGCCTGTAGAAGCAACCGATGAGGAACTAGTAGCTGGTAGGTTTGTCTTACTCTTCTCCTCTGGTGGTAGTGAAGACGAAGGTGCTGATGAACGTGCCCTGGATATGAAGGGGGCAGCAGACCGTGCGGGAGAAGGTAGTGTTGATTTTCCCATTGCAGACGTCGGTCTTGTGTTGGTGAAGTTACCCTTCGACTTCGGCTGTCGTCCCTGCAATTCTCTTTCTACCTTCATAGAAAGGTGAAACAATCTATTGAGTGTATTATATTCCTTATAATCTACTATGTCCTGTATTTCTCTTCTTAACCCACCAAAAATCTAGCCATTTTACTCTCCTCATCCTCAACTACATCACAACGCAGCATTCCTATTTGCAGTTCCTGGTAGTACTCCTCTACATATTTATTTCCCTGGTTTAAACGCTATAATTTTTGAAGCAAATCACATTTATAAGTAGTAGGGACAAATCTACCACGCATAGCTCTCTTTAGCCCATCTCATGTGTCAGGTACTAAGCCTACACTTGAGATCTCATTCCACCAAATAATAGCAAAATCGGTAAACTCACTAGTGTCTTGTCTAACTATATGTATTTATAGAACTTGGTGAGAGTTAAATTTTTGTTGTACTGTCATCTCCCAATTCATATTTGTTTCAGCATCATAAGAGCCAGAAAAAGAAGGTATGCTGAATTTAACCTTAGCAAACGAATTATCAGCACGAGGGTTGTTTCCATTATTACCTCCCATACCTTGACGATGTGGATTTTGTTAACAGGGAGGTTCTTGAGGAAGAGGTTGCATATGATCCTAATTTATGTTTTTTGCCTCGAGATCTTCAGCCCTATCATTCAGTGGCGGTGGTTGTCTCTCTATGTTCTCTATCCTAGTGATGAGGGTGGCAATGTTCCTTTCTATTCTCTCCAATCTGTGCTCATTGTCCTGGTTACTTGTAACGATGTTTGCATTGAGTTCTTGCAGCAACTTTCCATGTTCTAACTTGGACACACATTCATCTCCATCGCCTTGGTGTGATCCTGTCATGGTTAGTGAAAACACAAAACACAAACAAGCTCATAAGTGCCTTAGTTTCCTATGAACTACTAGTATGTGGAGTCGCTCACACTCAAGTGTTTCACCAAGTTCTTGCAAGGTTCTTACCAATCGTAGCAGGTGGCACAACCGGTTAGATTGGGGATGATACCATTGAAGTCATGAGTATAACGATTGCCGGTAGGAAATTGTACTGTTCAGAAGGTAAGTATGTAGAGCTATAGGAAGGCCAAATATTTGAGTGGAACACAATTCAATAACAGATAGTAATGCTGAATAAATGTTCAAACTATTAGTCCTAATTGCTGCTCTACTCGTGTTCTAAGAATAGTAGTGACACAAGAAGGAAACAAGGATGAACAAGATGAATTGCAAGGACAGTGTCAACACGACACCAGCAACACTATGAAACAACAGTGCAGGGCCTTCGGTATTGCCTCTCTCTTTTTTTCTTCTCTCCTTTTTTTGTCTTTTTTCTCTCTTTTTTTTGCAACCAATTACCAAGTGCTAAGTAGCAACAATATGCCCCAAGATTAAGCACAGCACCAAGTTTCGGCTCAAACCGAGGGAAGATGAATGCGAAATTGACTCAAACAAGGGAAGATGAACCTACGAACCTGACGGTAAACTTGGGCTCTGATACCACTTGATGCGCACGGGTGCCCGATCTTCCGTCACAGGGGTAAACTCGATTGGTGGAGGACTCGATATTGACAATCCAGCTTCCGATCACCACAGATTCGAACCCCACAATCGCTACACCATGGCTCCATTGGTTATCAACCACGCATGAACACAATTGACCTCGCCAAGAATGCTTATCCCTTCCTGCGAATCGAGAACACAAGCAAGAACACGGAAACACAATCTCACAAGTCAGAGTTCAATCTACAAGAGATTCGAAACTAAGAAAAACCCAGCACTAATCCCTGGCGGCTGTAGAGTATTAATACCTAGGGTTTGTGAAAACTCGATACTAATGTTGGGCTTAAGATCCCAAACAGATAAAGGCCCGACGTGGCCTAAAACAGTGACGCATCACCAGATGACTTGTTCGGACGACACAGAGCGTTTCGTAATGAACCAGGACTTGTCACTAGACCCATTGGAACGATATTTTCGTTATCTTTCCAACTCCTTAAAGAACGCCTCAATCCGACTTCGTACGAGAAAGTTATTCCCATTTTACTGAAGGGTGCTCCGCTGAATCCGAACCGAAATTAGAGTTTGAAGTGGAATTCGAGTTGGATTGTTGTGCCGCCTCTCCCCCTTGTGTTTGATCCAGAAGTGCTTCTCCTATGTTCCTTAGAGTCAAAATATCATCCATAATTAGCATCCCATCTGTATCCATATCATTATGTAAAGTAAGAAACGAACGCACCTCATAATTAAGCTTCCATGCACGGGAGCGAGTGATTGGTCCACCTAACTTCCTTGACTAGACTGGCCAATGGAAGTTAGCGCACCTCTACTGACATGGCAAAGTTCGGCGCTAACTTTCGTCGGCCACGTGAAGCCGACAGAAGTTAGCTAACTTCCGTCGGTGGCCGACGGAAGTTATTTAACTTCTGTCTAACCACTTCCGTCGGCCAAATGCCTAAGAAAATTAGCCTTTTGCCGACGGAAGTTAGCTTCTTCCGTCGGGAAAGGGCTAACTTCCGTCGGCTTTGGCCGACGGAAGTTTGCCGGATTGTTGTAGTGATACTTGATCCTAAAGATGAGAAGAAATACATCGTTGCTCCAGGAAAACAAAGAATTGTTGGAGTTGATGTTTTTGAGGATGAAAAAGAATACAATCAGTTTGATGAGGTGCCGTTCTTCGTTGACATAGCAAGGATCAATGTAGTTGAAGCAAAACTGTCATTTGGCAGTGTGATTCCTTATCTACGTACCGATGGTGATGGAAAATTAGTGCAAGGCTAGATCATGTATGTTTAGCTTAAGAGATTATGCATATTTGTAAAATCAATTATGTCATTTGGTAGTGTCATTTATGTTTAAGATATTAGTAATATATGTTTTTATTTATGTCATTAATGTGTATAGCACTAGCAGGAGTGTCATTATGTTATTATTTAATTATTGGTAATATATGTCTAATGTAATCAAAAAATTACTTAAGAATAATAATAATAATAATAAAGTTGAAAATATATATTTAAACCTTTTATTTACTTATTGGTAATATATGATTTTACTAAATAAAAATACTCCTCAGAGTTAGCAGTGGCGGGCACATGTTTAATCAGTGGCGGGCAAGCTGATGTCACCTTCCCGCCACTGCTATTCCTCTTAGTAGCGGCGGTCGGGTGATGTCATACGGCATGTCACTAAAAAGTTTAACGTAGTGCGGGTGTCTTAGTAGTGGCAGTCCGGGTGACGTCACGGACTGCTACTGCTAAGAGTAATAGCGGTGGCGGGCAGGATGACGTCATCTTGCCCGCCACTGCAAATCCACCTATATAAACGTTTTGGCTCCCGCCCGAACGAAAACCTAACATAAACTCCCGCGCCGCACCCTCCGTCTGTCGCTGCCGTACTCCGAAGCCCATCGCCACCGCACCCGGAGCCCGTCACCGCCGCACCCGGAGCCCATCACCACCGCACCAAGAGCCCGCGCCATCGCCCTCCATCTGTCGCCGCCGTGCTCCTGAGCCCGTCACCGTGGCACCCGGATCCCATCGCCGCCGTCCGCCCGAGCCCATCGCTGCCGCACCCAGAGCCTATCGCCGCCGCACTAGGAGCCCATGTCGTCGCCCTCTGCATGTCACCGCCGCCCTCCTCCTGTCTCCACCGTGCCGGAGCTTGTCGCTGCCCCTGAAAAGCTAGCCCATCGCCGGTGTCCTGGAGCACCGCCGCACCGAGCCCATACTTCCGAAAGTACGTGACCAAGTAAAAGTTCTATTTTCAACAAGATACAAGATACCCCAAATTAATATTTTATTTCCCTGACCATCAATTCACTATTTGTTTTTACTTTGACATAACAATAGGAATTAGTTTGCTAGTTCAAAGGAGCATACAAACTATATACAACCCATGATACAAATATTCAGGTTGATTGTCTCGTAGCAATATAAATTAAAACCATCTTATTACCTATGACAATATAGGTGCCTCTTCATCTCGACAATCCAAGAACTCCTCATGTACTTCTTCACCCAATTTTTGTAAAGTGCATACATTTGAAAATTAAGAAACTAGAGTTTAGATTAGAACATCAAAACTAAATGTATTTACATTATCTTAACCACATTACCAATAACAACTTGATAGTGCATTCTAGTTTCTTATGCAGGAAGGCATTTTTCGGATTAGCTATTCATTTTTTCAAGTCATATTCTGAAAAGATATGGAGTTGGCTTGCTTGATATTTCTTGATTAGGCTGGTGCCAAAATATCAGCCTTCATGACTGCACCATTCACTATGGGCATACGGTCAGGTGGCATTCCACATTGGTGCTTTACAATATATTTTCATCTAGTTCTCTTTGTTCCAATCATTTGGATATGCAACTTTAAGACCTGCAAAATAATCATCCTGGAAGAATGTCAAAAGTTAGTGCCAACACAAGACATTGCTTAATTATTTGAAAGAATAGAATAGATACCATTCTAGATGTTTTTGCTCCTTATATGCATGCTCGTCGAACTAACGTTAGGTAGAACGACATGTGCATGTATGCATGGATAGATCAACTTCAATTTGACCAAGAAGTCAAGAACTAATGTTCAACAAGTGGTGAATCGTTATATTATATATGTACTTTGTAAGTTGTAACCACCTAAAATGTGACATGAAAAATATATTAATAAAAGAGGCCTTCTCTATTGCAATTTGTTGAGGTAAAATACTTCATCCCCATGATCCTCCAAGATTCCAAGCAAATACATTATACAACGAAGATAAAGGAAAGTCTTAATCTCGGAGCCCAAAACGCCCTCCGAACTGAAGGGCTCGAAGCCAAAGGGTCTGTCTAGGCTCCGGCTCGAAGAGACCTTCCGAAAGGCTTCCCCTCCGGAGTGGAAAACAACCAGAAGGATGTGATGTCTTCTTTATCAACATCCTTTGAGCATGTTTTACCATATTAACCCTATAAGGGATACCAAAATAGTATCCACTATGTCAGTTGTAATTAAGGGGTAAAAAGGTCTTTTCCTTAGAGATTTTACTTATAAATACCCTGCTTTTCTCCCTGTAAGAGGCATCGAATATTCAGATATTCAATACACACTTCGAACTATTATCCGCAGTCACAAATACTTCATTTGTCAGTTCTTGGTCTTATAGAACCTATTAGTGTAATCCGTTGCGCCAACAGTTGGCGCCGTCTGTGGGGAGCTTAGTACGAAAAGCTAGTTCTCTGCCACTGCCTGTACTCTGAAGTATGTTTGCAGAGGGAGCTTCGGAGTCCTAGGATTCCGCGCACCCTTCGGCAAGGGGCTTCAAGTATAGTTCGTAGGCTTTTCTCGCCTTCCACCACCGTTCGAAGCTCTTGGTCTCCGGACCCTCCTTAGCTTCATAAGTCATGCCTCCCAAGCGGAGTATGGCCACCGACCCCCTCCAAAGGTCCTCTCGGACCTCCAGAGCAGGACGTTTAGACATCCCCCAAACTCCTAAAGTAGTCAATAACCCCCGAGCAACCGGACCCCTCAAACAACTCCATCTGTGCTCTAAACTGACTATGTTAGTTCCCGAGACCCGGCGGATCCCTCTAGAGGAAGTGAGAACCTCATCGAATACATGGCCGCTCAGATGGCCTGACTTCAGGCAGAGGTGGAAAGATGGAGGCAAGAGGCCGTGGAGAAGCTTCGTCCTCAGGCCAACCCTGCTGCTTGGGAGACGCATCAAGACAATGACCCCGATTATTATCCCAAAGCCCCCCAAGTCTGAGAAAGCACCGAGAATGTCTCCTTCGACGATGAATCTCTGCTACATCCGAACTTGCAAAAGGTGTGGTTTGATCCCAGGTTCCGAGCCTCGAAGCTGCACAAATACTCCGGAGGGGTTGACCCCGGGGAATTTTCTCGCTCTTATGCTCTTGAAATAGAAGCTAGCGGAGGGGTCCGAAATACGATGGCAAAATGTTTCCCCCTCGCGTTAGAAGGCGTAGCCATTCATTGGTTCTAGTCTCTAAGGCCAGGATCAATTAAGTCGTGGGAGCAGTTGAAGAAGAAATTTGTGAGTAATTTTTAGGGGACCTTCGTAGCCCCGATGACTACTGGAAGCCTTTTTAGGTGAAACAGCAGACGGGGAAAACTCTTCGGGAATACTTCACATGCTTCGCCCACACCAAGTCCTAGATCAAGGGGGTGTCCACGTCATCTATTTTGGATGCGGCCCGCGAAGGTGTAATGAATCCCGACCTTCTCAGCAAACTTCACTGGAAGCCAGAGTCTTCAGTGGGACAGTTGATGGCATACTTCAAGCAGTATGCCAAATCAGAAGAAGGGTGTCTTCGGAGGACTGCTTCGTCCATACCAACCCTCCCCCAAGAAGTCAAGATGTCTTCCACAGGCCCCCTTCGATAATCGTTCTCACAATCAGAGAAGAGGAAGGAAGAACCCTCGCTCCGAAGTATTGAATATTGCCCCATCCGCTCCAAAGATGCCTTCCAACTATAAACAGGCTCATTGCAATAAAGCTAGTGGCTCGAGGCCACTAGGGAAGTCAGCTGGCCAAAGCCAGACTTTCTTTTGTTGTGTGCATGGTGAAAACAGAAGCCATGCCACCAAGGATTGCAAGTCCATACTGACTCGGGTCGAAGCACTATAGACCGAGCCCCTCTAGCAGCATGGCTGGAGCCCGTGCAAGATGTTGGACATATAGGCAACATTGAAACCCTTATGCAACCTCCGGTGGCCAACATTATGCCACCACCAAAGCAAGAATACTTTCAAGAGCATGGAAAGCGAGTGGTCCTACCCATCTCTGGAGGAGGGACCCTTGGCAATATGTCAAAGCATCAATGGAGGAATTATGTTCGTGAAGTAGGACATATAGGGACTTTAAACTCGGCTGCAGAAATGCCCGAGTGGTCCCATGTGCCCATTTCGTTCTCTGGCGATGATGTTGTAGTGCTGAAGTTCCCCCATGCTGACCCCTCGTCATTTTAGCTGACGTGGTAGGGGTGGAAGTCCGAAGGGTGCTGGTCGATGGTGGAAGCTCCGCTGACATACTCTTCGTCCAAGCTTTTGATCAAATGTGCATTCCCCGAAGGCATCTACTTCCAATAGCTCGCCCACTCTAAGGCTTCACATGACCTCCTCTCGATGCCCTCGGCCAAATAGGCCTCGAGGTTGCTGTTGGTGAGGTGCCCCTGGCTAGAGTCGAAGAGGTCATCTTCGACATTCTCGACGCCCCATACGTCTACAACGCAATCTTCGGAAGAGGGATGCTGAATCAATTTGGAACTATGACGCATGTAGGACTGAAAGTAGCGACCAGAGGGGGGTGAATGGGCTCCTAAAAATTCTTTCGAATCAATGGCCTACTCCCAACACCCAACACACCTCAACAGACTAAGCAGTGAAAAGTGAACAGATTAACAGAGCCCGAAAAGATCTAGCCTAACAACAACCGGTGTCCTAATTGAAAAGACACCAACACAGTGCTAATAGGCAGATTAACGAATCATTTAAAGCATGGGCAGATCAAGGTTCATAGAGATAAATCATCACATCAATTAATCTAAGTGCACGTAAAACGAGAGTGGTTACTGTTCAGAGTTGTCTCCTGAATGGTACTTAACGAAGCCTGTGTGGTGCGAAGCCTGTAGTTGTCGAAGCAGGCTTCGAAGTACTCAGTGTCGAAGCCTGTAGTGGATGTGCCGAAGTCTGCTTCGAAGTTGACGTGCGAAGGTTGAAGATGTATACTCCAAACCTTTTGAAATCGAAGCTATGCAGAAGAGAGTTCGAAGACTAGGGCAAAACTATGCAGCAGCGAAGCACATAGCTGTCGAAGCCTACTTCGAAAAAACACACTTCGAAGATTCAGAGCTTAACACATGAAATTGAAGCCTAGACACGCAAACTTCAAATGTACGGTGAACAACCAAGAACCTCGTGGGGGGCTTCGGAATACGCAAAGCGAGGCTAGGTAACAGCAAGAAAACTTCCGAAGTATGCAAGAGAAGAACCAGTCGAGGTCTACTTCGAAGAAGCCGAAGTCTGTTAGAGCTTGGTTCAAGGAAAGGATTCGGCTTCGAAGTACCTTCGTGTTGGACTTAGAACGAGACGAAAAATAACAGAACCAAAGCAAGCAATGATTCGAAGCTATGCCTCGAACTGCGTGACCCTCGAAAGCACCAGTGAAGTCTGCTGCGCAGCGAAGGTCATACAGCTACTCTGAAGCAGTAGCCTTCGTTCAGCTAGAGAAATGACATGTGTGAAGCTTCGAAGCTCAGACCCTACGAAGGCTGTACTCCAAACAAAAATAGCTTCGACCAAATAACATGACTTCGAACAGGATGCTGGCAGACAAGCTACAGAAAAACAGCGGAACCCAAGAGGAAAAATCCTAACCTGACACCAGCAGGAGCAAGGCAAGAAAAACTAGCACCTATACAACAGCTAGACTCTTCAGCCTATACATGAAGCACAAGGCCTCTGCACAGATGAAGAACAGCACTAAAAAGCAAAACAAACTGCGCAGAACAGGAACTAGCCATAACATAGGAACCACTGCCCAGATTAAAATAGACTAGTTCTCAGCACAAAAACCAAGTCAAACAGAGATAAATCACTCGCACATAGATGAAATCCCAAGGCACGCACCACGATTCAATCGGTTAGACGAGTAAAACGCTAGAGCACAGGAAATTAAAACCTGAGGAAGCAAAAATTCCTAGGAGCGTACGAAGAACGTGATGACGGCTGAGAGGAAAGAGACACTAGGAGCAAGAATAAAAAGTGACCCAATCTCTTGATTAGTAAAGTGATTTCAGAAAGGATAACCTAACCCTAGGGATTGGGGCCCTATTTATAGGCGGCCCAATAGTCTAGGAATATTCCAACAGACCCTTACGGTTTTTTATAGACGCTGAAATAAATGGAAAAGACCAAACTGCCCTTAGGATATTTTTACAGGCTCGACTGACTGACTGTGGGCCTAAGGACAAAATAGTAAACTCCTATTTACATATTACTTATCCAGAAGCGGAGCTTTCGTAGCGACTACAGCTTCGCTCCAGGACGGTCCGATCCAAGATCAGCGGTCGTCAGTTTTGCACCGAAACTGACAAAGCATCCACCGACTTTGCACCAGGTACCCGGATTGGGCCAGCCCGATTCCGCAGCTCTCTCAGCCCGGCAATCACTCACCGCTTGTGTACCAGAGTCAATCCTGGTCAATAGCCCAATGGATCCTCTGCTGCTCCTAGCCCATGTACCTGGATTGTACCAGCCCGACTTTGCGGCCCCTCTGCCCGACATTCGCTCGCTGCCCGTGTACCTAAGTCACACGTGACCCAGTCGCAGCAGGTCTTCTCTTCTTCAGTCCTCTTTGACTTCCGTTGACAATGAATCATCACATCTAGAGCCATGAGGCCCACGCTCTTCAGCATGGCTCCTCAATGCACCACAATTATTTGTGTCGCGAAATGCCCACGCAAGGTGGAGTCCTTACGATCCTAGGAGATCAAGCTGCAGCTAGGAGAGAAGAATACGGCCATGGCCCACATCTCGATCCTCAGTAAGTAAATAGTGTGTGCAAGAGCACTCGGAGGAGGCTTCGGGGTCCCTGGACCCTCCGAAGAACCCTTCCCTCAAGACAAGCTCAGAAGGTGATATAGTCATGAGGATCATTGTCAAAGAAGGCAAGGAATACCCCATTCAGTTTGGCAAGGGGTTGTCTTTGGAGATTGCCACCTCGCTAAAAGAAGTGGTTCGAGAAAATTTGGATGTTTTTGCTTGGTCAAACGAAGATATCCCTAAAGTTGACCGAAGCATTATCGAGCATAGCTTACTCATCAACCCTAAGGTTCGACCTGTTCACCGTGGGCTCCACAAGCTATTGTAGGACCGAAAGTAGCGACCAGAGAGGGGGTGAATGGGCGCCTAAAAATTCTTGCAAATCAATGGCCTTCTCCCAACACCCAACTCACCTCAATAAACAACCAGCAAAAACAAAAATAGTTCACAGGTTCAAAAATAATCTAGCCTAAAAACGACCAGTGTCCTAGTTGAAAAGACACCAACACGATGCTTAAAGGCAGATCAACAATGCAATCAAGACATAAGCATTTCAAGCATCATTAAAATAATCATCACAAGAAATCTGCTCAAGTTCACGCAAACCGAGAAGAAATATCACTGTTGAAATTTTGTCTCCGGTTCGAAGTCTATCGAATTCTGTTCGAAGTCTATCGAATTCTGTTCGAAGAAGTTAATCGAAGCCTGCAAACTAGCCTTGTGCGAAGTCCTACTCGGAGGGAGGCTCTGCATGGAACACTGGACTACAGAAACAGTGAAGCCTGCTTCAGCAGGACCAATGCGGAGATAGCTTCAGCAGCGAAGTCCCTAACTCCTCACAAGGACTACCGAAGGCATAAACCTGCATGTTTCAACGAAGACCATCGACGTACACCTCATGCAGACTTCGCAATGTTCACTGAAAGCAAGAGGCTAGTACTCTGTAGCTACACATAGCTGCTATACTGGCCAGCACCGCTGCTGATGAGACAATACAAGCTACTATAGCGAAACAGTGCTGACAGGACTTCCAAATGCAGAAAATTTTCTCACGCAACCAGCTGGCTGTCAGCTATTCTGCTACGTTCACTACACAATGCAGTCTAGAGAAGCTAGCATTGCTGACCAAAATTAGTTCTTGTGCACAAAAACTGAGATTGCATTGGAATCACAGGAAAAATAATGTAGCTAAACAAATCACTGATTGCTTTTGCAAGGAATGGCACAAAAACTAAAGATGATTAACGATAAAAACAATCTACATCTAGGCAAAGCAGTCTACACGAAAACTTAGCACAACACCAGAGAAAGTCACAAGCCGATGAAGAACTCTACAACAAACTGAAGATTACGAATGGATCATAGGAAAAGTTCGATGAGCACACCTGTCAACCAGGATGAACAGCATGGTGGGGAAAATCGTGGCGGCGCTCACAGGAAGAAGAAGGTGAAAACCAGGAAAATGACCCAAACTTTCGTGGAAATAAAGTCGATTACAGAATGGGTAACCCTAACCCTAGGGATTGGGGCCCTATTTATAGACAGCGCAATAGACTAGGAAAAATACCAAAAGACCCTTAGGGTTTTTTTATAGATGCTGAAATAAAATGGAAAAGACCAAAATGCCCTTAGGATATTTTACAAACTCAACTGATAGACTTTGGGCCTAAAGGCAAAATAGTAAAATCCTAAATAAAGATAACTTGTCTTGATGCTGAGCTTTCGTAGCAACTATGGCTTCGCGTCAGAACGATCAGATCCGAGATCAGCGGTCGTCAGTTTTGCACCAAAACTGACAAAGCGTCCACCGTCTTCGCACCGGGTACCCGGATTGGGCCGGCCCAATTCCGCGGCTCCCTCAGTCCAGCAATCGCTCGTCGCCCGTGTACCTGAGTCAATCCCGGTCAATAGACCAGTGGGTCCTCTACTACTCCTAGCCCATTTACTCGGATTGGGCCAGCCCGACTTCACGGCCCCTCTGCCCGACAGTCGCTCGCTGCCTGTGTACCTGAGTCACACGCGGCCGAGACACAGCATGTCTTCTCTTCTCTTTATGTCCTCTTGACTTCCGTTGACAATCACTCATCACATATAGAGCCATGAGGCCCATGATCTTCATCATGGCTCCTCAATCTCCCCCTTGATGAGTGCATTGTCAACACTCTCTTCATCAGCTCTTCAGAACCTGTAAGCACATGTGGAAACACGAAAACAAAACACAAGAAGACAGAAAAGAAGAAAATAAAATAAAAGTTTAACCCTAATGACCAAAGGCGAACAAAAACCAGAACACGGTCATTATGATTAAGCAAAATAAAGACTCAAAAACGAGTGCAATCTCAGAATTATCAATAAGGATATCTAAAGAATAAAGGCAAAAGAGACTAAAACTCCCCCTGAAACAAATCCCAGAGAAAGCGTGAAACAAATCCCAGAGAAAGCTAAAAACTCCCCCTAAACTCTTCTAAAAGATCGAGTAACCCAAAATTTCTCCCCCTTCACTACAAGAAAAACAGAAATTTCCGTCGGCCTTTTTAATTTCCGTCGGCTTTTCCAAAAGCCGATGGAAGTTAACTTAACTTCCGTCAGCTTTAACTGTGGCCGACGGAAGTTAACTTAACTTCCGTCGGTTCAACCCTCAGCCGACGGAAGTTAATTTTTTCCCCAAAAAACAGCAACGCTCTATTTTTTCCCCGCCCGGCCCGCGCCTAGG
This sequence comes from Zizania palustris, assembly GCA_019279435.1. NCBI lineage: Eukaryota > Viridiplantae > Streptophyta > Magnoliopsida > Poales > Poaceae > Zizania > Zizania palustris. The sequence continues at coordinate 46,160,229 of JAAALK010000290.1, read as the reverse complement.
TTTTCCGCCTCCGCGCCTCTCTCGCTCCGCTCGTCCGCCTCCAATTCGCCGCCTCCCCACATATCTCCCTCCGCCCGCCTCCCCGCCTCCCGGTGGCCATCTCCGCACCCTCCGCCCCCCTCCCCGCCTCCCGATGGCCGCCTCCACACCCTCTGCCAGCCTCCCGGTGGCCGCCTCCACGCCCTCCGCCCGCCTCCCCGCCTCTCGGTGGCCACCTCCGTGCCCTCTGCCTGCCTCCCCGCCTCCCGGTGGCCGCCTTCGTGCCTCCTGATGGCCGCCTCCGCACCCTCCGCCTGGTGGACTCCTCCACACCCTCCGCCTCCCGGTGGCTGCCTCCATGCCTCCCGGTGGTCGCCTCCGCGTCCTCCGCCCGCCTCCCACCTCCCGGTGGACGCCTCCCTGCCTCCCGTCGACCTCACCCTCGTCCGGCGTGCCGACGAGAAGGGCGCGCGTGAGTCCTCGCCTTGATTCAATCCCCTGTCAGCTATAGCAGCAGTATTGCAAGTTGTGTGCGCGCTATTACAATCGTCAGGCTTTGCCTTTGACTGTGATGTTGCTCTGAATGTGGTTTGTAGTGTGCTTGGATGGGAGCGCGCCCGGGTACCATCTGCAGAAAGGCTCTAGCACTGGATCTCAGAGCTGGCTCATTCACTTGGAGGTGTTCAACTCTTTGAATCTAGTACTACTTATTTACGTACAGACTAGCCATGAAAAATTAGCCTTGTTTGGGCAAAGTATGCTTTGCTTTCAACTTTTGGAACTGGAATCCACTCACAAGGAATAGGCAGTTACTCTTGCTCCAGTCGTTCCAACTGATGTAGTGATATTTCCAAGTGTCTGTTTGTAGTCTGCACAACTTTTCTTGTTGCGGTTATTCTCATTGCCACTGCTTGTTCAATGCTTTCAATTTCCTAAACTATCTATGTTCTATGAGCTTTAGGGTGGAGGCCGGTGCCGGAATTTGAGGTCATGTGCTTCTCGTCAGAAATCACTGTTGGGTTCATCGCTGTACCTGGAGCGCCAGGTTGAGTTTGCCGGGATCTTGAGTAATGACAAATCTCAGAACCCAGGTAACTAAATTTCCTATTTTTACAAGCCATCGGCTCCATTTGTTAATAATGTGCTTTGGTGCTTAGACTGCTATATTGCATCATTAGTACAATGTGATGAATGGTTGTGCCTGCTGCTGTTGGGGGAAAATATCTCATCTTCGGGGTTATTGCCGAAGCAACATAAAGGCAGACAGCGGATTCGAAGGTTCCCAGACGTTCATCTTCGAAGATACTCGGAGTAAAGTTCGAAGTACGAAGATAGGCATTGGTTCGGAGTACATCTTCGAACTAAGGCTTTTCAAGATCTTTTCTGCCAGCTAAGATGAAAGACTTATCTTCTTTCTCATTAGATTAGTCTTTTACCATTTTAGCCCTATTAAGGGAGCCGAATAGTTTCCACTATGTCGGTTGTAACAGAGGGGTAAATAGGTCTTTTCCTTAATGTTTGGGCCTATAAATACCCCCCGTTTAACCCTGTAATAGGGACCGAATACAAGTTATTCAATACACACATTCAAACTATTCTAAGTTATTATCCTTTCGGAGGCTTAGAACAGTTCTCTTCGCAAACACTTCGTTTGTTAGTTTCTATTCTACAGAAACCTGTTAGCGTAATCTTTTACGCCAACAGTTGGCGCCGTCCGTGGGGAACCTAGTCCAAAAAACTTCGTTCTCTACCAACTTCTTACATCATGCCTCCTAAGCGGAGCGCACCCCGCAATCCCACTCGGAGGTCCTCTCGGATCTCCGGAGAGATACCCTTCGACACAGTTGAAGTTGGAGGGCCTTCGACATTCCCTCCGCAAACTCCGGAAGGGGCTTCCATCCCTCGAACATAAGAAGCTTCTCCGCCAACCCCTTCCATACTCCGACCGCCCGGAGTCCCTTCTCCACCCTCCATCCCGATTCGAACTGATCCTACCAGTTCTCAAGACCCGGAAGATCCTTCCGGAGGAGATGAAAACAATCTTGGAGATATGGCCACTCAAATGGCCAACCTTCAAGCTGAGGTAGCGAGGTGGCGACAAGAAGCTGCGAACAGGCTTCGTTCTCAAGCCATCCCAACTATCCCAGAAGTGCCCGAAGACGGCGATCTTGATTATCCCGAAGCCCCGGAGAACGCCTCCTTCGATAATGAATCTCCGCTGCATCCTGAGCTGCAGAAGGTTCGCTTTGATCCAAAGTTTAAAACTTCGAAGCTCTGTAAGTATGCTGGAGATGAAGATCTCGGAGAGTTTGTTCATTCTTATGCCCTAGCAATTGAGGCTAGCGGAGGAGTTCGAGACACCTTGGCGAAGTGCTTCCCTTTAGCTCTTCAAGGAGTGGCATTGAGGTGGTTCTGGTCCTTGAAGCCAGGATCAATCAATTCATGGTCGCAGCTGGAGAAGAAGTTTATAAGCAATTTTCAGGGCACCTTCGTGCCTCCTATGTCAACAGGAAGCCTTTTCCAGGTGAAACAGCTCCCCGGAGAAACATTGAGGCAGTACTTTAAGCGCTTCGCTCATATGAAGTCGCAAATTCGGGGGCTGTCCGCATCTTCAGTGGTTGATGCAGCTCGGGAAGGCGTCAGTCATCAAGGCCTTCTGGATAAGCTTCATCGGAAAAGCATCTCCTCGGTCTCTCAGTTGATGTCATACTTCGAGGAGTATGCGAGGTCAGAAGAGGGTTGGCTTCGGAGGACTGCTGCTACTTCGTCCATATTGCAAGAAGTCAAAGTAGAAGTGAAAACTTCGGCACAGCCGCAGGAACCAGTCTTCGAAGTGCAACATGACCGGAGAAGATGGCAAAAGCACCCTCGTTCTGAAGTCATGAATATTGCACCCCCACAGAAGTTTGCACCAAGAGCTCCACAGTCTACGGGGAACAAGGCCAGCGACTGGAGGCCGCCAGGGAAAACGGCTGGCAAGGGCCAGACCCTTTTCTACTGCATTCATGGAGAAAATCGAAGCCATGCAACTGATACTAGCAAGGCTATACTTACCCTAAGGGGAGAGTACTTAGAGAGAACTTTGGGTCGAGGCAGTACCGACCGAGTTCGAGCTGCAACGCGCCCAGAGCCGGTCCAGGCTGTGGCGCGGATAGAAAACTTTGATGCTGCAAGACACCCTCCGGTGGCCAATGTTATGCCACCTCCGAAGCAAGAGGAAGGGCAAGATAGAGGAAAAAGAGTAGTTCTCCCTATCTCCGGAGGAGGTACCCTCGGAAGCATGTCCAAGAGACAGCGAAGAGAGTACGTTCGGGAAGTAGGTCATGTTGGGACTTCGTCATCTGCAGCTGCAATGCCGGAGTGGTCTCACGTTCCGACATCTTTTTCTGCGGAGGATGCAGCTGGTATTAAGTTCCCGCACGCAGATCCACTAGTTATCACTGCTGATATTGCGGGCACTGAAGTTCGAAGGGTGCTAATTGACGGAGGTAGTTTGGCAGATATCATTTTTGTTCAAGCCTTCGATCAATTGTGCATTTCCAGAAAGCATCTCCTTCCAGCGGCTCGTCCTCTGCAAGGCTTCGCAGGACCCCTGCTTGATGCACTTGGCCAAATAGGCCTGGAAGTTACCTTCAGAGAAGGTTTATTGGCCCGGACTGAGGAAGTAATCTTTGATGTTATAGATGCCCCGTATGCTTACAACGTCATCTTCAGAAGGGGCATGCTAAACCAGTTCAGAGCTGTGGCGCATCACAATTATTTGTGCATGAAGATGCCCACACAAGCAGGAGTCCTTACAGTCTTCGGAGATCAAGCCATTGCTCGGAGGGCGGAATATGGTCATGGTCCCCCTCTTGATCCGAGGCAAGTAAACAATGTGCAGGATAATGAAGAAATTTTTTCAGCCTCCTCCGAATCTTCGAAGAAGTCCTTTCCGAGACCAAGTCCTGAAGGAGAGATTGCAACGAAGGTCATTGTTAAAGATGGTAAAGAGTATACTTTTCAATTTGGTAAAGATTTACCTCCTGAAGTTGCAACCTCCTTGGAAAAAGTGGTGGAAGAAAATTTGGATGTCTTCGCTTGGTCTGACGAAGATATCACTAGAGTCGATCGGGATATCATTGAACACAGTTTACTTGTAAACCCGAAGGCCCGGCCTGTTCGACAAGGACTCCGGAAGATGTCCGCAGAAAAAGCTGCTCTAGCTAAGGACGAAGTTGAGAAATTATTGAAGGCTGGGATTATCAGAGAAGTGGCTCACACAGAATGGTTAGCCAACCCAGTCTTTGTCAGAAAGAAGTCTTCCGGGAAGTGGCGCATGTGCATTGATTTCACATCTTTGAATAAAGCATGCCCACGTGACCCCTACCCCATGCCCCGAATTGATCAACTGGTTGACTCCACCGCAGGTTCGGAGTTATTAAGCTTCCTTGACGCGTATTCTTGTTATCATCAAATATGGTTGAAGCGCGAAGATGAAATCAAGACAAGCTTCGTAACTCCTTCGGGAGTCTTCTGTTATGTAAGAATGCCCTTCGGCCTAAGAAATGCCGGGGCTACTTTTTCGAGATTAGTTGCTAAGGCTCTAGGTCATCAACTAGGTCGCAATGTGGAGGCCTATATGGATGATATTGTAATAAAGAGTGCTTTAAAGCACCAACATAGCCTAGACTTAGCAGAAACATTCAATAGCCTTCGGGCATGTGGGATCCATCTTAACCCCGAAAAATGTATATTCGGAGCTAAGGCTGGAAAATTGTTAGGGTATTTAGTTTCAAGCAGGGGAATTGAAGCTAGCCCTACTCAAATAACTGCGCTGCAGAAGATGGCTCCTCCGGAAAATTTAAAGCAAGTGCAAAAGCTGACTGGGCGTCTGGCAGCACTTAGCAGGTTTTTATCAAGGTCTGCGGAGAGGAGCTTGCCTATATTTAAAGCATTGAAAGGGTCCGAAGATTTTGCATGGACACCGGAGTGTCAGAAAAGCTTCGAAGATATTAAAGAGTATCTCAGTAATCTTGCTACACTCACGGTGCCTACTGCGGACGAAACCCTACTCCTGTACCTTGCAGCTACAGGCTCTGCTGTCAGCGCAATCCTTGTCAGAGAAGTGGATTTCAATGGGAAGTTGGTCCAGAATCCTGTTTATTTTGTATCCAAAGCATTATCAGGAGCGAAGACAAGATACTCCGAACTTGAGAAGTTCGTTTATGCTCTGATAATGGCTTCGAGGAAGCTAAGACATTATTTTTTGGCGCACAATGTAATTGTACCAACTTCATATCCTTTAGGAGATATGCTCCGAAGTAAGGATTCTACTGGAAGGATTGGGAAGTGGGCAGTCGAGCTGGCACACTTCGGCATATCTTTCTTGGCAAGGACAACTATCAAATCCCAAGTCATAGCAGACTTTGTAGCAGAGTGGACTCCACCTGCAAATTTGGCTCCGGAGAAGTCAAGTGACGGAGTTTGGACTGTTTACTCCGATGGGGCTTTCCAAGCATCCGGAGAAGGCATTGGGGCAGTGTTGATTTCACCGTCAGGGCAAAGAGCAATGTACTCCGCAAGACTCAACTTTAAGTCTACCAATAATATAGCGGAGTATGAAGGGATTTTATTGGGACTCCGAAAAGCACGTGCTCTAGGGGCTACAAGAATAATTATAAAGACAGATTCTCAGATAGTAGCAGGGCACGTAGACAAAAGTTTCCAAGTTCGGCATCCACAGCTTGCAAAGTACTTAGAAGAAATCCGTAAAATCGAAGCACACTTCAAGGGTATTTCCATTCGGAGTATACCAAGAGCAGAAAACGTGCAAGCGGACATCTTAGCGAAGGCTGCAGCCGGAGCTGTGGATGTGCCCGAAGAAGCTTTCTATGAGGAGCTCAATATACCTTCGGTGCCACAAATTCCCTCTGCGGAGATTCTTTGCATTCCTAGTGCAGATTGGAAAAATTCGATCATGGAACTTTTACAGGGAGGAACAAATTTGCCCGAAGAGCCCCAGCTGTCAAGATTAAAGCTTAGAGCCAGAAATTATCAAATAATCAACGGTATATTATACAAGGCCGGAGTATGTTCCCCTCTACTCCGATGTATATCTCAAGCCGAAGGCCAAGAAATTCTTCGAGAAATTCATGAAGGCCTTTGTGGCAGCCATTTAGCCCCTAGAGCTTTGGCAGGAAAAACACTTCGCCAGGGGCTTTATTGTCCTACAATCACAGCTGATGCGGAGAGCTTAGTCCGCACTTGTCAAGGATGCCAGTGGATGGGTCGACGGAGTCATCGCCCACCAACAGCTCTTCAAGTCATTGCTCCGGTATGGCCTATGGCCAGATGGGGTATGGATTTAATTGGTCCCTTTCCAGTAGCCAAGGGAAATCTGAAGTTCGCAGTGGTAGCTATTGAATATTTTTCTAAGTGGGTGGAAGCAGAACCCTTAACAGCTATCACTTCGAACAATGTACAGATATTTTTCTGGAAGAACATCATTTGTCGGTTCGGAGTGCCTAGATATCTCACAGTTGATAATGGAGCACAGTTCGACGCAGAACCCTTCAGGAAGTTTTGCGAAGATCTAGGCATTCAGCTATGTTTTGCTGCAGTGAGGCATCCTCAGTCTAATGGAGCCGTAGAGCGAGCCAATGGAAATATTTTATCAGAGATAAATCGAAGAATAGTAGGATTAGCAAAGGGACTGTGGACCGAAGAGCTTCCGAAGATTCTGTGGTCCATTCGGACTACGCAAACAAGGTCCACAGGTTTTACTCCATTCAGACTGCTATTCGGAGATGAAGCTATGACTCCAACGGAGCTCAAAGGGGGATCATTTCGCAGCACCGAACCGGACATTGAAGAAGAAAGACAAGCTTCGTTAGATTTATCAGAAGAAACAAGACTTCGAGCTGTAGCAAATTTATCAAAGTATCATCAGCAGACGAAGGCTTGGTTTGACCCGAAGGTTAAGCTCAATGAACTAAGACCGGGTCATCTTGTTCTACGAAGCATTATAGCACCAGGGAAGTTAGGGAATAAATGAGAAGGTCCATACCTAATTGTCCGTTCAGGGCGCCCTGGTTCATTTAAATTAGCTAATTTAGAAGGTGAAGAATTAGCACATACTTGGCATGCGGAGCACCTAAAGCGATACTTCGCATAAGGGCTCCTTGTAATCCGCTTGTAATCATCTTCTAAATTAATAAAGCATATGATCCTGATAGTGCCTTCCCCTCATAGACTTCCAGCTTCCGAGTGGACGCACTGGAACCGCGGGGTCGACCGAGAGGGAAGTGTCATGAAGCTGGGTTGTATTTTCGGACTTCGAACCCATAAAGTTCGAAGCTTCCGACGTGGGGGCTGGCATAATCCGGAGCCCAGGCCACCGGCTTGTAGGCATCCGTAAAAGAGCCCAAAACCACATCCTACGGAGTCCAAGCCATTGGCTGGTAGACTTCCGTAAAAAGAGCCGAAGGTGGCCAAAATCTGCGAAGTCCAAGCCATTGGCTGGTAGACTTCTGCAAAAAGAGCCGAAGGTGGCCAAAATATACGGAGTCCAAGCCATTGGCTGGTAGACATCTGTAAAAAGAGTCCAAAGAGACCATTGCAAACTCCGAACCATTGGTTCGATAGAGATCGCAAAAATGAGCCGAAGGTGGCTAAAGCAAAACAGAATTTGAGCCATGAGCTTCGAATGTCTGTTAACATAGTCCAAAGTGACAAATTTTTTAAGACACTAAAGTGTCCTGAAAGTTATCTCAAGTGATTTCTTTCATAAAACAAAGGTACTAAGTTGCCATTCTTCCGACTGCAAAAAGTCGAAGATATTTCATAAGATTTTAAAAGATCTTTAAATGACAGAGGGGCTCCGAACCCCCAAAAAATTGTACTCCGAAGTTTTTTCTTTGCGCATAACCATCTTTGAATATATTTCGAAGTTGCTTATCCCCAAAGAGGGGCTAGTAAATATGGAGACAATTTTAAATCGGCATTCATTATTGAAATAAATGTATTTACAGATTACACTATGAAAAATCGGTATCTATACCAAGAAGGAATCGGAGACCTCTTCGGTCCCTAGATCTAGGGGTGGAACGACTAGTTCCAACATCGGAAGTTCTAATAACTTTACGTTTAACTCTCTTCCTCCCCTTCGAAGCTCTAAAATCCTTCTGTTCTCGTTGAAGCTCGGCCCAAGTTCGAAGCCATTCGGGGCTTCTTTCCCAGCTTCTAAGATCTTCAGATCTTTTATTTCGAGCTTCACCTTCGTCTTCAGACCAAATAGTGTTTTCAGAAGACGAGGTGTTTACGTCAACCTCTTTCTCTTCCTCTTTAATATAAGACAATACATCTTTGATTACTTCAGGCGCAATTACGTCGGAGTCATCTCGAGGAATTAGAAATCGAGGACGCTTGTAAGTCTTTAGAAGTTCGAAGGTGTTCCATAATGAGCGAAGTTCGTCGTTAAGCTCTAACACTTCGATGTCTTCCATAAGAGGCAAAACCTAAAAATATGACAAACAATATTTTCATTGATAAATGTTTACAAGCATGAAGCTTTACATAGTCAAAAATCCTAAATTATTCCTAAACCTGCGGGTTCGGAGGAAGTTGACTGCTCGAAGCCTGGTTCCGAACTTGCTTCTGGCGTTGGCCTTCGTCGATCCAAGCCTTGATCGCAGAACGACCTTCGGCTCTCCATGAGGTTTGAAAGGCTCGCCAGGCAGCAGTCACGCCTTCGGAAGGAGTTAGAAGCCACTCGTCGTCGAAGGTAATAGAGCCCTCTGCGCTCGGAGTGATTGTTCGGCCCAAGTCCTCATAGTAACGAAGTAGTCCGAGGGCAGACACTTGTCCGGAGAGTTCTCCGTAACGAATGCCTGCCGTCTTCATTTGCTTCGCTGCTCCTTGGATCCTTTTTAACCGGCGCAGCAGAGTGACATTGTCATCTGAAGGAAGTGATCCAGTAGTACCGAAGTACTCCAGAACACCTAGCATCTGTTCTATGACTTTCGTAGTTACCTTCTCGGACTTAAGCTTTTCTTCAATTAATGCATCCTTGCTCGAAGTCGTTTCTGCTAGAACTCCGGAAATCCTAGCATTCTCCGTAGTTAAAGTATTCTTCTGATTTAGGAGTTGGCTAGCTTCCTCTTGGAGCCTTACAAGTTCGGACCCAGCATTAGCATGCTCCAACCGCACCCTTTCGATTTCCGCCCGAAGCACGATTCTTTCTACTTCGAGCTCTTTATTTGCAGCCTCCAAGCCCTGTCTGGCCCTACGCTCCGTTGAAATCACATTATCCATTTGAACCACTCTAGCTTCGGAGAAAGACAAGTTGCGTTTAAGAGCTTCATTTTCTTCCCGAAGCTGAGCAATTTCATTTTCGCTTGATAAAGTTGCAGCGCGGGCCAAGACCGCTTGCTAAGAAAAGAAAAAAAAACTGAAGTAAGAAACTATTCATGTATAATTTGATATTGGTTCAAAGGTGTTCCGTACCTGGTAGGCTGCTCGTTCCATAGCAACGTTTAGCTCCGAACTCTTCGCCCTGCTTAAAATTGCTACCAGCTCTGTCTCCCCGACTTCGCGACTGACTCAACCTAAAGGTTTGAGCAGAGTCCGAAGCCCGGTTCTTTGCTCCAAAAAAGGAGTTAAAAGAGGGAGCATTGCCGAAGCTTCTTGGTCATCTCTGCTTGGCGAAGCTCCGGAGCGTTCTCCTGAGGTCCTTGGAACTTCGGTAGATGGCCCCCCCTCAGTAGATTGACTTTCATCTGTTTATTCAGACGAAGTTGATCCTTGAGCAGGGAGAGGCTCTATATGTCTTTTACCCCTTGCAGGCCCCTGTTGAGCGACCTCCGGGTGCGGCTCCAAAGTTGTCGAAGGCCATTGAATTGTATCTTCGCGATGTACTTCTACAGAAGGGGGCTCTGCAAAAGCAAAGGTATTATACATTATATAATTTTGCAGAAAATAATAAGAGAATTGTGCGAAGTTTACCTTCGACATTCTGGGGGCGATCGAGCACCGGACTGCTCGGAGGATCAAAGGTGAGGTCTTCGTCTGAATCCACAGTTAAAACTTCAACTGCCGGAGTATCTCCGTGAGCAGTCCTCCCTTCATCCACAACTGAAGTTGTAGTAACTTCAACTTCACCTTCGCCCATAGGGGCTTCGATTTGCTCTTCTTCTTGAGCATCCGGAGCTCTCACTTCTTCAAGATTAACCTGAGACTCCGGCATACCTGCAGTATCTTCAATGTGAATATCTTTTTGAGCCGCATCTTCATCAATCATCCTCACTAATAATTTACCTTCATCTTCTTTAGAACCGGAGATTGAGGTTCTTGAGCTCAAAGGTGCAGGATTCAAAGGCGCGAGATTTTTTGGTTTCCGAGCCACCTTCTTCACCGGAGTCTTTGCGGAGCTTCAAGTCCCCGCTTCGGCTATCCTCTTCTTGGGTCCTGTCTCCGAAGGCACCCAGTCCATCAGAGGGGGCGGAGTCATCTCCAACATTCCCCATACTCTGTTAAACCTCTCCCAACTCCCGACCAATTTAACTCTCCATTCTTTTTCAGTCGGAGTTGGGGCACCCAAAATCTTCTCCGAAGCCCATATAATTTTCTCTGAAGTAATATGGGCTGAAGAAGCTAAAAAATAAATAAATCAAGTTAGTTTTTCTTCGAAGTAAATATGTATAATACATGTTGGTTTTGAAGTTACCTGCAGGGCTCGAAGTCAAGTTAATCTTGCGGAGACCGCCTTCCGAATCATCCTCGAAGACGATAGGCCAGTTGGCCATCAGCGGAGAAATTTGCAGGCCGAGGAATTCTTTGGCTAAATCTCGCATGCTTAACCTTCGGCTAATCTTTTGAAGCAGGTTGAGACGGGCTTCGAGTTGACCTTCGTTGGGCTGCACTAAGGCTTCCTTCCGGAATTGGATTTCTTTAAGGGGTCCAGCCAAAGGATTGCTTGCCCCAACTTCGGCATAGAACCATCTCAGAACCCAATCAGTATACCATCTTGCATTGATGGCCTTGGCGGGAAACTGAAGGGCATACTCATCTCGAAGCCTAAAGTTGATACTACCGAAGGATACTACTACTTTTTCACCTCTGGGGCCTACAAAGGTCTTCGGTTGGCATGTAGCCCTATGTAATGCAGCGAAGAGCTCTGCTCTTCCTTCACACCCTTCAGCTCTCAAGGCCCATTCGAAGATAGCCAGTCTAGCTACCGCATTCGGAGATAACTGAGGGAGGGTGACATGGAATAGATCAAGTACCTCCGCCAAGAAGTCTACTGTAGGAAGGCCCAAGCCAGCTTCGAAGAAGGCTTCGAATACAACTACTTCTCCGGGTCTTGGCGATGGAATCATTTCTTTGCCTGGCTTCCGGATCATAACTCCATTACTAATTTTCCCTCCCGCTGCGATTGCCAATGACTCTCTCTTGCAGGTAGAAGGCCCCAACTGGAAAGATTGATCCAAGTATTTTGTTGATGGCGGGCACAGACCTTGGTCATCGACGATTTGGGGATTTCTCCCTCTTGCCGCCATGGATGTCACTGCCGGTATCGGAGGTGCCGCGGCCAACGCTGCCGCCGCTGCTGCTGCAGCCGTCTGCTGCCGAGCCAAGGCCGACGGAGGTGCAGATCCCTTAGTCTTCACCATTGCGGTCGCCGGATTGCTTTGAGGAAATGGAGGCTAGGGCTCAAAGAACTCAAAGGGCTAAAAAGTGTTTGATTGCGAGAAAGCGGTGAAGAGGTAACCGGGTAAGTTCTAGGCCTTCTATTTATAGCCTAGATTTCACTTTTTTACCGTTAGTCCATGTCGTTTCACATTCCTGCCGTTACTTCTCTCCAAGATTAGCGCTTGCTACAGTTTTCGTTAGAAACGGAAAACTAACGGCTATTTCCTCTAAGTCTAAAAAGACTTTCGAACTTCCTGAGTCGGTTCTAAGATAGTTCGAAAAGCAATTATCCTAAGACTGATTCGGAGTTTATATCTTCATGCATTTCGAAGATGAACTAAAAACCAATAACCCCTATGTTTGGTTATTTTTTCCTTCCGTATACTGCTCTCCTAATGTTACAGGTTAAACGGAGAAGCGTATTCGAGGGGCTACTGTTGGGGGAAAATATCTCATCTTCGGGGTTATTGCCGAAGCAACATAAAGGCAGACAGCGGATTCGAAGGTTCCCAGACATTCATCTTCGAAGATACTCGGAGTAAAGTTCGAAGTACGAAGATAGGTATTGGTTCGGAGTACATCTTTGAACTAAGGCTTTTCAAGATCTTTTCTGCCAGCTAAGATGGAAGACTTATCTTCTTTCTCATTAGATTAGTCTTTTACCATTTTAGCCCTATTAAGGGAGCCGAATAGTTTCCACTATGTCGGTTGTAACAGAGGGGTAAATAGGTCTTTTCCTTAATGTTTGGGCCTATAAATACCCCTCGTTTAACCCTGTAATAGGGACCGAATACAAGTTATTCAATACACACATTCAAACTATTCTAAGTTATTATCCTTTTGGAGGCTTAGAACAGTTCTCTTCGCAAATACTTCGTTTGTTAGTTTCTATTCTACAGAAACCTGTTAGCGTAATCTTTTACGCCAACAGCTGCTAAAATGATTATGTCTAAAATTGTTGTTGCCACAGTTTTAAAACATTATTTTGGCATTATCATCAAATCCTCATTCAGACTCTCAACAGTTCTTGAATTGTTACTTTGCATCTTAACCTATCTGATCATATTTCAGTAATTATTTGGATAATAGTATTATCAAACTACTATTCCTGGGATTCTCATTTAGCTTGTCTTCCATGGCACAAAATTCTTTTTCAGGGGGCAACGTATTAGGGAAGCAGTAATGAGTGAACTTCTACTTAAGGGGCTCAGACACGCTAAACAGGTAACTCCTTGCAAGCACAACACTGATATTTCAATCTTAGCCATGATTCAAATGTACTAATCAAACAGCCATCCTAATTTTATATTGTTGCCCTGCATGGATTTTTAGTTGAAGTTAAATGGATAAAAATATGGAAGGTTGCATCATAAGCACACAATGGGTCCTTGTGACCAGTTTATTTGGTAACCAATTAAATGACACAAAGTTTTGGCATTTTCAATAATTTTTGATAATCACTTAAATGTTGTTTACTTTATTATAAAGAATTCCAAGGTAACAATATGGTCTCATTAGTGGACTGATCAGTGATCGATAAATAATGTGGACCCACTACATATCCAATGTCCATGAAGTACTGTATAAATATTTGATAGTCTTCATTATATGTTTTCTTACCATAGTATGTATTCACATGCGTACAAGATGACTGGATATGATCAATGGCTATTTATCTTGGTGTAACATACTATGTCGTTTTGCATATAAGAAATTCAACTATTTGTACTGATGGTGTAATGCTGATATTTTCCAGCTTTCAGGCTTTTCTAACAGGATGCTCTGCTGGTGGGCTAGCCACTTACATTTCTCCATTTGTATACTAGAGATCTGCTTCACTTACTAGTAAAACTTTGGTTCTGACATGCCTTTATCTGCGCTTTTGCATTTTCTTGTTGTAAAGCTCATATATAGTTGTTTGTTAGTTGAATTCAGCCTTTCATAGCATGGCATGTGGCTACTGCCTTTCTGTTTGCTCATCTTTTGGAAAGTAGCTTTGGCCCTCATGTGGATGGAGTTCCCTTTTGGGTAGATTAAGAACAAGCTATATGTACTTTTTTGTTGTTGTGTTGATTTTATTGTATCATATATTATTTATGTAAAGTGAATAAACTCCTCTCATTTTATGTTGTATCATTTGATATGCTCATACATCACTATGGATGGAGTATGAGCAGAATGCCACTTTGGAAGCAATCAGAGCAGCAAAGATGCAAATTTTCTTTTTTTCGTATTTTTAGTTAACTTCCGTCGGCCAACATTAGCCGACGGAAGTTATTGGCCCGCCGACAGAAAAAAAAGTAATTTTCGTCGGCTAGATTTGGCCGACGGAAGTTACCGATTTTCTGGTAACTTCCGTCGGCTAGGTTTGGCCGACGGAAGTTAGCTAAATTCCGTCGGCCGCCGACGGAAGTTAGCTAAATTCCGTCTACCCGCTTCCGTCGGCCAAATGCCGACGGAAGTTAGCCTTTTGCCGACGGAAGTTCCCTATTTTGTTGTAGTGCTTGTTGACAATTGGACTCATCAGGCCAGATAAAATGCACTCTAAAGAGACACAGACTAAAACTCCCCATGAAATGCAGCTCCCCCTCAAAATATGCAATGAATGCAACTGCGGTATAGGTGGAGTGTAGAAAGCATGCTTCTCAGATATGATTGACTGCAATTACAACGTCTAGAATGTATAGCAAAAAACATACTATCTAAGACACATGGCATGATCAGTGCAACAGATGATATCTAAAGAAAGTCATTAGCACGAATTTTCAATTTTTACAAACAAAAGCATCATCACATTTTCTAGTCGACAAGCAAGGTAAAGCATGAGATGCAAAAGTTAGCTAATATCTACCAAGATAAGCATTGTCCAAAACAAAGTGCTTCAGCAAACTTGTTATCTTTTTTTTTAATTTTCAGGCTTTTTCTTTTCCTTTTTCATTTTTGCCAGGGGTTATTTGCATGTCAACCTTATGCTAACTGACCAAGTCAAGCCTAGGCCAGAACTGGACCATCAGAACTTAAGACATTGGTCTTGGCATACATTACACTGTCCTAGTTCATACCAAAGTGCTATGGTAAGCAGTACAGAACAATGCAATGCCACAAAGCAAACCCACCTAGATCTTTTCAAATTAAGCATAAAAAGGCATGGATTTTTCATTTTTTTCTGATTTTTTCATCACTTTTATAGCACATTTTCCATGTTAAAGCATATAGATATCCAAGTTGCATATTTGCATCAAAGTAAGGATCTAGCTACAAGGCATGTAACAGATAGCAGAAGCATTCAACCTACACATGCTAGTTACCAGAAGCAATGGTGATCATTTTTCAAGTTTAAAGCATAAAAGCCATGCATATGATAGATATCAGACATATCATGTGAACTAAAGCAAAGCATGATCATCGACAAGTATTCAAAAGCATGTACTAGCTAGAACAAGTAAAGCAGATCAATCATATAACAGAAGCAAGCTCAAAGTGTGACTTAAGAGAAGGACTTAAGAAAAGAGTAAAGAAGAAAGAAAAACTGACTCAAAATATGCTAAAAAGGATACACAACTCCCAAATACCCCCGCAAATGCTCAAAAGTAGACGGATCTAAGGGTTTGGTGAAAATGTCAGCCAACTAATGATGAGTATCAACATGAACAAGGTCAATGACACCTTTCTCATATTGATCCCTCAGAAAGTGAAAGCGTACATCAATATGTTTGGTTTTTGAATGGCGACATGGGTTTTTCCCTACACTAATCACGCTGCTGCTATCACAAAACAAAGGAACTTTGGCAGGGAAGAACAACCCCAAATCTCGCAACGTGGAAATCATCCAAACCAACTTTGAGCAGAAGCTAGCAACAGCTACATACTCAGCCTCAGTGGTAGAAAGTGCAACTCCATACTGCTTTCGAGAAGACCAAGAGACAAGCGAAGAACCAAGAAACTAGCAAGTACCAGAAGTCGACTTGTGATCTAGCCGACACCCACCAAAATTAGCGTCGGAAAAACCAGATAAATCAAGAGACGATGATGCTGAATAGAAAAGACATAGATCAGGCGCATAAGTAAGGTACCTAAAAATGCTCTTGATAGTCTGCCGATGAGACGTGCGTGGTGAAGACTGGAAGCGCACGCACAGTCCCACGACAAACTGAATGTCTGGCCTCATCGTCGTCAAGTACAACAGCGATCTAATCATCCCTCGATATTCTCTCTCGTTGACCTTGACGCTGCTCTCGTCCTTGTCCAGGCCCCCAGATGTACCCATTGAGGTTATCTGAGGCTTCAGCTCTCCACCAAAGTCAAATTTCTTTAGCATGTCCCTCGTGTATTTACTCTGGTGGATAAAGATGTTGTCCTTGGTCTGCTTGATCTGGAGCCCTAGGAAGTACTTGAGCTCACCCATGAGGCTCATCTCAAACTCGCTGTGCATCTGCTCAGAAAACATGGACACAAGCTCATTAGTAGAACCACCAAAAATAATGTCGTCCATGTAAATCTGAGCCATTTCTGAGCAAGAAAAGAGTTTTGTCCACAGAACCCATCACAAAGCCGCTCCCCAACAAAAATTGCTTTAAACGGTCATACCAAGGCTTGGGGCTTGCTTCAGACCATATAAAGCCTTCTGCAACTTGAAAACATGTCGAGGAAACTTAGGGTTCTCAAAACCGGGGGGTTGCCTAACATAGACTTCCTCCTCTATGTACCCGTTCAGAAAAGCACTCTTGACATCCATTTTAAAAAGCTTAAAACCCTTAGAAGTAGCAAATGCCAAAAGAATGCGAATGGACTCAAGATGGGCAATAGGGGTGAAAGTCTCCTCAATGTCAATACCCTCTTTCTAGCAAAAACCCTGAGCAACTAGTCGAGCTTTGTTGCGCACCACAACCCCATCTTCACCTTGCTTGTTCTTGAACACCCACTTGGTGCCTATGGGGTTGCATCCAGGTGGCAGCTCAACTTGTGTCCAAACCTGATTGCGAACAAAATTCTCGAGCTCTTCTTGCATGGCATTTATCCAATTCGAATCAGAAAGAGCATGAGAAACATCTCTGGGCTCAAAAGATGCAACAAAAGTTGATTCAGCAAACACAGCAAGCGAGTCAATAGAGGAACGCAACGTTCTCTTAGTGAGATCACCGATGATGAGCTCTGAGGGGTGATCACGCTGAACTGCTCGGGATCCTAGGTGATCTGAAGTCACCTCACCGGAGTCAGCAGCTAGCACCTATGGAATCGACTGAGGGACCTCGATCAAAGTGGAATAAGTGATAAGAGGTCCACCCTCATCCTCAGTTGAAGTCTCAGAAGGTGTGGGGCCTGCAGGCTGTGTAGAAGGCCCACCCTCATCAACAACAGGAGCGTCATCATCTTCCTCGAAGATGGACTCTCCAAACTCATCATCCCCAGAAAGATCAAAAGAAGGAGTCAGCGAAGGCATGGACTCATCAAAAGAAACCTCACAAGTCTCGACAAGCTGCTGGGAGTCGAGGTTCCAAACATGGAAGCCTCGAGAATGCAAAGCATAACCAAGAAAAACTCCATCCCAGCAACGAGACTCAAACTTGTCCAAATGCCCTGCCTTCTTGAGGACAAAGCACTTGCGGCCAAACGCTCGCAAGTGACTCACCTTGGGCTGTCTACCAAACTGCAACTCATATGAAGTCTTACCTAAGTAAGCTCTAAGAAAAATGTGGTTGGCTAGATAGCAAGCTGTGTTCATGGCTTCAGCCCAAAAGCGCCTAGGAGTCCTATGCTCATTGAGCATCATCCTGGCCATCTCGACTAGCACATGGTTCTTTCGTTCCACAACGTCGTTCTGTGGGGGAGTGTAAGGGGCAGAAAATTTGTGCTCAAGACTCTGATTACTGCATAAGCTGACGAACTAAGAGTTCTTGAACTCAGAGCTATTGTCAGAGAGAATTGCTCACATACGACCATTGTTCTCGTTCTTTAGCTTCAAAATCAGGTCATGAACACACTGAAAAGTCTCATCCTTAGACTCCAAAAAGAAAACCCACGAGTATCGAGAAAAATCGTCAACTATCACAAGCGCGTACCACTTCCCACTGACTGAGCGTACCCGAGCTGGACCAATAGTGTCCATGTGTAAAAACTGTCCTAGGTACGAAGTCATCACCTGAGTCATGGGTGCGTGAGAGGCGGCAATCATTTTCCCATGACGACAGGGATGGCAAGCTAGATCCTTCTCCATCTTAAGCTTGGGCAATCCTTGGATAAGGTCCATAGAGCTTAATCTGACTAGCAGATCAAAACTCAAATGGCCTAACCTTCTATGCCACTTCCAGAGCTCAAAGGAGGATCCAGCAATCAAATAGCGAGAAGGGCCAAAAGAACTAGAGAAATCAATCCGAAAAAACTTACTAAAGGGTAAGATCTAGCAAACCAAAGATCCTCTAGAATCAACAACAGAAGACATCCCCTTCTTAAAGTGAACCTCTAAACCATCCTCAAGAAGTTGCGACATAGAAATCATATTAAAATTCAAGTTCCCGACCGAAGCAACATTCTTCAAAGAGAAATGATTAGAGATGCGAATTGAGCCAATGCCATGTACCTTCCCTTGACCACTATTCCCGAAAGTGATGTACTGATGGGGGATTGGTCCCGATCTTCCGCTAGGTAAAGGATAACTTGGATTGGTGGAGAATCTCGACGTTGACGATCCAAGGCTCCGGTCCGGCGGATCAAAACCTTGCAATCGCTACACCACTGTCTCCGTTGGTTATCAACCACGCAGGACGTGATTGACCTCGCCACGAAGGCTAATTCTTGCAAGCGAATCCAAGAACACAAGCAAGAACAGGAAGGATACAAGTCGAATGCAAAATCACAGACAATCGATGAAAAGGTGAGGTTTCACAAACGCCTATGTAGCAGCCAATCGGTCCGGTCTAAGGGGCGGGATCTAAACACACAAGTGTAGATGCAAACAAAGCAAAACCTAACCCTAAAGGCGGCTGGCGTGAGAATATAAAGCGTGGGCAGCCTGTGGAAGGCGTACAGACTTGGGTTGTGTGCTAGAAGACGTACAAACTCGGACTATGGGCCAACACGGCCCAATTCTGTCATGCAGGACTGTTTTAAACACATAGGTCGACTCGAGACTCCAAATGAGACGAAACCAACGGCAAACGATCCGTCTTCTCCTCGGCTTTCCAAAAAGTCCAAGAACGCGCTAATCGGACTTCGCATGAGGAAGTTATGCCCATTTTGGTGCATGGTGGTTGATGTAGTCCGAACCAGCGAATTCTTGACTTCAAATCATCCGTGCGACTCTGTCTTCAACTCCAACTCTTCTATTCCATCTCCCATGTTCCTAAGCAACAAAATATCACTAGTATTCAGTATCATCCCGTCCAAACAAATATTAACATAGTTGCTAAGGAAAGAATTAACCTCATGGTTCAAGCGATGGGCACGGGCGCGTGTGATTGGTCCTTGTAATTGAATTGTAGGTGGAGGCTCCATGTGTGTATCATGTGAAGTGATGTCCTCATCATCCTCCCCCTCTTGAATTGGAGTCGTCATCGACTCAAGCTCATCGTCATCTCCCAAATAGGGCTTTAAATCTGAAATGTTAAATGTGGGACTAACCCCAAAAGCTGCAGGCAACTCAAGTTTATATGCATTATCATTTATCTTATCAAGCACACAGAAAGGACCATCAGCACGGGGCATCAATTTAGACTTTCTCAAATTAGGAAAATGATCCTTGCGCAAGTGCAACCAAACAAGATCACCCGGTTCAAATGTTATCTCTTTTCTACCCTTACTACCATAAGCACAATATTTCTTATTCATTTTCTCTATGTTTGCTTTAGTAGTTTCATGCATCTTAAGTAATAATTCAGCACGTGTAGTAGCATCAAAATTCAAGTTTTCAGATGGTGGCAATGGTAGAAAATCAATAGGAGCACGTGGATTAAAGCCATAGACCACTTGAAACGGACTTACCTTAGTAGTGGAGTGTACTGACCTATTATATGCAAACTCAATATGAGGTAGACACTCTTCCCAAAGCTTCAAGTTGTTCTTCAAAACAGCCCTCAACATGGTGGACAATGTACGGTTGACGACCTCCGTTTGCCCATCCGTTTGGGGGTGACAAGTAGTAGAAAACAGCAGCTTCGTCCCCAACTTATGCCACAACGTCCTCCAAAAATGACTTAAGAATTTAGCATCACGATCTGAAACGATGGTATTGGGAACTCCATGCAAGCGTACGACCTCTCTGAAAAACAAATCAGCAACATTTGTAGCGTCGTCGCTCTTGTGACAAGGTATAAAATGCGCCATTTTAGAGAACCAATCTACCACCACAAAAATACTATCCCTACCCCTCCTAGTTCTAGGTAATCCTAACACAAAATCCATAGAAATATCCTCCCAAGGTACACTAGGAATGGGCAGAGGTATATAAAGACCATGTGGGTTTAGACGGGACTTAGCTTTATTGCAAGTAGTGCATCGTGCCACATAGCGCTCAACATCTCGTCTCATCCTAGGCCAATAGAAGTGTGTGGACAACACATCTTCGGTTTTCTTTGATCCGAAATGACCCATCAAACCACCACCGTGTGCTTCCTGCAATAACAACAAGCGAAGAGAGCTAGTCGGCACACATAACTTGTTAGCACGAAAAAGATATCCATTATTCAGCACATATTTGTTCCAAGCACGGTCATTTGTACAATTTGCAAAAGCATCTTTGAAGTCCAAATCAGTAGCATACATGTCCTTCAATGTTTCTAAACCAAAGATCTTATAATCAAGTTGAGAAAGCAATGTATAACGTCTAGATAAAGAATCAACAATCACATTATCTTTCCCTTTCTTATGCTTAATGATATATGTAAAAGTCTCAATAAATTCTACCCATTTAGCATGTCGTTTATTCAGATTTGCTTGACTACGTATATGCTTCAATGCTTCATGATCCGAATGAATAATAAACTCCTTAGGCAAAAGGTAATGTTGCCAAGTTTCAAGCACACGCACTAAGGCATATAATTCCTTGTCATAGGTAGAATAATTCAACTGTGGACCATGTAATTTCTCACTAAAATAGGCCACGGGTTTACCTCCTTGTAGCAGCACACCTCCTAATCCAAAACCACTAGCATCACATTCTAACTCAAATGGCTTACTGAAGTCGGGTAGCTGAAGTAGAGGTGCATGTGTAAGGTGATCCTTGAGTGTGGCAAAAGCTTGTTCTTGTGCTGGTTCCCAAGTAAAAGTAACTCCCTTCTTGGTCAACTCATGTAAAGGACCGGCTATGGTGCTGAAATCTTTCACAAAATGCCGGTAGAAACCTGCAAGACCAAGAAAACTACGTACCTGTGTGATAGTTTGGGGTTGCGGCCAGCTGTTGATTGCTTCTACCTTCGCCGCGTCAACCTCAATACCCTATGAACTGACAACATATCCAAGAAACACAACTCGATCCGTGCAAAACGTGCACTTCTCAAGGTTACCAAACATTCTAGCCTCTCGGAGGACAGAAAAGAGCACGTAGGTGTTCAACATGTTCAGTGAGAGACTTTCTATAAACCAAGATATCATCAAAGTATACAACCACAAAGTGTCCTATAAAGTGCCGTAGGACTTCATTCATCAAGCGCATGAAGGTACTAGGTGCATTAGTAAGTCCAAAAGGCATGACAAGCCACTCATATAATCCAAACTTTGTTTTAAAAGCAGTTTTCCATTCATCACCTAGTTTCATGCGAATTTGGTGGTAGCCACTACGGAGATCGATCTTAGTAAAGATAATGGCACCACTAAGCTCATCAAGCATGTCATCCAATCTAGGAATAGGGTGTCGATATCGAATGGTGATATTATTAATAGCACGACAATCAACACACATGCGCCAACTACCATCTTTCTTAGGTACCAAAAGAATGGGTACTGCACAAGGACTAAGGCTTTCACGGACGTACCCACGATCAAGAAGGTCCTGTACTTGGCGCTCAATTTCTTTTGTCTCCTCTGAATTGGTACGGTACGCTGCACGATTAGGAAGAGACGCTCTCGGGATCAAATCAATTTGGTGCTCGATGTCGCGTATCGGTGGCAGCCCGTGTGGTATCTCAGCAGGAAAAACATCGTTAAACTCCTGCAAAAGGTCAGTGACTGCAACAGGAACAGAGCTAGGAATGTTCGCAAGTGAAAATAGCACGTTCGTGCAAATCAAGCCATATATCATGGGAGTATCATTACAAATTTCAGCAAGGTCAGTTTTAGTTGCAAGCATGACACGTCCTTTCAGATTAATAACTTGTGATGAAGAAGGAGAAGCAAGTTTATCTTTTTGTTGCCTCGAAAGCATTTTGGCTACTTGCTGATTTTCAGAAGGTTGTTTGCTCTTTTGTGCGTCCCTAGCATGTTTTTTTTGTTCAAATTTCACAATTTCAGCAGGAGTAATAGGAAGCAATGTAACTTTCTTTCCTTTATACATAAATGTGTACTTATTGCTCCTACCATGGTGTGTAGCATCAGTATCATACTCCCAAGGTCTACCAAGTAACAGAGAACATGCTTGCATTGGTACTACATCAAAATCAGCAACTCCGAAGTATGTACCAATGGAAAATTTGATGTGAGCAGTTTGTGTTACCTTGACCTTACCACTATTGTTGAACCATTGCACATGGTAAGGGTGTGGATGCGCACGTGTGGGAAGTTGAAGCTTCGTTACCATGTCGTGGCTCACCAAATTGTTGCAACTACCGCTGTCGATGATGACACGCACACGACGGTCATTGACGATGAAGAAGGTCTGAAACAGATTATTCCGTTGTGCCCTATCGTCCTGCTCCATGTGAGTGCTCAAGACGCGTTGTACAATAAGTGCTTCAAGGTCGGCAGAGGCATCCGGCGCAAAAACAGCGTCATCGTCGAATGTATCGTCATCTCCTGCAATGTTAGCAGCAAGCGCATATTCATCTTCAACATCACTAGCACTTACGTAGCCACCGTCTTCCGTAGCAATATAAGCCCGCTGACTAGGGCAGTCATTCATAACGTGGCCAAATCCTTTGCATCTGTGACACTGGATCATTGCAGAACGTGCAGTAGAGGCCGCCGAGGAGGTGGGCTTGGCTGGCGCCTTGAATGCTGCAGCCTTGGAGCTCTCAGCCTGGGCTGTAGATGTAGAAGGTGCTGATGTAGCCGCTGGTCGAGAAGGTGGTGGTGGTGGTCGTTGCTGCTGCCCACTTGAGCGTGAAGTGGCACCACCAATGTTGGTCCTCATGCTGCGTTGTGGTTGTTGGCAACCCTGCAATTCTTTTTCTGCAAGCATAGCAAGGTGGAAAAGATGAGTGATAGTATTGTATTCTTTATAATCAATGATATCCTGAATTTCACGTCTTAAACCACCATAAAAATGGGCCATTTTATCCCCATTGTCCTCCTCAATTTCAGCACGCATGCAACCTATTTGCAACTCCTGATAATACTCCCATACCGATTTATTTCCTTGGTTTAGGCGCTGCAATTTTTTTCTCAAATCACGTTTATATGAAGGAGGAACCCATCTACCACGCATTTGCCATTTTAACATATCCCAATTTTGTGGTTCATTGCCAAACTGAACTATTTCAGTCCACCAAAGAAGAGCATATCCAGTGAAGTCACTAGTAGCTAAGCGCACGCGGTGGATAGCAGGAACCATGTGAGCATTAAATTTTTGTTCGATTGACATCTCCCAATCTAAATATGCATCTGGATCATAGGTGCCAGCAAAATGAGGTACTGAAAATTTTACCTTAGAGTAGGGATCATTGTTCCTGTGGTTGTCATTGTTACCTCGTGGATGGCGGTTGTGGTGGCCGCCCATACCTTGACGGTTGAACTGAAAGCGATGACGTGCAGCCTCGTCAGGGTCAATGGCATTGTTTACGGCATAGGATAGGTCGTCTTCCTCCTCAACATGGTCGTCTTCCTCTTCAACATGATCGTCTTCCTCTTCATCATGGTCGTCGTTGGCTTGTGCAGCAGGCAAATGTGTTTCCAAGGCAGTCATTTGGTCCACTAGGTTAGCCACAGTATGCGCGAGACGTTCGATGGAATGTTGGGTCTGCCGCTGAGACTCTAGTAGAGCACGTCGTGAGACACAGTCAACAAAATCAGATGGAGGGGTACCGCTGTTATCTGCCATGTTAGTGAAAAGACAAAACAACAAAGAATAATCTTTATGTAAAACAGCTAGGTGGGGTGGTGGGTGTGTGGTGGAAGCAATTCGTCAAGCGCCTTACCCACGCTTGCAAGTGTTCTTACCACGCCGCAGTGAGGTCACCGGCCTACAGGTGATGAACCAAGTGGAGAGTGGTGTGCAATTGCAAGAAAATGAACCTGTCCTGACCAAGAGAAAGGTGTAGCTTGGAAGGCAAGTGAGTAGCAAGGATTAGCAATAGTAATAACAGTTAAACCAAGTTCAATAAGTATTCCCTTGTACTCGTCAAAGTTGCTGGCCTTAGTGCTCCCAATGTGAAAATTCAAGCAATAGAGGGAAACTATGTGCCCAAAACTCAAATGGAAGCAATAACAGGCCAAATCCAGCTCTCTGCAGATCGGACAAGGGATCGGACAAGCAGAAACTGCTGCTGCCGCTGATCGCACAAGGGATCGGACAAGAGATCGGACAAGGGATCGGACAAGAGATCAGACAAGTAATCAACAGGACCGGTTCTTCTTTTTTTTGTTTTTTTTCTTCTTTTTTTCACTCTATTTTTTTGAACAAGGGTGACCAGAGATGCAACCACAAAAATTGGCACCTAGAATTGAGGTGGGATGTGGTTCACAGAAATTCAACAAGTTCGCTGAACGGCGAGCAAAAACTTTGACCAATTTTTTTCTTTATCTTCCTGATTTTTTTTGGCGATTCTGGTGAGGGCTAACAGGAAAATCCTGTTAGGGTACCACCCAAATTGGGCAGGAAGACGCTCAAAAAATTTCAGATTTTTCTGCCAAACGAGCGAAAAGTTATTCCTGTTTTACCGAAGGGGGGTCACAAAGACTCGATGTGGAAAACGAGTAGGGTTGTGGAGGGGGGTTTTTCGGGTGGGGAATTTTTTTTGAGTCACAAGACCAACTACTACTCAAACGACACAAAGGGATTACTAAACCAGCAACAAGACTCGACCAAGAACACAAACTCAACAAGGTTAAAAACTGAAATTAAAATCGCAAGGCACAAAGGGGTTCTCGGTGGGGATTTTTTTGTGAGGGTTTTCTGGACTCTAGGTAAAAATAAAAGTAGATCGAGATTACCTAACGGGAAATCTGTGCTCTGATACCAACTGATGGGTGATTGGTCCCGATCTTCCGCTAGGTAAAGGATAACTTGGATTGGTGGAGAATCTCGACGTTGACGATCCAAGGCTCCGGTCTGGCGGATCAAAACCTTGCAATCGCTACACCACTGTCTCCGTTGGTTATCAACCACTCAGGACGCGATTGAACTCGCCACGAAGGCTAATTCCTGCAAGCGAATCCAAGAACACAAGCAAGAACAGGAAGGATACAAGTCGAATGCCAAATCACAGACAAACGATGAAAATGTGAGGTTTCACAAACGCCTATGCAGCAGCCAATCGGTCCGGTGCAAGGGGCGGGATCTAAACACACAAGTGTAGATGCAAACAAAGCAAAACCTAACCCTAAAGGCTGCTGGCGTGAGAATATAAAGCGTGGGCAGCCTGTGGAAGGCGTACAGACTTGGGCTGTGGGCTAGAAAACGTACAGACTCGCACTATGGGCCAACACGGCCCAATTATGTCACGCGGGACTGTTTTAAACACACAGGTCGACTCGAGACTCCAAATGAGACTAAACCAATGGAAAACTATCCGTCTTCTCCGCAGCTTTCCAAAAAGTCCAAGAACGCGCCAATCGGACTTCGTATGAGGAAGTTATGCCCATTTTGGTGCATGGTGGTTGATGTAGTCCGAACCAGCGAATTCTTGACTTCAAATCATCCGTGCGACTCCGTCTTCAACTCCAACTCTTCTATTCCATCTCCCATGTTCCTAAGCAACAAAATATCACTAGTATTCAGTAGCATCCCATCCAAACAAATATTAACATAGTTGCTAAGGAAAGAATTAACCTCATGGTTCAAGCGATGGGCACGGGCGCGTGTGATTGGTCCTTGTAATTGAATTGTAGGTGGAGGCTCCATGTGTGTATCATGTGAAGTGATGTCCTCATCATGTACTCCTTGGAGCTTGGGGAAGTGAGGCTGGAGAACCATCTGCGATGCCCCGTCATGTGGTGAGAGCATCCTGAATCCATGATCCACACGTCCTCCAGTCCTCGATCCTGCACGATCAGTGGTCATAAATGGGAGCAAATGGTCCGGCACCAGGTTTAGCAAAATAGCTAAACTAGTGTCGAGCCATCTGCTCAAAACAAGGAAAGCAGAAAGAACCATAAGAGTCCGGACCAAAACGCGGCTCAAAGCGCGGTCATCGGTTCTGCCTAAAGTCTCGGCCACGAGATCCAAAGCCGTATCCAGAACGACCTGAAGCTCTGCCAGAGCGAACACCACCCTCCGGAGCACGGGCATGAAAGTTGTCTCCTCTACCACCACCTACACGACACGGCCTTGCCTCTAGCCTCTCCCCACATCGAGAGACTCTCAGTCTACCACCCTACTGGTAGGAATACTCCTGCCCACCACGAGCTCTCTCTACTCTCTCAACCCGCTTCCTCCTGAAGCAAAACTCCTCAAGATGCCCGTCTCTCTGACAGTACTCACAGTGGTAGGTCGGCTTCTTGGGATGTGGTTGAGGCTTCGGGTTCTTGGGCTTGGTGGTGTTGGGTGTAGACTCTTTGGTGTGAGAGGATCCAGGTAGAGATTCTAGTGAAGTGTGGAGATGCTTGGGCTTTCAGACCCAGATGGGCTTCTTGGGTGGAGCTTTAGGTTGTTGCTGGAACACTCCATCCTTAGACTAACTAGCCTGGAAAGACTCCGTGGAGTGAGTCTTGGGATATCTCTGCTCAGGAGTCATCTTACTCCACTCCACAGCCTGGCTAATAACACTCTCAAAATCAGCCTTGGTATAGGTGTAACCTACCCCAAACCCATCCTGCCTCTTGAACTGCTGGATCGTCATGCCGAGTTGTGGCTCTCTGGCACTCACCCAACTTAGGATATGACGGAGGTAAAAGTTCTCATTCTGAGCATTAGCTAGCTCCTCTCTCAAAGAATCTATCACCTCCACCTGAGACAAGTAGATCTCACACTCTCTATCGACTTGGACAGACTTCTCAGCTTTCAGCTTGATTAACTCCAATCTAAGAGACAAGCAGTTCTCACAATAATGTGTGGAACTGATAGTGTCTCAAGCTCTAGCCTAGTCTACTCCAGTTCAGCTCTAACTCTCTCCAACTCACCCAACTGCTCATCACTCTAGGCTCTTAGCTCAGCTAAACTAGCTAGAAGGGATGAGCAGTCAACATAGGGCACGACGACAGTGGCATGAGCATCTTTCAGCTCTAGCTGAGCGCTCTCAAGCTCAGTGGCCAAAGCGTCTCTCTCATCTACCCTCTCTATGTACTTGGACTTCAGAGTCATCCGATCACACAACAGCACCTCGCAGTTAGAGCACTCACTGCTACCACCCAAGCAAGGGGAAGAAAATAGACTCTCAATCCTGCCGTTGGCCACGGCAAGCTCAATCTCAAGCTCATCTATCCTCTTCTTAGCCCCTCTAAGCAGTTTCTCCTGATACCTCAACTCCTGACGGTTCTCTTCAAGTAAATTAATGACTTCTTGTTCATAGGAGGATACCTTTTCATCGTCGTCGCCGTCGGAGTTGTCGGGGGAGCCCTTCTCTTCCTTATCCCCAAGAGCCATTGAGCAGAAGCTCTTGCGGGATCTTCGGCAGTGGTGCGAGCAGCTCTTCAGCTTGTCCCCGAAGGCCATGAAGCAAAGGCCCATCGGATCGTCCTTGTCCTTCCCCTTCCTGGTCACGATCTCCTCATCACTTGAGCTTGATGAAGAGGAAGAAGACGAAGACTGCTTGGAGTAGCTTCTCTCCATCTCGACGAAGAAGGCCTTGTCTCGCTTCTTGTTCTCACGCCGGTAGTCCTTCAGGGCCTTTCAAAAGAATCTTGTCTTGGGCATGCCCTTTGTGAAGGTGGAGCTATCGTGCTTGCTGGAGTCGTAGGAGCCACCATCGGTACCCTTCTTGTGACCATTCCGCTTGGGGAAGTCGGCGATGAAATGACCTAGATCACCACACTAAAAGCATCTAGATTTTGTGTCATGTCTTTTGAACATTCACTTATCATAGACACGACGCACCCGGTTGTTAAACAAACATAGATCATCATCTCTTAGTGACTCAAGTTGGTCCTCAATGATAGACATCAAGGAGAACCCAGCACGGCTCAAAGAAGAGGAGTCAGCAGAAGGTGTCGCAAGGGCCATGGTTTTTGATCCAGAACCCGTGAGATTTGATATCAACTGGACATCAATCTCTGTGGCCTTGAGCTTGCTGAAAAGCTCTGAGATAGTCAAGGTATCATAAGAGATGCTCTCAATGATAGAGGATACCTTGATCTCCTAGATCTTAGGGTCCAAGGTATGAAAAAACTTGAGCGCATGCTCATGATCTGAGACAAGTTGAACTCCCTCGGCCTTGTTGGCCCGAAGCTTGTTGATGATCGATTGGAAATGACCAAATAAGGATTCAACAGATTCACCCGACTTCTGTGTGAAATTTTCATATTCATGCTGGTAGGTCTGATAGAGCCGAGCCTTGACCTGGGCTATCCCCTCATGGTGTGCCTGGAGGGTAGCCCAGATCTCTGTAGCAGTGCTGAGATGGCTCACATGCTCAAACTCAGTGGGACCTAAACCAAAAAACAAAATGTTCACCGCTTTGTTGTTGTTTTGATGCTAGGCGATTATCTCGGGGGATGTACGCTTAGCAACAGGCAATATGGTAAAAGTAGCGTGAACACAAACATCCCAAATGTCCGAGCTCTAGCTCATGAGATAGGCTCGCACGCGAGTCATCCAATAAGTGTAGCCAAAAGCTTCTAGGGACGGGACCTTGCCATAAGAAGTCATGATCACTACCTGGGTTTAGAACCGGTTAAGGTATGAAAAACTCTAACCAGGATCTGATACCACTTGTAGGACCGAAAGTAGCGACTAGAGGGGGTGAATGGGCGCCTAAAAAATTCTTGCAAATCAATGGCCTTCTCCCAACACCGAACTCACCTCAACCAGCAAAAACAAAAACAGTTCACGGGTCCAAAAATAATCTAGCCTAAAAACGACCAGTGTCCTAGTTGAAAAGACACCAACACAGTGCTTAAAGGTAGATCAACAGTGCAATCAAGACATAAGCATTTCAAGCGTCATTAAAATAATCATTACAAGAAATCTGCTAAAGTTCACGCAAACCGAGAAGAAATATCACTGTTGAAATTTTGTCTCTGGTTCGAAGTCTGTCGAATTCTGTTCGAAGAAGTTAATCGAAGCCTACAACTAGCCTTGTGTGAAGTCCTGCTCGGAGGGAGGCTTCGCACAGAACACCGGACTACAGAAGCAGTGAAGCCTACTTCAGCAGGACCAATGTGGAGATAGCTTCAGCAGCGAAGTCCCTAACTCCTCACAAGGACTACCGAAGGCATAAACCTGCACGTTTCAACGAAGACCTTCGACGTACACCTTGTGCAGACTTCGCAATGTTCACCAAAAGCAAGAGACTAGTACTTTGTAGCTACATGTAGCTGCTATACCGGCCAGCACTGCTGCTGATGAGACAATACAAGCTACTACAGCGAAACAGTGCTGATGGGACTTCCAAATGCAGAAAATTTTCTCACGCAACTAGCTGGCTGTCATCTATTCTGCTACATTCACAGCACAATACAGTCTAGAGAAGCTAGCATTGCTGACCGAAATTAGTTCTTGTGCACAAAAACCGAGATTGCATTGGAATCACATGAAAAATAATGTAGCTAAACAAATTACCGATTTCTTTTGCAAGGAATGGCACAAAAACTCAAGATGATTAACGATAAAAACAATTTGCATCTAGACAAAGCAATCTACATGAAAACTTAGCACAACTCCAGAGAAAGTCACAAGCCGACAAAGAACTCTGCAGCAAACCGAAGATTACAAATGGATCATAGGAAAAGTTCGATGAGCACACCTATCAACCGGGATGAATAGCACAGTGGGGAAAAATCGCGGCGGCGCTCACAGGAAGAAGAAGGTGAAAACCAGGAAAATGACCCAATCTTTTATGGAAATAAAGTCGATTACAGAATAGGTAACCCTAACCCTAGGGATTGGGGCCCTATTTATAGGTAGCCCAATATACTAGGAAAAATACCAAAAGACCCTTAGAGTTTTTTACAGACGCTGAAATAAAATGGAAAAGACCAAAATGCCCTTAGGTTTTTTTACAAACTCAACTGACAGACTGTGGGCCTAAAGGAAAAATAGTAAAATCCTAAATAAAGATAACTTGTCCTGATGCGAAGCTTTCGTAGCAGCTACGGCTTCGCCTCAGAATGGTCAGATCCGAGATCAGCGGTCGTCAGTTTTGCGCCGAAACTGACAAAACATCCACCGTCTTCGCATCGGGTACTCGGATTGGGCCGGCCCGATTCCGCGGCTCCCTCAGTCCGGCAATCGCTCGCCGCCCGTGTTCCTGAGTCAATGCCGGTTAACAGACCAGTGGGTCCTCTACTGCTCCTATCCCATGTACTTGGATTGGGCCAGCCTGACTTCGCAGCCCCTCTGCCCGACAGTCACTCACTGCCAGTGTACCTAAGTCACACGCGGCCCAGACACAGCAGGTCTTCTCTTCTCTTTATGTTCTCTTGACTTCTGTTGACAATCACTCATCACATCTGGAGCCATGAGGCCCATGATCTTCATCATGGCTCCTCAGCTGTCAACTGAGAGAGCAGACCTGCTAAAGCAGAGGTGGAAAAGTTTTTAAGAGCCGGAATCATTAGGAAGGTGGCCCACATGGAGTGGTTGGCTAACCCAGTCTTCGTCAAGAAAAAGGACTTTGGCAAGTGGCGCATGTGCATTGACTTTACATCTCTGAATAAAGCATGACCACGAGACCCCTACCCCCATGCCCCGCATTGATCAACTTGTTGACTCTACGGTTGGCTCCGAGCTCCTGAGTTTCCTTGATGCATACTCCGGTTACCATCAAATCTGGCTGAAATGCGAAGACGAAGCCAAGACAAGATTTATAACTCCTTCCGGAGTATTCTGTTATGTCCCAATGCCCTTCGGCTTCAGAAATGTTGGGGCAACTTTTTCACGTCTCATTGCTAAAGCTCTAGGTCATCAGATAGGCCGAAATGTCGAAGCCTATATGGATGACATTGTAATAAAGGGTGCTTTAAAGTACCAACATAGTCTAGACTTAGCAGAAACTTTTGAGAGCCTCCAAGCATGTGGAGTTCATCTCAACCCTGAAAAATGTATTTTTGAAACTCAAGTAGGAAAGTTGCTAGGGTAATTAGTTTCGAGCAGAGGGATCGAAGCTAGCTCAACGCAGATAAGTGAACTTCAATGGATGGCTCCGCCTGAAAATTTGAAGCAAGTCCAGAAGCTGGCCGGACACCTCACAGCTCTCAGCAGTTTCCTGGCCCGATCAGCGGAGCGAAGCCTCCCTATTTTCAAAGCATTAAAAGGGTCCAAAAGTTTCAATTGGACACCGGAGTGCTAGAAGAGCTTCGATGAAATCAAGGACTACCTTGGAAATCTATCAATGCTTATAGTGCCCCTTGCAGAGGAAACTCTCCTCCTATATCTTGCAGCAACAGGCTCTGCAGTCAGTGCAATGCTTGTCAGAGAAATAGAGCAAAATAGAAAACTAGTGCAGAACCCAGTGTATTTCTTCCAAAAGCCTTGTCCAGAGCAAAAACATGGTACTCCGAGCTCGATAAATTCACGTATGCTTTGGTAATGGCCTCGCGAAAGCTAAGACATCACTTTTTAGAACATAATATAATTGTCCCTACATCGTATCCCCTTGGCGATATGCTTCGGAGCAAAGACTCCACGGGGAGAATTGGAAAATGGGCTGTCGAGCTAGCCCCCTTCGGCATTTCCTTCACCGCAAGAACAACCATTAAGTCTCAAGTTGTGGCTAACTTTGTTACAGAATGGACTCCATCTATAGTATGGGCTCCGGAAGAATCATGCAAAGGAGTGTGGATGGTGTACTCCGATGGAGCATTTCAAGCATCCAGAGCTGGTGCCGGAGTCGTGATAATTTCACCTTCAAGACAGAAAGCAATGTACTCTGTAAGACTCAACTTTAAGTCCACTAACAATATTGTAGAGTACGAAGGAATCCTTCTTGGCCTCCGCAAAGTGCACGCACTTGGCGCCACTCGGGTTGTAATCAAACCAGATTGTTAGGTCATTGCAGGGCATATTGACAAAAGCTTCCAGGCTCGGCATCCACATCTTGCGAAATACTTAGAAGAAATCCGCAAGACGGAGGCATTATTCAAAGGAATTTCTGTCCGAAGCATCCCACGAGCAGATAATCAGCTTGCGGACAACCTAGCGAAGGCAGCTGCTAGAGCATTGAATATCCCAAAAGGGGCTTTTTATTAAGAGCTTGTCAACCTTTCGGTGCCTCAGCCACCCTCGATAGAAGTATTTTGCAAACCAATCACTAATTAGCGGAGCCCAATATTAGACCTTTTGCAAAACAAATCAAGTTCCCTCGAAGGCCCAAAATTGCAAAGGTTACAGTCAAGGGTCCGGAATTATAAGCTTGTCAACAGAGTGCTATATAAAGCCGGAGTCTGTTCTCCTCTACTATGATGCATATCGCAACCTGAAGGCCAAGATATACTTCGGGAGATCCATGAAGACTTGTGTGGTAGTCACTTAGCCCCGTGGGCTTTAGCAGGAAAAACACTTCGTCGGGGACTTTATTGGCCAACAATTGTAGTAGAGTCAGAATTATTGGTTTGAACCTGTCAAGGGTGCCAATGGATGGGAAGACAAAGCCATCATCCTCCAACACCCCTTCAAGTCATTTCTCCGGTATGGACGATTGCACGATGGGGAATGGATCTCATCGGCCCCTTCCCAATGGTGAAGGGCATCTTAAAGTTCGCGGTGGTAGCAATCGAATACTTTTCTAAATGGGTCGAAGCTGAACCCTTAATTGCTATCACTTCGAAAAATATGCAGAAATTCTTCTAGCAAAATATTATTTGCAGGTTTGGAGTGCCTAGAGAGTTGACAATTGACAATTTCACCCAATTTGATGCCGAATCTTTTAGAGAATTCTGCGAAGGGCTAGGCATTAAAATGTGCTTTGCAGTCGTCCGTCATCCCCAATCCAACGGAATCGTGGAGTGGGCCAACGGAAATATTATGTCCGGCATAAATCGGAGGATTGTAGGGTTGGCAAAGGGGCTGTGGACCGAAGAGCTTTCTAAGATTTTATGGTCCATTCGGACCACTCAAGCTAGCTCTACAGGTTTTACCCTATTCAGGTTGTTGTTCGGAGACGAGGCCATGACTCCAATGGATTTGAAAGGTGGATCCCTCTGCACAATGGAGCCAGAAATTAAAAATGAAAGGAACACTTCACTTGACTTGTTCGAAGAAACAAGACTTCTAGATGTCGCCAATTTGACAAAGTACCAAGACTAGACGAAGGCATGGTATGACCCGAAGGTAAAAGTTAATGAACCTAGGTCAGGTCATTTCATACTGCGAAGTGTAATTGCTCTGGGGAAATTAGGAAATAAATGGGAAGGATCATATATTATCTTACGCTTAGGGCACCCCGGATCTTTTAAATTAGCAAATTTAGAAGGGGAAGAATTAGAGCATTCATGGCATGTGGAGCACCATAAACGTTATTATGCTTAGGGGCTCCTTGTAAAGAATTGTAAAGTACCTTTCTAAATGAATAAAAGCTTGTGGTTCAAATTATGCTTACCCCTCAATATTCCCTACCCTTGGTGGACGCATCAGGGGAATGCAGATGCTTGCGGAGGTAAGCATCTTTCATCAGAACCCAATAAACGGTCTCCAAACCATTGGTTCGGAGCTTCCGTAAAGGAGCCGAAGGTGGCCAAAACCTACGGATTCTGAGCCATTGGCTTGATAGCATCTGTAGAAGAGTCTAAGGACTATAAAATCACGGAGTCCGAACCACCAGTTCGGAGCATTCATAAAAGAGCCGAAGGTGGCCAAAACCTACAGATTCCGAGCCACTGGCTTGATAGCATCCGTAGAAGAGTTTAAGGACTTTAAACAAACATATTCTGATCCTCTGGGTTTGAAGCATCTAAAAAGGAGCCGAAGGTGGCCAAAACCTATGGATTTCGAGCCACTGGCTTGATAGCATCCGTAGAAGAGTCTAAGGACTTTAAACAAATAGATTCTGATCCTCCGGGTTCGAAGCATCTAAAAAAGAGCCGAAGCTAGCCAAAACCTGCTGATTCCAAGCCAATGGCTTGATAGCATCCGTAGAAGAGTCAAAGGACTTTAAACAAACAGATTCCAATCCTCCAAGTTCGAAGCATCTGAAAAAGAGTCGAAGGTGACCACACTATAAGGTTTCAAGGCCTAGGCCAAATAAAACCCATCAAGAGTCCGAAGTGACCAATTTCGGAGCTCTAACTTATAAGTTCGAAGCCCCTTCCAAAGTCTATAGCGACTATCTTTTCAGACATCGAACCATTAGTTTGATGTGTCACCTGCTCTACCTCTATTATGTAATATATATCATGATATGAACATACAGTTCGATGAACTCTATGAAAAAGTTTAGTTCGTGTTTACCAAGTACTATTTGCGAAGCCTCGGCTTTAATATGCCGGGCGTTGTGCGCGACCGGCCCTATTGCATTGCATAAGGCACCCCACCTACAAAGAGGGGAAGGGGAATATGGCACGGTTAAATGATGCTTCTCAAACAAATTATATTGCTTGGTTAAATCACATTACAAAACATCATAATCATGAAAAATTAGTATCTAAGCCTAAGTAGAAATGAAGGCCTCTCCGACCCCTAGAGCAACCTCTAGGACCTGCTCGGTTTTTGGATCCTGGAGTTCTTAAAACCTTCCTTTTGGTTCGAGTTCAATTGCCCTTTTGCGAAGCTCTCCAGACTTTATACTCTTTGTGAAGTTCGGCCCAAGTTAGAAATCGTTCGGAGCTAACCTCCGCCAGATCCTCGACTTGATGCCCCGAATCAGACCAATCTACATACTCTGAAGACGAAGATGTTATTACTTTATCTTCTTCTTTGATGTAAGAAAGGACTTCACTACAACATCGGGTGCTTTCTCTCCATGTTCCCCCCGAGGAATAGAAAATCGTGGGTGCCTATAAGGCCTTAATCTCTCAAGAATAGCCCACTGTTGGCGAAGCCCTTCGTCAAGTTCTAATACTTTGAGATCAAAATCCGAAGCTTGCGTGAAAAGCTAAAAATAAACATCCAAACAAAGACTTCTCGTTCATTGAAGCAGAAAGAACATTACAAAGTCTTTTACATGGCAAAACTGCCCTAAGAAGCTAGACCTTTGGGTCTAGAGGTGGAGCAATTGGAGGAGGTGGAGTCGGAGGCCTCATCTATGCTTGCCTCTGTCGACGGGCTTCGTCAATCCACGTCTTGGTCGTAGCTTCGCTATCTGCCTTCCAGGTTGCCCGGAAAGCTTCCCAAGCTAAGGCGATGTCCAGCAATGGTTGCAACAAGCCTTTGTCAGCAAAGCCAGCAGGCATTGAACCCTTCACCGGAGCAATGGAGACCCCGATGGCTTCGAGGTGATGAAGAACTCCTATCCCGGCTACTTTTCTAGAGATTTCTCCATAGCGAGTACTAGAGCCCTTCATCATCTTAGCCACCGCCTGGATCATCTTGAGCTTACAGCCAAGAGGTTCGTCCATCGCAGCTGAGGATGATGGGCAGACTGTTCCAAAATATTCTAGAACACCCCGGAGGGTGTCCATGGTCTGATCAGCCACACCATTATGCTTCACCTCGTCCCTTGTCATGTCGGTGGCGATGGTGGAGAGCTCAGCTGTCTTCGTCATCAAATAATTCTTCTGATATAGCTCTTGCTGGAGTGCTTCTCGGAGCCACACAAGCTCGGCCCCAGAAGTCACCTCCGCTGCTCGAAGCTTGTCGACTTCAGCTCTGGGCACCACCTGCTCCACTTGAAGCTCCTTAATTGAAGATGCCATGCCAACTTGAGCATGCTCCTCCATTCGAAGCGCCTCCTCTGTAATGGCTGTCGCCCTCTGCTCTTCGAGGAGTTTTACCTCCAATTGTAGGGACTTACCTTCGGAGCCCTTAAGAACCCTCTGGAGTGTTGTAACCTTCATTTTGAGCCGATTAAATTCGATCTCGTTGGAAGTCATCATCGCTCTAGCAAGAACAAATTGCTGCAAAAAGCAAAGTAAGTATGGTGTAATTACAATAAATTAAATATACACTTTGTCCTTCACATACTTGGAGGGTAGCCCTTTCAAGGGAAATGTCCAACTCCGATCCACTGGCTTCGCTCAGTGCGAAGACCAGTTCAGAGTTGCCAACCTCCTGGCTCTTTTGAGCCAAGGGCTGTAGGAGAGACCGATGCCCGATCCGCTGCTCAGAAAATAGGGCTAGCAGCGGAAGCCAGGACAAGATTATTTGATCGTCTTCGGCGGGATCCTCCTCCGAAGCCTCCATCGAAGGATCGTTCGTCAACCCTAATGGCTTCATCACCAAAGAAGGGAGAGGACCGGGCCAATATTTGCCTTTACCTCACCCCATTGCAGGAGCCATCGGAACCACCTCTTCCATTGGAGTGGACCCCTCCGCAGGAGTGACCCCGTCAGCTAAAGCAGCTCCAATGGAAGTAGCCTCCACTGCCGGAGCCACCTCTTCTGCCGGAGCCTCGTCCCTAGCTAGAGCCAAGTCCTCTGCCAAGGCTCCATCTGGGGTCAGAGCCATGTTTCTCCCCGGAGCATCTACGAAAGGTATTTGTCAATCATCTAAAAGATATTTCCAATATAATGGAATTATTTCACGTATGATGAATCAAGAAGAAAATACTGAAGGCTTACCTCCTCCTAAATTTTGGGGAAGAATCACAGGTTCCCCCATATACTCGTACAATCTAAGGTACTCCTTGATGTCCTCCCCCGAAGTTTGGTTTGGAGTGGCAGACGTAGAGGCCCGTACCTCCATCACCACCACTCTGATCACTGGTGAATCGGAGCCCTTCGGCTCCGCTCTCTGAGCCCCTACGGGCTCAGTTCGGACTGCCTCCTCCCTTTCAGCCATCGGCACCTCCTCGACATCAACCCGAGGTGGATCCTAGGTTTCGGTCTGAGAATCCCCCTCACCATATTCCATGAGTAAAGCTTCAAGCTCCCTCCCCATTCGGGCCTCTGAAGTCTCCTCCCCTTCGGACTCCTCCGAAGAAGAGCTCCGAATATCCAACGAAGGTGGAGACACCGAAGGAGATGGGAGTTTAGCCTTCTGTGCCACCTTTTTCGCCGGAGTCTTCACGTCCTTGGAGGTCCCAGTAGTAGCTTTCCTCTTTCGAGGAACCAGGCCCGCTGTGTCGAATATTGGAAGAGGAGTGGCTTCAATCCCAAGTGCACTCCACACTTAGTTGAAGCGTTCCTATCTCCCGACTAGCTCCACCCTCCATTGCTTCTCCACTGCGGTGGGGGCCCCAAGCACCCTCTCCGCTTCCCGAGCTAGTTGCTCTAGATCCATCGCCAATGGAGCCGCTGAAACAAGGTAACAATCTATTAAGAAAAAATACAGATATTCTATAAAACTAATTCAAGTGCAGGAGATATCAAAGTGTTACCTAGAGAGTTTGAAGCAATCTCTCTAAGCTTCCCCTCCGAAGTGTTGTGGAAAATAACGGGCCAATCGGCCCCGAGTGGAGGTATCCGGAGAGCGATGAATTCCTCCGCCAAGTCTCGCATGCTCATGCGTTTGGCCACAGAAGATAGCAACCCAAGTTGTGATGAAAGCAGACATGAGTCTGAGGTCACCTCCGCTTCCCTCTTGTACCAGATCACTTGTAGGGGCCCCGAAAGGCTAGAGTCTTCACCAACTTCGGCATAAAACCACCAGAGTATCCAAACAGAGTATCACCGGTCATTGATCGCCTTCGCTAGGAAGTTCTTCAAGTGCCCCTTTTGGAGCTGGAAGTTGACACTCTCGAAGGCCACCAACAGCTTGGAGTCTCCGGGCCTGTCGTGCGGCTTGGGTTGGCACGAAGATTCGTGGATCACCGCAAACACTTCAGACCTTCCTTCGCACCCTTTGGCTTAGAGGGCCCACTCAAATATATCCAATACCTATGTTAAGAAATTTATTGAAGGGATCCCAAGTCTAGCTTCGAAGAAGGCTTTGAAGATGACGATTTCTCCGTTCCTTGGCACCAGTATCACTTCTTCTCCGGGGATCCAAGTCCTCATCCCCGGTCCCAGTCTTCCGCTCACTGCCTCCTCTATGGACTCTGTCGTGCAAGTCGATTGCCCGAGGATGAAGGTTTGCTTCAACGGCTTCTTCGACGGTGGGCGGAGTTCCTGTGGCTCCTTGGGCCAGGAGCCCCCTAGAGCT
Source organism: Zizania palustris (assembly GCA_019279435.1). Lineage (NCBI taxonomy): Eukaryota > Viridiplantae > Streptophyta > Magnoliopsida > Poales > Poaceae > Zizania > Zizania palustris. The sequence goes on along the minus strand of JAAALK010000290.1, from coordinate 46,121,948 downwards.
CCTGCCATTGCTGCCATCGCAGATGCGGCCCAAGGTTGCTATTGTGCCAAGGTTGCCACCACTGTAGGCACTCTTGCACTTGTTCTCGCCATCTGTGGAGCACTCGAGACTTTCGGAGAGTAAGGGCAAAAGAGGAAAGTGTGGAATTGTTGAAGCACAAAAGCTCTATAAAACTTTTCACCGCTGATCCCTTTCCTCTTTTATAACTGCTCCATCCTTGTTCGGCATGATTCGCGCATATTTTCACCCTTGCAGATTCAACTCGTGTCAATGACAGGTGGGGCCAAAGGGTGAAAGAATGTAAACCCGCGGTAAACTTTTGTGGTTGTTGCTTTCTCAAAAGGCTTAACGACTATTTGAGGAATAACAGTACAAAAGTAACTGCTCTTTGCGGTTTATTGCCGTTATAACAGTTCAATTTCCTTCGGAGCAATCATATGGAGATCCAAGTTCGAAGCCAAGATTTGATGCATCTCCGATGCCAAAGATGCTTCGAATGGTTATAATACCTTGCATTCTTTCTAAGGTCCTAAGCATGAAAATATTTCTTCCGTATACTGCCCTCCTTGTTGTACAGGCTATCCGGAGAAGCGTATTCGAGGGGCTATTGTTGGGGTAAAATACTTCATCCCCATGATCCTCCAAGATTACAAGAAAATACATTATACAACGAAGATAAAGGCAAGTCTTAATCTCGGAGCCCAAGACCCCCTCCGAACTGAAGGGCACAAAGCCAAACGGTCCGTCCAGCCTTCGGCCTGAACAGACCCTCCGAAAGGCTTCCCCTCGAGAGTGGAAAACAACCAGAAGGATGGGACGTATGCTTTATCAACATCCTTCGAGCATGTTTTACCATATTAACCCTATAAGGGATAGCGAAATAGTATCCACTATGTTGGTTGTAATTAAGTGGTAAAAATGTCTTTTCCTTAGAGGTTTTACCTATAAATACCCCCTTCTCACCCTGTAAGAGGCATCGAATATTCAGATATTCAGTACACACTTCGAACTATTCCGAGCTATTATCCTATTCGGAGGCTTGAGATAGTCCGCATTCATAGACACTTCGTTTGTCAGTTCTTGGTCTTATAGTGCCTGTTAGCGTAATCCGTTGCGCCAACACAATTCTATGCCTTTTTTCCTGTTTTGCAATTCCTTTTAGAGGCCTATGATGCAAATTGTTATTGTGTTGTCTCATGTATGTCATCAAAGCTATGGGACATGTCCATACCCTTGCAACAACTTCTTCTTTCTTGTGCTGCTGGCAGGGTATGGATGTGCCCATGGGTTCCATGGCAGCCATGAACATATTTGAAAAACAACACAAAATATGGTGAGGCCTCAACAACTTCATGCATTGTTTCGTACATGAAAATATGAATGATTAATGTTCTTTGTTATAGATTATCAAAGACTTATACTCCGCCTTATATATATTTATAATGCTTTATTCGGGAATATATATATTTACCCCACCTCATAATGTTAGTCTCCATGGCATTTCCTTGACATGGCCCTCTGTTGGACCGGAAACGGCGAGCAGAAGGGGGGTGAATGGGAGCTTTTAAAATTTCAGACTAAAAATAGCCTTCTGTTTTACTTCTGTCTTCTGCGGAACAGGCTTCGAACACAGCCTTCGAAGTTCTGGTTTGGAGGTATTTCATAGCTCTGAAATCAGGCTTCGCAAGGAGCAAAAGTTCGAAGCCAACAAGACCTCGCTCCACCCACAACCCCGAAAACTTTGCTCTGCTAAGTTAGTGCAGGCTCCGCACACAGGGTGCCTTCGAGCAGGCTTCGCACTTCAACCTTCGCAAGAGCGGACTTCCCTCTGAGGACTTCGATTAGCTCTGCTAAGTCAGTGCAGGCTCAGCACACTGGGTGCTTTCGAGAAGGCTTCGCACTTCACCCTTCGCAAGAGCAGACTTCTCTCTGCGGACTTCGACCAAATACTCAGCGACAACAACTAGTGCTGGGCTTCGTACTTCGAAGGTCTAAACGCACACTGAACACACTTTGCCGAGGACTTCGACAAGGGAAGAAAACAGGCTTCGAACAGTGCTTCGCTAGTAATCAGAGAGGTCTAGCCTCCAGTTTACACAGAGCGAACAGACACTAAAAAACACACTTCACCCAGACAAACTTCTCACACACCTCTCCAGAAAAACTCACAAGAAGATGGTGCACAGAGAAATCAAAGCATGCAAAGAAGTATGCATACAAGTTCAAGCAGTAAATAAAAACAAAATCAAAGCTTCATTGCTTGAACAAGGAACACAAAATGAACTCACAGGATGAATACAAAGAGTGTGGCGGCTAGCACAGGAGTTCTACAATGGCTGCTCAAAGTGTTGATGTGACCTAGCTAGCCTCCACTATTTATAGGCACTATTCAGCCCTGTGAATAGACTACTTTACACCTAGGGTTTACACCGGTTTTGTCTCATCAGAACAGGGGGTTACAACTGGTAGTCTACTTTATTTGGAGGCTTCTTTTGTCAGCTTCGCATAGGGGACAACAGTAGCTTTTGCAGAGCAGACGCTGTCAGCCTTCGTAATTTTGGATCCTTCTGAAGCCCCCCTTCGCACGCGAGGGGTGCAGTAGCTTCGGTGAGAAACCTTGAGCCTGACGGCCTTCGCTTCACCGAAGTTAGCCTTCGATACTCAAACGGTTTTGAGCCGAAGCCGTCAAAGCCCTTGGGCCTTCGCACCAACACCTTCGGAGTGGACCACCATGGCTTCGCAGCTTCTCCCAGCTCGAACTCCGTAAGTCCATGTACCGAAGCCATGCATGGCCGAAGTACCTCCAGTCAGCCTCACTCTGGAGCCAGCTTCACTTTGAAGCCTGCTTCACTCCGAAGCTTGCTTCACTCCGAAGCCTGCCTCACTCCGAAGTCAGCTTCACTCCGAAGCCTACCTCACTCTGAATTCAGCTTCACTCCGAAGCCAGCTTCACTCTGAAGCCCCACCTTCGGAGTACCACCCTTCGAAGTCCCTCCTTCGTCCAAGGCCTCCGCATGAAGCATTCCATGAGCACTTCGTCGCAGTGTCTCTCCCCGTGCACACTCCTCGATGATCCTCACCCGGACCATGCCTTCGATGCACCTCGACTTCTGAGACCTTCGTCGGGTATACCTTTGAGTGTCTCCCTCTGGAGCATACTTCAAACACCTTGCCTCATTGCTGAGGATTTGATCCACCATACTCCGAAGTCACTCCATTCGGTGTTCCCTTCGAAGTGTCTCGCCTCCGACGACTTCGTCTCGGAGTACCTTCACCCGGAGCCAGGCTCAGTACTTACTGCCTTCTCCTGGCGCACCTCGACTCGAGGTCCGACATCGACCCCTTCGCAACCTTCGTGATGGAGCTCCCTACTCCCCTGGCATCAAGCCTCCCACTTGACCCAGGTTCACTTTCTACAAACCAACTGTCGCCTCCGAAGTCACCTGCGCACCACAGACAAACAGACAAGTGTATCCAGTACCCCGGAGACCTCTCTAGGTAAACTACCTTCGATACACACTCCGGTGTACCGCCCAAAGTACCGAGCCCTTCGGTACAACTCAGTCATCGTGTACTGTCGGACCCCTCCGACAAGCACACTCCGCTGCAACAGCTGCAGCAACCAGACCCACCGAACCCTTCAGTGAAACAACCTCCGAACCCCTTCGGAGGGACCCCTTCGAATCAGAGGACAAAAAATGTCAATCACTCATCACAGACTCCGAAACAAACCCTTGGTTTCTCAATCTCCCCCTTGATGAGTGCATTGACAACCAAATTCAAGTTCAAGAAAATTTGAAAAATTTCAGCACACAAGTGACCATAAAAACTCAGAAACGAGCCAAATCATGTCATTTGACAAAAGAATTTTCCTCCCCCTTTTCAAAAGAGTAAAATCCTCTTCGGCAAATCTCCCCTTTGCAAGATAAAAACTCCCCCTAAGTTATTTTACCCCTTTGCTGCAGAGAACTCAAAAATTTCTCCCCCTTTGGCAATGCAAGCATCAAGGAGCATGTAAAAGATGAATAGCTTCGAAATGGACAGAATTGCAAAGACATATAAAGCAAAAATATGCCAACCTTAATATCAATTATCATGTGCTCAGCTCAATTTAACATTCTCTAAAAACATGATGACATCATGTGATTTTATCATTTTGAAATAAACGCATCACCACTCAATCAAGGTAACTAGACAAGTAAAAGCAAGGACTGCGCAAAGCTAGTCAATTTCTACTCTAGACAGACAAGACCAGTTCAAGTGGAGCAATAAAAGCAAACTTGATGATCAATGAATTTGCTGTTCTTTTCATAATGTTAGGGGTTATTTGTTTCTCTACCTTATACTTTCCAATCAAGACAAGCCTATGTATGAGAGCCATTAGAAGCTTAAGGCGGTGATTTTGGCATATACTACACTATCCCAGTTCAGACCAATGTGCAATGGTAAGTAGTCTAGAATAGGGTAGTGCGACAAACAAACCCACCTGGATCTTTTTGCTTTGAAGCATGCAAATCATGGATTTTCGGAATTTAATTAAGTGAACAATTTGTTTAGCATTTGATGAATATCCATAAGTAAGTAGAACAATTTTTCAAGTTGCAATGTTTAGCATCCAGAGAAAAGGTGTCTTGCTATCAAGCAGAGAAAAGATAGCTAAAGTAGTCCTGCCTAAACATGCTAGATTCAAGACTAAGCAGTGAGCATGATTTGATTTTGGAAAGAAAAATCATGCACATAATGTTTCAGACATATTAAATAGAGCTGAGCTGTCATGATTACATGAATTAAAATCAGGCATATAAATGCAAGAGATGTAAATGCAATTTCACACACAATGAGCATATGCAAGACAGTCAAAATCTGCTCCCCCTCACAAAATGTCGTAAGGGTGACAAACACCAAGTTCCCCACGCAAGTAGGCAAAACGAGAAGCATAGAGGGGTTTTGTGAAAATATCGGCTAGCTGGTGTTGGGTATCAACATATTGAAGTTCAATATCACCCTTCTCATTATGATCTCTAAGAAAATGATATCGCACATCAATGTGTTTGGTTCTGGAGTGCTGAACCGGGTTGTTTGCAATACAAATAGCACTAGTGTTATGACAGAAAAGTGGAACACTCTTATAATCCAACCCAAAATCCCGCAAAGTGGAAACCATCCACAAAATCTGAGAGCAACAGCTAGCTGCAGCAACATATTTCTCCTCAACCGTCGATTGTGCAACACTAGACTATTTGCGGAAAGACCAGCAAACCAGAGAAGTACCTAGAAAATGACAAGTACCAGAGGTACTTTTCCTATCAATCCTACACCCAGCAAAGTCTGCATTGGAATAACCTCGAAGACACAAAGAGGAAGATGCATAATACCAAATGCTGAATTCTAAGGTATGTTTGAGATACCTGAGAATGCGCTTTACCGCTTGGCGGTGCGAAGCTTGTGGTGAAGCCTGAAAACGAGCGCACAGACATACTGCGAAGTGTATGTCCGGCCTCGTAGCAGTCAAGTAGAGGAGGGAGCCGATCATGCTTCGTAACTCCTTCTGGTCTACGGCTTCTCCATCCTCGTCAGGATCCAATGCTACAGATGTAGCCATTGGAGTGGCAAGGGGCTTCGCATTAGCCATGTCGAACTTCTTGAGCAGGTCTTTGGTGTACTTCGTCTGGTGGACGAAGGTACCTTGTTTGCTTTGCTTGATTTGCAAACCAAGGAAAAATGTGAGTTCACCCATCATGGACATCTCGAACTCCCTGCTCATGGCATCTGTAAACTCGGCAACCAAAGCATGAGAAGAGCCACCAAAGATGATATCATCCACATAAATCTGAACTAGGAGGAAATATTTGCCATGCTTGAGAGTGAATAGGGTTTTATCAACAGATCCCATCAAATATCTCCGCTCAAGCAGAAAATACTTAAGTCTATCATACCAAGCCCAAGGGGCCTGCTTGAGTCCATAAAGAGCCTTATGAAGTTTAAGGACTTTATGTGGGTATTTGGGGTTTTCAAAACTAGAGGGTTGTTTTACATAAACATATTCACCTATGAAGCCATTAAGAAAAGCACTTTTGACATCCATTTGATAGAGTTTGAATCCCCGGGATGTCGCAAATGCAAGTAAAATCCTAATGGCATCAAGACGAGCAACAGGTGCAAAAGTTTCAGTAAAATCAATCCCTTCTAATTGAGAATAACCCTGAGCTACAAGTCTAGCCTTGTTTCTAACTATTGTTCCATCCTCCCCTTGTTTGTTTTTAAAAATCCATTTTGTTCCAATGAAATGAACATTTAGTGGAGGATCAACTAAAGTCTAGACTTGGTTTATCTCAAAATTTTCAAGTTCTTCATGCATGGCATTGATCCAACTAGAATCAGAAAGTGTATGACTAACATCTAAGTGCTCGAAAGAAGCAACAAAAGTGGAATCAATGAAATGAGCATGAGAACGTGTTACCCTTTGATAAGGTTCACCAATGATCTGCTCGGGAGTTTGCATCCTTTGAACATGGTGTGGAGCCTCGTGGTGGGATGCAGTATCCCCCTAAACTTGTGTGTTGGAGTGGTCCAAGATGACCGATGTCGAGGTAGTTGCTTCGGGACCTTGTGCCGAAGTGGTTGAAGCGGGGTCGGCTTTGGGGGTGATGTCGAGGGTAGTAGGGGTTCATCCTCGAACTCTCTAGGATCTTCTTCTTCGAAGATGGTCTGCTCCATGTCGTGTTCATTTGACTATTCAAAGGTAGAACTAACAGAGGGGGTTGATTCATCAAAAGTCACATCACATGACTCGATGATAGTGTTAGTTTCCAAATTATAAACACGATAAGAATGACCATGTGTAGTGTAACCCAAAAAGATCCCGTCAGAAGAGCGTGACTCAAATTTATCCAAATTTCCACGTTTTAGGATAAAGCAACGACAACCAAAGACTCGAAGATGAGTAACTTTGGGTTGTCTCCCAAAACGTAGCTCATAAGATGTCAAGTTCAAAATTGAGCGCAAGAAGATTCGGTTTGAGATGTAACATGCAGTATTCATGGCCTTAGCCTAGAATTTTCTAGGAGTCCTGTGCTCATCGAGCATCGTCCTAGCCATCTCAACCAAAGTTTGGTTCTTCCTCTCAACAACACCGTTCTATTGAGGAACCCGCGGAGCAGAGAATTGATGTTCTATTCCATGCTCCATGCAAAAGTCAACAAAGAGACTGTTCTTGAACTTAGTGCCATTATCACTCCGAATGAATTTCAATGCACCAGAGAGTTCAGTGAAAAGTCTCAAAGCCAAGCTCCGAAAGTGTGAAAACACTTCATCCTTGCTGGCAAGAAAGAAGACCCAAGAGTAGCGAGAGAAATCATCGACAATGACTAACACATACCACTTGCCGCCTAAAGAACTAACCCGAGAAAGACCTACAGTGTCTATGTGGAGAAGTTCTCCGGGTTGTTCAGTCATCACTGTGGTGACTGGCGAATGCGAAGCGGCAATCATTTTTCATGTCGACAAGGAGCGCAAACTAAATTCTTCTCAAACTTGAGCTTGGGCAATCCTCAGATCAGACCTAGGGAACTCAAATGAGCGAGCAACTCAAAGCTCATATGCCCTAGTCTCCTATGCCACTTCCAAAGCTCAGAAGTAGAATGTGCAACAAGACAATGAGAAGAACCAGATGAGTCAGAAAAATCAGCTCCAAAAACTCTCCCAACTCTAAAGATCTTGCAGACAACAACGCCATCAGAATTGAGTACTTGCGAAGTATCGCGATAGAATCGCACTTCGAAGCCCTCATCAAGCAACTGAGATACAGAAAGCAAATTGTATCCCAGGTTTTCAACCAAAGCAACATCTTTGAGTGTGAAATTCGAGTTAATTCTTACCACACCTTTACCTTTCACTCTACTCCTTCGATTGTTGCCGAAGGTGATATGTTCCCTTTGCTTGGTTGTGGTGAGGCTGGAGAACCATGCTGTATCTTCGTTCATATGGCGCGAACAACCGGAGTCCACGATCCACATGCCCTCCAAGCCTCGGTCCGGCGCCTACACATGATAAGAAAATCTCGATTGCTCAGTATTGAGGTGAGTGAATATATGATGAGGCATCCAACACTGAGTGATACGTGTAGTAGGCACAGTAAAAGTACGCACAGGATAATCAGAATGATGCAAAGTGCGAGGTCTACCTACATGTTGACGAGGTCTCCTACTCTGACGAGGTACAAAGCTACTCGCCCGGGGTCTACCACCATTTGGAACATGGTGAACACCTCGAGGAGCAAAACCTATCTGAGAAGTGTGAGGAGCCTCGAAAATAGGACGAGAGTAAAACTCAGACTCATGCATACCTAAAGATGGGTAGTGCATGTTCTGGAACCTCATTGCCTGAGAGCGTCACTCATCCTTGATGCGACGAAAATAGAACCCAACCAAATGACCCGCCCTCTGACAGTAGGAACAATGAAAAACTCTCCTAGGGGCGCTCTCATGGGTCATAGGAGCAATCCTCACAGGCTCCTTGGGCTTCTTCTGAGTGGTTTTCTTGGGAGGAATTTTCTTTGCAGGAGGAGTGGTTTTCTTTGGAGTTCGGGTAGGCTTTTTGGCTGAAGGAGTGTCTAACAGAGCTCTCTCTTTCTCTAAGGTAGTGGGTGAGGTAAAAACAGTTTTGTTTACACTGTCTGAAGGAATCCTCTCAAAACCCAATCCTAGAGCTAACCCTCCTCTGTCAGCACACATCTTTGTTTTGGCCAAGAGCAAGTCCATCCTACCCTTTCCCTCAGTGCATTTGTTAACCACAGAAAGAAGGTACTCATTCTCAGTCATAAGGTTTTCAGCTCGCTATCTAACAGTGCCTAGCTGATCCTTAAGGGTTATGCAAGTGTCACACACAGGTTGCACATCCTTAGAACTACCGGCCCTATCCAATCTAGCCTCTAAGTCATGAACATGCTTATCACGTAAATGAATGCTCTCACATAATAAAGAACAGTTCATGCATTCAATTATACCATGAGGACTAGAATCAACCATCAAAAGCTGCTTCTGTGCAGTCTCAAGCTCAGATAGAGTTTGAGCATGTACAGAACGCAACTGAGCAAGCTCACCCATGACAACAGTACAAGATTCACATTCAGCATCATTAACTCTAGACTTAAGCATGGCATAATCAGTAGAAATAGATTCTATCCTAAGTCTAAGGTCTTTTCTATCTCTAGCGGCTTGCACAAGTAATCTATCCTGACCAAGAACTACTTCATTCAGTTCATCTAACTTAATTGAAAGCTGGTCATAGGATAGTGGTACCTCAGATGAGTCAAGCTCATCGCCGCTGTGATCGCTGTCGGCCATGAAGCAAAGGCCGGTGAAATCTCATCCCTTCTTGTCCTTCTTCTCCTCCTTCCTTGGGGACTCCACCTCAACCAAGCTCGACTCCTCAGTTGAGGAAGTGTCGATGTCGCTGAGAGCAGCAACAAATGCTCTAGAAGCGGCTTTGGCTACCCTCTTAGCCACCTTGCCGCGCTTGCCCTTCACAAAGGGTTTCCTCTCCTTTTTGTGGTATCTGGGGCGCTCACTCTCATCTCTCTTCTCGAGTTTTGGGTAATTGGCCTTGATGTGAGAAGTGTCGCCACACTCAAAACAACCACTAAAACCACCTCTCCTCTGATCCCGTCTCTCATGGTGAAAACGGGTGAACCTTCTAGCAATGAGAGCAAGCTCATCATCATCCAGAGTATCCACCTGCTCCTTAGTGACGGAGACCAGGGAGGACAAAGCAAAACCATCTACAAAAACACAAGTGTTTGATGTGCTTGGTTCTGTAGTGGCGCCATGGCTAGTGCTAGAAACTAGTGCCAATGATTGTGGCAAGGAGTTCCTATGCACTGCAATAGATGTCTTGGCAATCTCTGTGGACTTCAGCTTGCTGAAGAGCTCATCACAGGTCAATGTGTCATAACCTGCGGACTCCTCAATGCTGGATATCTTCACTTCCCATATGCTACAGTAAAGAGCATAGAGAAGCTTGATAGCCATGTCATGGTCATTGTAAGCAAGCGTTCCGTTGGACCGCAAGTTACTCACTATCGCATCAAAGCGAGAAAACATGGCATCTATAGATTCACCAGGTGCCTGCACAAACAACTGATACTGTTGATTGTATGTGCTTTAGCGCCTGGCCTTAATCTGTGTAGAGCCCTCATGAAAAATAGTGAGTGTAGTCCAAATCTCCCTAGCTGTCCTAAGGTGCTGCACCCTATCAAACTCACTCCGACTCAAACCAATGAACAGTATGTTTCTAGCCTTGGAGTTGGTATTATACTGATCCTTCTCTTTTTGAGAGGTGCGAGTTTCAGGGATGGAGTATTGTGAGTCCACAATCTCCCAAATAGCATTTCCTTGGCTTAGCAAGTAAGCCTCCATGCGCACCTTCCAGTATGCAAAATCAGTCCCATCGAACAGAGGTATTTTACTAACTCTGTCCATGTCGCCAACGGATCACAAAACCGGTTAAGGTCAACTGGTGATCTTAACCCGCTTTGATACCAATTGTTGGACCGGAAACGGTGATCAGAGGGGGGTGAATGGGAGCTTTTAAAATTTCAGACTAAAAATAGCCTTCTATTTTACTTTTGTCTTCACCGGAACAGGCTTCGAACACAGCCTTCGAAGTTCTGGTTCGGAGGTATTTCACAGCTCCGAAATCAGGCTTCGCAAGGAGCAAAAGTTCGAAGCCAAGAAGACCTCGCTCCACCCACAACCCCGAAAACTCAACTCTGCTAAGTTAGTGCAGGCTCCGCACACAGGGTGCCTTCGAGCAGGCTTCGCACTTCAACTTTCGCAAGAGCGGACTTCCCTCTGAGGACTTCGATCAGCTCTGCTAAGTCAGTGCAGGCTCAGCACACTGGGTGCCTTCGAGAAGGCTTCGCACTTCACCCTTCACAAGAGCAAACTTCTCTCTGCGGACTTCGACCAAATACTCAGCGACAACAACTGGTGCTAGGCTTCGTACTTCAAAGGTCTAAACGCACACTGAACACACTTTGCTGAGGACTTCGACAAGGGAAGAAAACGGGCTTCGAACAGTGCTTCGCTAGTAATCAGAGAGGTCTAGCCTCTAGTTTACACAGAGCGAATAGACACTGAAAAACACACTTCACCCAGACAGACTTCTCACACACCTCTCTAGAAAAACTAACAAGAAGATGGTGCACAGAGAAATCAAAGCATGCAGAGAAGTATGCATACAAGTTCAAGCAGTAAATAAAAACAGAATCAAAGCTTCATTGCTTGAACAGGGAACACAAAATGAACTCACAGGATGAATACAAAGAGTGTGGCGGCTAGCACAGGAGTTCTACAATGGCTGCTCAAAGTGTTGATGTGACCTAGCCAGCCTCCACTATTTATAGGCACTATTCAGCCTTGTAAACAGACTACTTTACCCCTAGGGTTTACACCAGTTTTGTCTCATCAGAACAGGGGGTACAACTGGTAGTCTACTTTATTTGGAGGCTTCTTTTGTCAGCTTCGCAGAGGGGACAGCACCAGCTTTTGCAGAGCAGACGCTGTCAGCCGTTGCAGTTTTGGACCCTTCTGTAGCCCCCCTTCGCACGCGAGGGGTGCGGTAGCTTCGGTGAGAAGCCTTGAGCCTGACGGCCTTCGCTTCACCGAAGTCAGCCTTCGATACAGAGACGGTTTTGAGCCGAAGCCATCAAAGCCCTTAGGCCTTCACACCAACACCTTCGGAGTGGACCACCATGGCTTCGCAGCTTCTCCCATCTCGAACTCCGTCAGTCCGTGTACCAAAGCCATGCATGGCTGAAGTACCTCAAGTCAGCCTCACTCCGGAGCCAGCCTCACTCCAGAGTCAGCTTCACTCCAAAGCCTGCCTCACTCCGAAGTCAGCTTCACTCTGAAGCCCGCTTCACTCCGAAGCCTGCCTCACTCCAAAGTCAGCTTCACTCCGAAGTCATCTTCACTACAAAGCCTGCCTCACTCCGAAGTCAGCTTCACTCCGAAGTCATCTTCACTCCGAAGCCCCACCTTCGGAGTACCACCCTTCGAAGTCCCTCCTTCATCCAAGGCCTCCGCATGAAGCATTCCATGAGCACTTCGTCGCAGTGTCTCTCCCCGAGCACACTCCTCAACGATCCTCACCCGAACCATGCCTTCGATGCACCTCGACTTCTGAGACCTTCGTCGGGTATACCTTCGAGTGTCTCCCTCCGGAGCACACTTTGAACACCTTGCCTCATTGCTGAGGACTTGATCCACCATACTCCGAAGTCACTCCATTCAGAGTACCCTTTGAAGTGCCTCGCCTCCGAGGACTTCATCTCGGAGTACCTTCACCCGGAGCCAGGCTCTGCACTTACTGCCTTCTCCTGTCGCTCCTCGACCCGAGGTCCGACCTCAACCCCTTCGCAGCCTTCGTGACAGAGCTTCCTACTCCCCTGGCATCAATCCTCTCTCTTGACCCAGGTTCACTTGCTATGAACCAATTGTCGCCTCCGAAGTCACATGCGCACCACAGACAAACAAAAAAGTGTATCCAGTACCCCGGAGACCTCTCCGGGTAAACAACCTTCGATACACACTCCGGTGTACTGCCCAAAGTACCGAGACCTTCGGTACAACTCAGTCATCGTGTACTGTCGGACCCCTCTGACAAGCCCACTCCGCTGCAACAGCTGCAGCAACCAGACCCACCGAACCCTTCGGTGAAACAACCTCCGAACGCTTCGAAGGGACCCCTTCGAATCAGAGGATAAAAACTGTCAATCACTCATCACAGACTCTGAAACCAACCCTTGGTTTCTCACCCTCCCTAGGAGGTCATTGCTGAAGTTCTATGTTAGTCTCCTCGGCGACGTCGTATGGTCCAGAGTGGCGAGTCGTAGCCAACTATTGTGTGGTAGCATACATTCATAGGACTCATTTAATCTAAAAACTTAAACCTAACTTAATTTGAATCTTAACCTAATTAGACTCTTAACATAATCTAATATCTAATTACTAGTCGGGCTATATAGACCTACCAGGGCAAGGTTCGACTAGTATCTAGTAAACGATTAGTCAATATACATTAGCTCTTTATTCAATTTCTTGACTGCCTTATTTACGAGTCAAATGATTCATTTGTTCATGAATAGTTCATCTATTGTGGAAGAAGGATATCCTATCGAGGAGCTCATCTACGAGTCTCCTGCAAAAACAAATAAAGAGGGTTCATCTGAAGGATTCTCCAATAGTGAATCTTCATACCACTCTCCGGAGGATCCACATCTAGTGGAGCCTAGGAAGAAGCGAATGAGAGAAGACGTCGATGAGGATTACATTCCTGAAGCTCAAGCGGAGGTTATTATTGCATTAGTAACAAGTGAGAACAGCTTCTAGTCAAGGATTACATTCCTGAAGTTCACATTGTCTATCTTCGTAGGATGGTCCAAAGCGAGGAAGAAAGCATCGATTATTCCAAGTCGAGGAAAGAACAACTATTGTCCCAGGTATTGAGTCCTCTGAGCCAACAGCTGTTGAGCCCGCTGCCACTATATCCTCTGTAAATGCGAAGAGGAGAGGAAAATGAGAGAAGAATAGGCTGCATACATCTATCTACGAGGCTGAAGAAGTGTATGTTGATGGGGCTCCAAATAAGCCAAAAGAAATCACAGCTAAGTGGCACAATGACTGTGGATGTCTCGCTAGGGCGCGATGTAAGATAGATTAGAAAAACTAGAAGAGTGTCCCTGAAGCTACAAAGAATGAATTGTGAAAGCATATAAAAGCGCATTATAAATTCCCAGAAGATCGCTTAGAAGACGCTAAAGCTTCCACATTGAAGACTATCGGGAAATCTCTTCGTACATTCAGGACTAAATTGAACACACAGTGCCTTCAGAAAGGAGAGTCTCCCTCAACGACTACGGCTTTATCATGCCAAATGAATGGAACGAATTCAAATTATAGCATTGCTCAAAAGAAGCCAAACAAGAGAGCATCATGTTCAAAGAACTTAATAAGAAAAATAAGTTCCCACATAAACTTGGCCTAGGTGGATATGAGACCAAGGAGGATGAGTAGAGTAGAAAGGAAGAGGAGGACTGTGTGGCTGGGTTAACTGAACAGTTTTCAGGTGCTGATCAGCACACTAAGAGATGGATCCTAGGTTGAGCTAAAAAATCACCCGATGGCCAATATATCCTCTCCGACTCACAAACTAGTGAAATATTTCAGAAAGCGAAGGAAATCACTGAGTTGGACAAGACTGGAATGTTCAAGCCCGAGGGATGTAATGACCAAATTACATTTGCTCTCGAAAACGAGGAACATCGAGGGCGCACCCGAGGTGTCTCTTCTATAGCACCCTGGAAGAATACTTTCAAGAAGCAGGATGGTGCCACATACAAGAAGCGTCAAGCACGCATAGACGATGACGCAAAGCGCCATGCAGAGTGAGAGAGACACTTCTTTGAATTTATTAGTGAGAATCCAAACATCATGTAGGCTGCAGCGGGACAGATAGTTGTGCCAGAGGCACGACTTGGTGTACCAAGCAGTGTTGGATCAGTACGAGAGAAACTTCCTGTAAATTATACCAAAGAGGACATACCATACAGTCTGCATGTACCGATTGGATGCAAAGGGCATTCCCAAGAGGCTGCACGAGGCATTGCTATGCCTGGGGATCTATTTCACAATTGGCCTATTCCCGCGGAGTATACCAAGGTTTAGGTCAATGAGATCACCAATGACAGATTTATCAATGACCCCCTGGATATTCCAGTACTTGATGAGGGGATTGAGTCAATCAGAGATGCACTAAATAACTTTGTCTTATGGGTAAGCTGAGATATCAAATTACTCCAGAGGCAGTCTCTGACAAGTTCTCAGATTAGATCGCCTATTTTCTCATTGCAATCCCCCACATATCCTTTATCTCATGATATGCAAAATATATGATCTTTATCACCTGTTGATGAGCGTGAGATGGAGGAAGAGTCAGAGATGGAGCTAGTGCCTGATAAAGTGGCAGATCATCAAAAGGCTCAAGAACTCGAGAAACATGTGCCCGAGAAATTAGAAGATCCACAAATGGCTCAACAACATGTGTCGGAGGAAGTGACACAACCTATAGTGGCCGAGCCTGATCAAGTGGAAGAGTCAGTTCCAGTGGCCAAGCCTGATCAAGTGAAAGAGTTAGTTCTAACGGCTGAGCCTCAAGTGACAAAGCCAGTGGATGAGCCTGATCAAGTGAAAGAGTCAGTTCCAGTGGCCGAGCTCAAGCCCGAGAATCAAGAGGCACACCCAAAGCCCACAATCCACAAGACAATTGTTCAAGTTGGGCAGTGTTTTGAGCCAAAGTCTGAAATGCTCAAATTCTTTACTATTGTGAGGAAAACATGTTCTATGCCCATAAAGGTTCCCATAAAGGCTCCATTACAAAAGCAGGGGTCACTTTTTGTGGATCAATGGACCTATAGAGACAATGATTATATCGAGTACGAACCAGGCAAACCATTCTTACCCCAACGAGTACTTAAGAGTATGGACTAGGAGATGCAAACATTTCATGACTGGTACCTTGAAGCGTCTTCCTTAGGAGTTATACAAATAGAAATTAAGGTTCAAAAAGAAGTATTCAACTGCCTAGAGTTTACTCTTGTAGTATTTTTCGATGACTTCCACCGGATGTTCTGTCTGAAGCAAACCGACATCACAAGCATGATGCTCTAGTGCCTGTAAGTAGTTTTTACTTTGTCAATACAAAGCAAAAAATCAATCACGTCTTATATTGACTAGTGTTTCATAACATATGCAGTTTGAATTCATTTAGTGATAAGTCTAAACAATATCGATACTTGAACCCATCATTGATAAGTCAAAGTACACTGAACCCAGTACTAAACAAGAATGATGCAAAGTACCAGAGTGCGGGTCGAAAAAAGTTTCAAAGGAAGATATTCAATAAAGACCAAGACACAGTTAAGAAGAACAAAAGGAATTGTGCCACGTTATATATTGCACGGTGCATGTTTAAATGGAAAGACAGAGAAATGATAACTGGGGCATATAACTTTAAGTAAGTATACCCACTATATCCACTTAATCACGTTTTATCGATTATGAAACTAACATAATCAAATATTATTTCTTTCGATAGTTATCATTGGATTGCACTTCTGATATACCCGAAGAACTCCAAAGTTTGGGTGCTCGACTCTCTCGACAAACCCAAAAAAGAATATCAAGATATAATAAATGTTCTTCAGAGTGCATATAAATATTACGTAGAAAAGTTACATGGCCCACATGATCCACAAAGGCCAAAAAAATGCATATCAAAACTAACTATCCAGTAAGATTATATTTTGAAATTTATTAATTCTAATAATAAAGCCAAACTATATATCATTCTAACTTTGTCTATTTTGAAGTGTAACAAACAACTTCTTGGTTCAGTGCATTGCGGTTATTACACTTGTGATTTCATGAGCAATGACTTAGGAAAATTTGCGCAGACAGATTCTGAGGATACTAATAAAGTAAGTTGATTTATTGTGTGTTAATCTAATATAACCTACAACGTATGTACTTATATGTTACATATGCAGGCGTCATGTCCATCAACCGTTGCCGAGAAGAACCAACTCTCTGATGCAAAAATGTATGGAATCGTATCAAGGATGTGCCGCTTCACGATGCATGAAATTATTCATGAGCAAGGAGTATTCTTCGATCCTGAACGTGAAGTGGCCAAGCATCCAACTCTGGAGGTTGGACCGGAAGACCTAAAAGGCTAGGACAACAAATTTCCAAAAATTTTGAAGCTCAGAAGCAAAAACAAGATGCGCAAGATAGGAGTTGGCCATCCGAGAAGAAACATGAAACAAAATGAGCATTTATTTGTGAACAATTGTTAATTTTGAAGTTTTGATAGATGTAAACTTTGTAAACTTGATGTCTCATGAAATGTAAACTTTGTAAATTTGTAAATTGATGAGACTCGTTGTTAATTTTGAAGTTCTTATGAGATGTAAACTTGTAAACTTGATGTATGATGAAATGTGAACTTTGTAAATTTGTAAATTGATGAGATGGGTTGTTGTTGTGTTGCTGCTATGGATGGATGTGAGAGCTATGCATTTCTGTTGTTGTGTTGCTGCTGTGGATGTGGATGGCTGTGTAAAGCTGTATATTTCTGTGTTTTTGTTGTGGGGCCGTTTGAATTAAGGTTTATAACATTTCTATAAAATGGGGGAAACACAATAGTGGCGAGCATGCTAACATCAACGTGCCTGCCACTACTATGTCTAACAATAATGGCGGGCAGCTGATGTCAGCATGCTCGTCACTAGTGTTGACATAGTGGTGGCGGGCACTCTGCCCGCCACTGCTAACCCTGGTTAGCAGTGGTGTTAGAGCAGTGGTGGACTGGTTGCCCATCACTACAATATGTTTTTGCCCGCCGTTGCAGTGAGTGTTTGTAGTAGTGAGTGGCGAGAAGAACAGAAAAGCTGGCGGCAGTGAGGATTCCCAAGAAAAACAGGTGAAGAGCAGTAGGTAGAAGAAATACCAAAAAGTGAACTCATATTTTCTTTTAATTGAGTTGGTAAAAACTATAGGGTCTAGGGGGATTTTATCGGCAATTCAAAAATAGGAAAAGATGCAATTACCTCTAGGGTTTTTTATAGACTCGAAGGCCCACAGGGCTACAAAAATAAAATCCTATCTAAAGGTACTTCACCCTGATTTGAATCTTTTGTCGCCACAACGGCTTCACATCAAGAGCTTTGATCTTGATCCGACGGTTTTAAGCCAAAACCGTCAAAGCCTCTCCAGATCACCGACACGTGTCACCATCTGTGAAGTCAACTTCCATCAAGTCTGTCCTGCTCTCGATCCATCGAGTCACCTTGTCACATGCACTAGCCTCCCTTTCCTTGACTTGGTCAACACGTTGTCTTGATCATCCATCCGTACATGTCTTGCTCCATCTCCACATGTACGCTTGAGATCTTCCTCAATTTCAACCTGCATTATTGATGGTATGGCATCAAGCTCCCTGCTTGACCCTTATCACCCACCGCAGACAGTTGACTCGCATCTCAACCTTGCACAACATGAGACAAGCAAAACATAAATCTCCGCACAACACACATATCAATGCACACCGATCCCTTCGGTCGACACAACCATCCAATCTCAAATAAAGATAAATAAAATAGACAATAGGTGGTGGCAAATTTTATAATAGTAGTTGAGTATATTGCAGCTTTGGAAGCTACGAAGGAGGCTATTTGGATCAGAAAGTTTATTTTTGAGCTGAGTGTTGTTTCTAGTGCATCCAGTCTAGTGGACCTCTATTATGGTAATAGTGGAGCCATTGCGTAAGCCAAGGATCCTAGATAACACCAAAAGTCCAAATGTGTACTTTGGCTGTGTTGGGGGAAAATATCTCATCTTCGGGGTTATTGCCGAAGCAACATAAAGGCAGTCAGCTGGTTCGAAGGTTCCCCGAAGATCATCTTTGAAGATACCCGGAATCAAGTTCGAAGTACGAAGATAGGCATTGGTTCGGAGTACATCTTCGAACTAAAGCCCTCCAAGATCTTTTCTGCCAGCTAAGATGGAAGACTTATCTTCTTTCTCATTAGATTAGTCTTTTACCATTTTAGCCCTATTAA
This sequence comes from Zizania palustris, assembly GCA_019279435.1. Classification (NCBI taxonomy): domain Eukaryota; kingdom Viridiplantae; phylum Streptophyta; class Magnoliopsida; order Poales; family Poaceae; genus Zizania; species Zizania palustris. The sequence goes on along the minus strand of JAAALK010000290.1, from coordinate 46,103,269 downwards.
GGGAACCGAATAGTTTCCACTATGACGGTTGTAATAGAGGGGTAAATAGGTCTTTTCCTTAATGTTTGGGCCTATAAATACCCCCCATTTCACCCTGTAATAGGGACCGAATACAAGTTATTCAATACACACATTCGAACTATTCTAAGTTGTTATCCTTTCGGAGGCTTAGAACAGTTCTCTTCGCAAACACTTCGTTTGTTAGTTTCTATTCTACAGAAACCTGTTAGCGTAATCTTTTACGCCAACAGTTGGCGCCGTCCGTGGGGAACCTAGTCCGAAAAACTTCGTTCTCTACCAACTTCATACATCATGCCTCCTAAGCGGAGTGCACCTCGCAATCCTACTCGGAGGTCCTCTCGGATCTCCGGAGAGATACCCTTCGACACAATTGAAGTCGGAGGGTCTTCGGCTTTCCCTCCGCAAACTCCGGAAGGGGCTTCTATCCCTCGAACATACGAAGCCTCTCCGCCAACCCCTTCCATACTCCGACAGCCCGGAGTCACTTCTCCACCCTCCATCCCGATTCGAACTGATCCTACCAGTTCTCAAGACTCGGAAGGTCCTTCCGGAGGAGATGAAGATAACCTTGGGGATATGGCCATTCAAATGGCCAACCTTCAAGCTGAGGTAGCAAGGTGGCGAGAAGAAGCTGCGAACAGGCTTCGCTCTCAAGCCACCCCAACTATCCCAGAAGTGCCCGAAGACGACGATCTTGGTTATCCTGAAGCCCCGGAGAACGCCTCTTACGACAATGAATCTCCATTGCATCCTGAGCTGCAGAAGGTTCGCTTTGATCCAAAGTTTAAAACTTCGAAGCTCTGTAAGTATGCCGGAGATTAAGATCCCGGAGAGTTCGTGCGTTTTTATGCCCTAGCGATTGAGGCTAGCGGCGGAGTTAGAGACACTATGGCGAAGTGCTTCCCGTTAGCTCTTCAAGGAGTGGCATTGAGATGGTTCTGGTCTTTGAAGCCAGGATCAATCAATTCATGGTCGCAGTTGAAGAGGAAGTTTATAAGTAACTTTCAGGGCACCTTCGTGCCTCCTATGTCAACAGGAAGCCTTTTCCAGGTGAAACAGCTCCCCGGAGAAACATTGAGGCAGTACTTTAAGCGCTTCGCTCATACGAAGTCGCAAATTCGGGGGCTGTCCACATCTTCAGTGGTTGATGCGGCTCGGGAAGGCGTCAGTCATCAAGGCCTTCTGGATAAACTGCATCGGAAGAGCATCTCCTCAGTCTCACAGTTGATGTCATACTTCGAGGAGTATGCGAGGTCAGAAGAGGGTTGGCTTCGGAGGACTGCTGCTACTTTGACTGTATTGCAAGAAGTCAAAGCAGAAGTGAAGACTTCGGCACAGCTGCAGGAACTAGTCTTCGAAGTGCAACATGATCAGAGAAGAGGGCAAAAGCACCCTCGCTCTGAAGTCTTGAATATTGCACCCCCACAGAAGTTTGCACCAAGAGCTCCACAGTCTACGGGGAACAAGGCCAGCGGCTGGAGACCGCCAGGGAAAACGGCTGGCAAAGGCCAGACCCTTTTTGCTGTATTCATGGAGAAAATCGAAGCCATGCAACTGACACTTGCAAGGCTATCCTTACCCTAAGGGGAGAGTACTTGGAGAGAACTTCGGGTCGAGGCAGTACCGACCGAAGTCCAGCAGCAGCGCGCCCAGACCCGGTCCAGGCTGTGGCGCGGATAGAAAATTTTGATGCTGCAAGGCACCCTCCGGTGGCCAATGTTATGCCACCTCCGAAGCAAGAGGAAGGGCAAGATAGAGGAAAAAGAGTAGTTCTCCCTATCTCCGGAGGAGGTACCCTCGGAAGCATGTCCAAGAGACAGCGAAGAGAGTACGTTCGGGAAGTAGGTCATATTGGGACTTCGTCATCTGCAGCTGCAATGCCGGAGTGGTCTCATGTTCCGATATCTTTCTCTGCGGAGGATGAAGCTGGTATTAAGTTCCCGCACGCAGATCCATTGGTTATCACTGCTGATATTGCAGGGACTGAAGTCCGAAGGGTGCTAATTGACGGAGGTAGTTCGGCAAATATCATTTTTGTGCAAGCCTTCGATCAGTTATGCATTTCCAGGAAGCATCTCCTCCCAGTGGCTCGTCCTCTGCAAGGCTTCGCAGGACCCCCGCTTGATGCACTTGGCCAGATAGGCCTGGAAGTTACCTTCGGAGAAGGTTTATTAACCCGAACTGAAGAAGTTATCTTTGATGTGATAGATGCCCCGTATGCTTATAATGTCATCTTCGGACGGGGCATGTTGAATCAGTTCGGAGCTGTGGCGCATCACAACTACTTGTGCATGAAGATGCCCACACAAGCAGGAGTCCTAACAATCTTCGGAGATCAAGCCATTTCTAGGAGGGCGGAATATGGTCACGGTCCCCCTCTTGATCCGAGGCAAGTAAACAGTGTGCAGGATAATGAAGAAATTTTTTCAGCCTCCTCCGAAGCTTCGAAGAAGTCCTTTCCGAGACCAAGTCCCGAAGGAGAGATTGCAACGAAGGTCATTGTTAAAGATGGTAAAGAGTACACTTTTCAATTTGGTAAAGATTTACCTCCTGAAGTTGCAACCTCCTTGGAAAAGGTAGTGGAAGAAAATTTGGATGTCTTCGCTTGGTCTGACGAAGATATCACTGGAGTCGATCGGGATATCATTGAACACAGTTTACTTATAAACCCGAAGGCCCGGCCTGTTCGACAAGGACTCCGGAAGATGTCCGCAGAGAGAGCTGCTCTAGCTAAGGACTAAGTTGAAAAACTGTTGAAGGCTGGGATTATTAGAGAAGTGGCTCACACAGAATGGTTAGCCAACCCAGTCTTCGTCAGGAAGAAGTCTTCCGGGAAGTGGCGCATGTGCATTGATTTCACATCCTTGAATAAAGCATGCCCACGTGACCCCTACCCCATGCCCCGAATTGATCAGCTAGTTGACTCCACTACAGGTTCGGAGTTATTAAGCTTCCTTGACGCATATTCTGGTTATCATCAAATATGGTTGAAGCGCGAAGATGAAATCAAGACAAGCTTTGTAACTCCTTCGGGAGTCTTCTGCTATGTAAGAATGCCCTTCGGCCTAAGAAATGCCGGGGCTACTTTTTCAAGATTAGTTGCTAAGGCTCTAGGTCATCAACTAGGTCGCAATGTGGAGGCCTATATGGATGATATTGTAATAAAGAGTGCTTTAAAGCACCAACATAGCCTAGACTTAACAGAAACATTCAATAGCCTTCGGGCATGTGGGATCCGTCTTAACCCCGAAAAATGTATATTCAGAGCTAAGGCTGGAAAATTGTTAGGGTATTTAGTTTCAAGCAGGGGAATTGAAGCTAGCCCTACTCAAATAACTGCGCTGCAGAAGATGGCTCCTCCGGAGAATTTAAAGCAATTGCAAAAGCTGACTGGACGTCTGGCCGCACTTAGCAGGTTTCTATCAAGGTCTGCAGAGAGGAGCTTGCCAATATTCAAAGCTTTGAAAGGGTCCGAAGATTTTGCATGGACACCGGAGTGTCAGAGAAGCTTCGAAGATATTAAAGATTATCTCAGTAATCTTGCTACACTCACGGTGCCTATTGCGGACGAAACCCTACTCCTGTATCTTGCAGCTACAGGTTCAGCTGTCAGCGCAGTCCTTGTCAGAGAAGTAAATTTCAATGGGAAGTTGGTCCAAAATCCTGTCTATTTTGTATCCAAAGCATTGTCAGGAGCGAAGACAAGATACTCCGAACTTGAGAAGTTCGTTTATGCTCTGATAATGGCTTCGAGGAAGCTAAGGCATTATTTTTTGGCTCACAATGTAATTGTACCAACTTCGTATCCCTTAGGAGATATGCTCCGAAGCAAAGATTCCACTGGAAGGATTGGAAAGTGGGCAGTCGAGCTAGCACCCTTCGGCATATCTTTCTTGGCAAGGACAGCTATCAAATCCCAAGTCCTAGCAGACTTCGTAGCAGAGTGGACTCCACCTGCGAATTTGACTCCGGAGAAATCAAATGACGGAGTTTGGACTGTTTACTCCGATGGGGCTTTCCAAGCATCCGGAGCAGGCATTGGGGCAGTGTTGATTTCACCGTCAGGGCAAAGAGCAATGTACTCCGCAAGACTCAACTTTAAGTCTACCAATAATATAGCGGAGTACGAAGGGATTTTATTGGGACTCCGGAAAGCACGTGCTCTAGGGCTACAAGAATAATTATAAAGACAGATTCTCAGATAGTAGCAGGGCACGTAGACAAAAGTTTTCAAGTTCGGCATCCACAGCTTGCCAAGTACTTAGAAGAAATTCGCAAGATCGAAGCACACTTCAAGGGTATTTCCATTCGGAGTATACCAAGAGCTGAAAACGTGCAAGCGGACATTTTAGCGAAGGCTGCAGTCGGAGCTGTGGATGTGCCTGAAGAAGCTTTCTATGAGGAGCTCAATATACCTTCGGTGCCACAAATTGCCTCTGCGGAGATTCTTTGCATTCCTAGTGCAGATTGGAAAGATTCGATCATAGAACTCTTGCAAGGAAGAACAAATTTGCCCGAAGAGCCCCAGTTGTCAAGATTAAAGCTCAGAGCCAGAAACTATCAGTTAATCAACGGTATATTATACAAGGCCGGAGTATGTTCCCCTCTACTTCGATGTATATCTCAAGCCGAAGGCCAAGAAATTCTTCGAGAAATTCACGAAGGCCTTTGTGGAAGTCATTTAGCCCCTAGAGCTCTGGCAGGAAAAACACTTCGCCAGGGGCTTTATTGGCCCACAATAACAGCTGATGCGGAGAGCTTGGTCCGCACTTGTCAAGGATGCCAGTGGATGGGTCGACGGAGTCATCGCCCACCAACAGCTCTTCAAGTCATTGCTCCGGTATGGCCTATGGTCAGATGGGGTATGGATCTAATTGGTCCCTTTCCGTTAGCAAAGTGAAATCTGAAGTTCGCAGTGGTAGCTATTGAATATTTTTCTAAGTGGGTGGAAGCAGAACCCTTAACAGCTATCACTTCGAATAATGTACAAAAATTCTTCTGGAAGAACATTATTTGCCGGTTCGGAGTGCCTAGATACCTCATAGTTGATAATGGAACACAGTTCGACGCAGAACCTTTCAGGAAGTTTTGCGAACACCTAGGCATTCAGCTATGTTTTGCTGCAGTGAGGCATCCTCAGTCAAATGGAGCCGTAGAGCGAGCCAATGGAAATATTTTATCAAGGCTAAATCGAAGAATAGTAGGATTAGCAAAAGGACTGTGGACCGAAGAGCTTCCGAAGATTCTATGGTCCATTCGGACTACGCAAACAAGGTCAACAGGTTTTACTCCGTTCAGACTACTATTCGGAGATGAAGCTATGACTCCAACGGAGCTCAAAGGGGGATCATTTCGCAGCACCGAACCGGATATTGAAGAGGAAAGACAAGCTTCGTTAGATTTGTCAGAAGAAACAAGACTTCGGGCTGTAGCTAATTTATCAAAGTATCATCAGCAGACGAAGACTTGGTATGACCCGAAGGTTAAGCTCAACGAGTTAAGGCCGGGTCATCTTGTTTTACGAAGCATTATAGCACCAGGGAAGTTAGGTAATAAATGGGAAGGTCCATATCTAATTGTCCGCTTAGGGCGCCCTGGTTCATTTAAATTAGCTAATTTAGAAGGTGAAGAGTTAGCACATACTTGGCATGCGGAGCACCTAAAGCGATACTTCGCATAAGGGCTCCTTGTAATTCGCTTGTAATCACCTCTAAATTAATAAAGCATATGACCCTGATAGTTGCCTTCCCCTCATAGACTTCCAGCTTCCGAGTGGACGCACTGGAACCGCGGGGTCGACCGAGAGGGAAGTGTCATTAAGCTGGGTTGTATTTTCGGACTTCGAACCCATAAAGTTTGAAGCCTCTGACGTGGGGGCTGACATAATCCGGAGCCCAGGCCACTGTCTTGTAGGCATCCGTAAAAGAGCCCAAAACCACATTCTACGGAGTCCAAGCCATTGGCTGGTAGACTTCCGTAAAAAGAGCCGAAGGTGGCCAAAATCTACGGAGTCCAAGCTGCAGCTTGCAGACTTCCGTAAAAAGAGTCGAAGGTGGCCAAAATCTGTGAAGTCCAAGCCATTGGCTGGTAGACTTCTGCAAAAAAAAAAGCCGAAGGTGGCTAAATTATACGGAGTCCAAGCCATTGGCTGGTAGACATCCGTAAAAAGAGTCCAAAGAGACCATTGCAAACTCCGAACCATTGGTTCGTCAGAGATCGCAAAGACAAGCCGAAGGTGGCTAAAGCAAAACAGCATTTAAGCCATGAGCTTCGAATGTCTGTTAACATAGTCCAAAGTGACAAATTTTTTAAGACACTAAAGTGTCCTGAAAGTTATCTCAAGTGATTTCTTTCATAAAACAAAGGTACTAAGTTACCATTCTTCCGACTGCAAAAAGTCGAAGACATTTCATAAGATTTCAAAAGATCTTTAAATGGCAGAGGGGCTCCGAACCCCCAAAAAATTGTACTCCGAAGTTTTTTCTTTGCGCATAACCATCTTTGAATACATTTCGAAGTTGCTTATACCCAAAGAGGGGCTGGTAAATATGGAGACAATTTTAAATCGGCATTCATTATTGAAATAAATGTGTTTACAGATTACACTATGAAAAATTGGTATCTATACCAAGAAGGAATCGGAGACCTCTTCAGTCCCGAGAGCTAGGGGTGGAACGACTAGTTCCAACATCAGAAGTTCTAAGAACTTTACGTTTAACTCTCTTCCTCCCCTTCGAAGCTCTAAAATCCTTCTGCTCTTGTTGAAGCTCGGCCCAAGTTCGAAGTCGCTCGGGGCTTCTTTCCCAGCTTCTAAGATCTTCAGATCTTTTATTTCGAGCTTCACCTTCGTCTTCAGACCAATTAGTGTCTTCAGAAGACGAGGTGTTTGCGTCAACTTCTTTATCTTCCTCTTTAATATAAGACAATACGTCTTTGATTACTTCGGGCGCAATTACGCCGGAGTCATCTCGAGGAATAAGAAATCGAGGACGCTTATAACTCTTTAGAAGTTCGAAGGTGTTCCACAATGAGCGAAGTTCGTTGTTAAGCTCTAACACTTCGATATCTTCCATAAGAGGCAAAGCCTAAAAATATGACAAACAAGACTTTCATTGATAAATGTTTACAAGCATGAGCTTTACATAATCAAAAAATCCTAGATAATTCCTAAACCTGCGGGTTCGGAGGAGGCTGACTGCTCGAAGCTTGGCTCCGAACTTGCTTCTGGCGTTGGCCTTCATCGATCCAAGCCTTGATCGCAGAACGACCTTCGCCTCTCCATGAGGTTTGAAAGGCTCGCCAGGCGGCAGTCACGCCTTCGGAAGGATTCAAAAGCCGCTCGTCGTCGAAGGTAATGGAGCCCTCTGCGCTCGGAGTGATTGTTCGGCCCAAATCCTCGTAGTAACGAAGTAATCCGAGGGCAGACACTTGTCCGGAGAGTTCTCCATAACGCATGCCTGCCGTCTTCATTTGCTTCGCTGCTCCTTGGATCCTCTTTAACCGGCGCAGCAGAGTCACATTGTCATCCGAAGGAAGTGATCCAGTAGTACCGAAGTACTCCAGAACACCTAGCATCTGTTCGATGACCTCCGTAGCCACCTTCTCCGACTTGAGCTTTTCTTCAATTAGTGCATCCTTGCTCGAAGTCGTTTCTGCCAAAACTCCGGAAATCCTAGTATTCTCTGTAATTAGATCTTTCTTCTGGTTTAGGAGTTGGCTAGCTTCCTCTTGGAGCCTTACAAGTTCGGACCCAGCACTAGCATGCTCCAACCGCATCTTTTCAATTTCAGCCCGAAGCACAATTCTTTCTGCTTCGAACTCCTTATTAGCAGCCTCCAAGCCCTGTCTGGCCCTGCGCTCCGTTGAAATCATATTATCCATTTGAAGTACTCTAGCTTCGGAGAAAGATAAGTTGCGTTTAAGAGCTTCATTTTCTTCCCGAAGCTGAGCAATTTCATTCTCGCTTGATAAAGTTGCAGCGCGGGCCAAGACTGCTTGCTGAGAAAAGAAAAAACTAAAGTAAGAAATTGTTCATGTTTAATTTGCTGCTGGTTCGAAGATGTATTCCGAACCCAATATAATTTGCTAAAGATATTGGCTCGAAGATGCTTCGTACCTGGTAGGCCGCTCGTTCCAGGGCAACGTTAAGCTCCGAACTCTTCGCCCTGCTTAATTTTGCTACCAGCTCTGTCTCCCCGACTTCCCAACTCACTCGACCTAAAGGTTTGAGCAAAGTCCGAAGCCCTTTTCTTTGCTCCAAAAAAGGAGTTAAAAGAGGGAGCAGAGCCGAAGCCTCTTGGTCTTCCCTACTTGGCGAAGCTCCGGAGCGTTCTCCTGATGTCCTTGGAACTTCCGAAGATGGCCCCCCCTCAGTTGATTCACTTTCATCTGTTGACTCAGACGAAGTTGATCCTTGAGTAGGGAGAGGCTCTATGTGTCTTTTACCCCTTCCAGGCCCCTATTGAGTGACCTCCGGGTGCGGCTCCGAAGTTGTCGAAGGCCTTTGAATTGTGTCTTCGTGATGTACTTCTACAACAGGAGGCTCTGCAAAAACAAAAATATTATGCATTGTATAATTTTGCAGAAAATGATAAAGAATTATGCGAAATTTACCTTCGACATTCTGCGGGAGATCGAGCACTGGACTGCTCGGAGGATCGAAGGTGAAGTCATCATCTGAATCCACAGTTAAAATTTCTGCCGTTGGAGTATCTCCGTGAGCAGTCCTCCCTTCATCCACAACTGAAGTTGTAGGAACTTCAACTTCATCTTCACCCATAGGGGCTTCGATTTGCTCCTCTTGAGTATCCGGAGCTCTTACTTCTTCAATGTTAGCTTGGGGCTCCGGCATACCTGCAGTATCTTCAATGTGAATATTTCATTGAGCTGCATCTTCATCAATCAATCTCACTAATAATATACCTTCATCTTCTTTAGAACCAGAGATTGAGGTTCTTGAGCTCGAAGGCGCAGGATTCGAAGGTGCGAGATTTTTTGGCTTCCGAGCCACCTTCTTCACCGGAGTCCTTGCGGAGCTCGAAGCTCCGGCTTCAGCCATTCTTAGGCACCCAGTCCATCAGAGGGGGCGGAGTCAACTCCAACATTCCCCATACTCTGTTAAACCTTTCCCAACTCCCGACCAATTTAATTCGCCATTCTTTTTCAGTCGGAGTTGGGGCACCCAAAATCTTCTCCGAAGCCCTTACAATTTGCTCTGAAGTAATAGGGGCTGAAGAAGCTAAAAAATAATTCAAGTTAGTCTTTCTTCGAAGTAAATATGTACAATGCATGTTGGTTTCGAAGTTACCTGCAGGGCTCGAAGTTAAGTTGATTTTGAGAAGACCGCCTTCCGAATCATCCTCGAAGATGATAGGCCAGTTGGCCATCAGCGGAGGAATTTGCAGTCCGAGGAATTCTTCGGCTAAGTCCCGCATGCTTAACCTTCGGCTAATTTTCTGAAGCAGGTTAAGACGAGCTTCGAGCTGGCCTTCGTTGGGCTGCACTAAGGCTTCTTTCCGGAATTGAATTTCTTTAAGGGGCCCAGCCAGAGGACTGCTCGCTCCAACTTCGGCATAGAACCATCTCAGAACCCAATCAGTGTACCATCTAGCATTGATGGCCTTGGTAGGAAACTGAAGGGCATATTCGTCCCGAAGCCTAAAGTTGATAGAGCCGAAGGATACTACCACTTTTTCACCTCCGGAGCCTACGAAGGTCTTCGGCTGGCAAGTTGCTCTATGAAGTGCAGCGAAGATTTCTGCCCTCCCCTCACAACCTTCGGCTCTCAGCGCCCATTCGAAGATAGCTAACCTAGCTACTGCATTCGGAGATAATTGGGGGAGGGTTACATGAAACAGATCCAATACCTCCGCCAGGAAGTCTACAGCAGGAAGGCCCAAGCCAGCTTCGAAGAAAGCTTCGAATACTACTACTTCTCCGGGTCTTGGTGAGGGAATCGATTCTTTGCCCGGCTTCCGAATCATAACTCCATTACTAATTTTTCCCCCCGCTGTGATTGCCAAAGACTCTCTCTTGCAGGTAGAAGGCCCCAACTCAAAAGATTGATCCAAATACTTGGTTGATGGCGGGCATAGACCTTGGTCATCGGCGATTTGGGGATTTCTCCCCCCTGCCGCCATGGATGTTGCCGCCGACATCGGAGGTGCCGCCGCCAACGCTGCTGCCGCTGCTGCTGCGGCCGCCTGCTGCCAAGCCAAGGCCGACGGAGGTGCAGATCCCTTAGTCTTCACCATCGCGATCGTCGGATTGCTCTGAGGAAATGGAGGCTAGGGCTCAAGAACTCAAAGGGCTAAAAAGTTTTTGGTTGCTAGAATGCGGTGAAAAGGTAACCGGGTAATTTCTAGGCCCTCTATTTATAGCCTAGACTTCACTTTCTTACCGTTAATCCATGTCGTTTCGCATTCCTGCCGTTACTTCTTTTACGAAATTAACGCCTGCTACAGTTTCGTTGGAAACAGAAATTTAACGGCTATTTTCTCTAAGTCTAAAAGACTTTCGAACTTCTTGAGTCGGTTCTAAGATAGTTCGAAAAGTAACTACCTTAAGACTGATTCGAAGTTCATAACTTCGTGCATTTCGGAGATAAAATAAAAACCAATAACCCCTATGTTTGGTTATCTTTTCCTTCCGTATACTGCTCTCCTAACGTTACAGGTCAAACGGAGAAGCGTATTCGAGGGGCTACTGTTGGGGGAAAATATCTCATCTTCGGGGTTATTGCCGAAGCAACATAAAGGCAGTCAGCTGGTTCGAAGGTTCCCCGAAGATCATCTTTGAAGATACCCGGAATCAAGTTCGAAGTACGAAGATAGGCATTGGTTCGGAGTACATCTTCGAACTAAAGCCCTCCAAGATCTTTTCTGCCAGCTAAGATGGAAGACTTATCTTCTTTCTCATTAGATTAGTCTTTTACCATTTTAGCCCTATTAAGGGAACCGAATAGTTTCCACTATGACGGTTGTAATAGAGGGGTAAATAGGTCTTTTCCTTAATGTTTGGGCCTATAAATACCCCCCATTTCACCCTGTAATAGGGACCGAACACAAGTTATTCAATACACACATTCGAACTATTCTAAGTTGTTATCCTTTCGGAGGCTTAGAATAGTTCTCTTCGCAAACACTTCGTTTGTTAGTTTCTATTCTACAGAAACCTGTTAGCGTAATCTTTTACGCCAACAGGCTGTATCACCAAATCTGAGTGATCATAGAGAGAGGTGATATGAAGATTTGCAAGATGCAGACGGATTTGAACATAGCAAATCCATTGACAAAGCCACTTCCACGGCCCAAGCATAAGGCGCATATGAGCTGCATGGGTATGAGATACTTGCATGAGTCATGTGTATGTGGGAGTTGCTAGTGATGTCTATGCTAATGTATGAGGATAATTGTAATCTTGTTCCTTGAATAAATATTGTTTGCATTTAATTAATAAGTATGACTTGTTATGTGAAACTATTTGCTTTATGACGATGTTGTTCAAAAGGGTCTCTAATCTTATCATCATGTGGGACAGTGATGATACAAGGATTAGTACATTTGACTAATTGATGATTGTGCTTCACAGATCATAGACATAGAGATGTCAAATGAGTGATGTGGACACATGTTGGTGAACATGGTGTTGGACAGACCTACTTGAGATACTGCTGAGATTGTTTTGTGCAAATAGTTGTCATCTCAAATGGTGTACCTACAGAGTCCTTGGACCAGAGATCGTCATTTGATTCCAGAATGCGTAGTGACACACTTAGATGTTTCCTAACACTATTCCGTAACAAGGTAGTAATAAGGGTTGTTTTCAGGTGTGTTGTGAAACATGTCTTGGGATATGAGTGGTCAAGATGGAATTTACCGCTCCTAATAACGGGCGAGTCGTCTCTAGGCCCCTCGAGGTATTGGATTGGAAAAGTGCATGGCCATGCCACTATGACTAAGGAGTTAGTCATGATTTGAATCCAATGCTTGATCAAGTGAAATGTCGACCTAACGAATAAGGGTGGTACGTATCTCGCCTTGAGCTTGACTGACGGCGTGTGGTAAAGGGACAAGTGTGTGAGTATATCAAGGTTCATGAAATTTTTATTTTGTATGCTTTCAGGGGTCAATATGTGCTGCTAGGTACCACTATTGATCAGTGAGTCTGAAATGGTTTCTGGTAAACAGTTGTTAGTGTATGAACATATCGGGTCACACACGTAAGGGGATGGATTAAAAACATGTGAAGAATTGGTTCTTGTGCAAGTGGGAGATTAAAGGATATGCCCAAGAAAATTTCGTAGATCGAAAGTTCCGATAGGTAGTATCGAAAGTTCTGATTATTATTTGGTCTCGATATAGAGAGCAAATGTTGCTTCAGAAGTTCCGATATGGTACCAGAAGTTTCGACTAGCCGGAAGTTCCGATTCAGAATCAGGGAATTTTTGTACTGATCAGAAGTTCTGATATGGTATCGGAAGTTTCGAGATGGGTGAAAACAGATTGGATCTATTGCAGGTCGTGCTGAATTTGGAGACCAAAAAAATACCTTGTCGAAAGTTCCGATCCAGGATCGAAAGTTTCGATGTGGGGTATCAGATTGGATCTGTTACCAATATGAATTAGTTGTAACTAATTTGTGAGTTCCAAGATGTGCTCGACCCAGGGGGCTTTAAGCCCTATATAAAGAGAAGAGGAGGAGGTCTTGGAACTAAGAATAAGACTAGATTGGATCTAGACACCATAGACTCATCTCGTCCCTTTCTTGATCTCAAACGTTGAGGTCGAGGATTTCCTGTCTCTCACATGCGGTGCTAGCACGCTACCGTGGGAGGAACTCCATTCCTATATGTGTGGACTCCGTGGAGGCGTTGCTCTATATGCGATGCTCGTGGCTGTTACCAAAAGGAAAGGCGACTTCTTCATCGATTAGATCGGTGAGGAACAGCTGGGACAAAGCGAGGATAGGCTTGACACGCTTCATCAACCTCTTCTTCCGCTGCATCTAGCGTGTCAAGTGCTAGAAGGTAACTATCTATGATCTCACACGGGCATGAGTATTGGGTCTTAGGGCGGAAATTTTGAATTTGCCATCTAGTGTAGCTTCCCTATTCTCCAACATCATCCTCCTGCTGGTTCGGCATGGGATACCGATCAATTATTGGAGCCTATTGGTACTGATCCAGCAGAATAACATTGTATCGGTGTTGTTCTTCATTGGAATAGGATGGTTCTCTATAGTACGTAGTCTGATGGTATCCTTGGGGGATGCCATCTAGTGCACCCCTTGGCGGCATGAGGTTGGGCAACATATTCCTTGCGACTTCGTACGTGGGTTGGGGTACTTCATGCCTGATCAGCCCTTGTGGCACAGCCAAAGGCTAGGATGGTGGTGTTCCCCTCTAGAAGATGTACGTGTTTTGTGACAGGTCTTGCCTACCTATCCCTTGTAGCACAAGGGTAGGTAATGAGGCCGTCATGCTCCCTTCAACACCAAATGAAGTGTTCGGTCGGTCCTGCCCCACCGGCCCTTGTGGCGGTGGTGCCGGCCGAGTGTGTTGAGGATTTTGCAGTATGCGAGGTTGACGGGGAAGTACACCAGACCTTCCGCCGACTCCTGAGCTATCGTGCTGTCAACAGTCTACTAGATCAACCCATGCAATCTATTGACCAATACCTCAGACTAATTGATTAGAGCGTGATGGAGAGCATTATCGATGACTTCTTGAAAGCTGATCTAAGGTCTTTCAGTCTATTGGACGATCTTCTCAACTAGGGTTGGCTTCAATAATTGATTTCTTTAGACGGGGCCATATCGGGTCATGCCGAAGGCCTCAAGAAAGAACTTCTGGTAGTTTTCTACATGATCCATTTTGTCTGCCCTTTGCTCATCGGTCAATGCCTCCATGGTAAATGAAATGATGTTATTGTTGTCGATTTTTCCCGTCATGGATGAATAGTTTGAAGGAGGTCCCACCGGGTGTGTGCCAAAAAGTGTGTTAGTGTCGTTTTTGGTCACACATGTGGCCTGGGAGGTCTTCTTAACTCTAGTGCAGGTCCTACAATCTTAGAAGAAAGGGGGTTCTTAGCATGCCAATCAATTTGACCCTACAAATGATAAGGGATGAAAAGAATGGCATTAGTAGCAAAGCTGATCGACTAACAAGTCGATGACCATTGTGATAAACAGATACATGGGCAGTGGAGCCAATCGGCTGTCAAGCCGACGACCATGTATAGATTATCGGGATCGGTAATACCATTGGCCAATAGGACAAACATCCCAAGCACAAGAGCGGATGAATACCCTCCGATGGAAATAAAATGAAACATGGAATTAAAGATAACCTATAGGCTTATACTCGGATAGAAACTAATCTACCATACCAAATAACACATCCATAATATCAAATCTTATAGTATAAGGAATATACCATTATCACATGTTTGTTTCATCTTGCTTGTAAAGCTGAACGTGAAGTGTATGATCGTCAGCGATGGAGATGGCCTAACAATTCTACAGGTCGCTATTCATCTTGGTGGTGCTGCACCACCCTCCTCTGTAGCCAAGTCCAACACGCCCTCTTCCAGGGGGCCACCCATGGCAACTCCAGCCTCTTCTAATGGCCCTTCTCATAGCTATATGTCTTTTGTTGCTTTCACAGGAAAAATGAACGACATTCAGTGTCACAGATGTTGTGGATCACATAGATTGAAGTTGCACTTTCGCGCGTGTGATGATTGTTCATGAGGACGGTGAATATGATTCTGCGAGTGACTATGATGAAGAAACGTTAGCCCTCATTACTACAAAGGATGAAGACAATCCTGTTTCAGATCATGACATGGAGATTATGGACGTCAAAGCTACAAATTAGTACAAGAGTTTAATTGCACAACGTGTCTTAAGCGTGCAATTGAGCCCAGCCGAGTGTAATCAGTGCCATAATTTGTTCCAAACAAGAGTTGTGAATGAACGTGTTATAAGAATCATCATTGATGGGGGAGCTGTAACAATTTAGCTAGCATTGATATGGTGGAGAAGTTTTCTCTCAATACACGACAACATCCCCATCCATACCACATTCAATGGTTTCACAACACTAGTAGGTTCAAGGTAACAAGAACTACACGAGTTCATTTTTCTATTGGTACATATTCTGATTTTGTTGATTGTGATGTTGTACCCATGAAAGCATGTTTATTGTTACTTGGTAGGCCTTGGCAATATGATAGCGACTCTGTTCATAATGGTATAACTAATCAATATTCTCTTGTGCATAATGGAATGAAAATTGGGTTAAAACCTATGACTCCTGAGCAAATTTACAAAGATTATCTTGCTAGAACTAGTAGAGCAAAAAACTAGGACAAAAATAAGAGCAAAAATCATATTGTTGCTACAGAATTTGTGCCACTTAAGAATACTAGTAAATCTGATTCTAAGTTTCTAAATGAGACTAAATTGAAGAATCCTTCTTTGCTTGCTCACAAATCTGATATTATCGAATTGGATGTGACAACATCTTTTTGTTATGCACTTATTTGCAAAGAGATCTTGTTTTCATTAGAGGATATACATTCCTCTTTGCCACCTGCGGTTGCTAACATTTTGCAGGAGTATGTTGATGTTTTTCCACCAAAAATGCCAACAGGATTACCTCCTATTCGAGGAATAAAGCATCAAATTGAATTAATTCCTAGTGCTTCACTAGCCAACCGTGTGCCCTATTGTACAAATCCAGAGGAGGCAAAAGAGATTCAGCACCAAATTTAGGAACCCCTCGACAAAGGTAGCATTCCTGAGTCTCTTAGTCCCTGTGTTGTTCCTATTATTTTGGTTCCAAAGAAATACGATTCTTCACGCATGTGTATCGATTGTAGAGTTATCAACAGTATTACTATTTGTTACTGTCATTCTATACTACGTTTAGATGATATGCTTGATGAGTTGAGTGGCTCTACAATATTCTCTAAAGTTGACTTGTGTAGTGGCTACCATCAGATTCGTTCGAAATTGGGAGATGATTAGAAAACAACATTTAAAACTAAATTTGGGTTATATGAGTGGTTAGTAATGCCTTTTGGTTTGACCAATGCCCCTTGTACATTCATGCCTTTAATGCATGAAGTTTTGCGTGCTTTCATAGGACATTTTGTGGTGGTCTATTTTGACGATATTATGATATATAGAAGATCTTTAGAAGACCATCTGAATCATTTACATGTTGTTTTTAATGCATTACGTGATGCACATTTGTTTGATAATCTTGAGAAGTGCACTTTCTGCACTAATCGAGTTTCCTTGGCTATGTTGTTACAACACAGGGAATTGGAGTTGACCCAGCCAAGATTGAAGCTATTTCGAGTTGGCCGCCTCCTAAAATGGTCAAACAAGTGAGGAGTTTTCTTGGCCTCATTGGGTTCTATAGGCGTATTATCAAAGATTTTGGAACCATTGTTGCGCCACTAAATGAACTTTCCAAGAAAGATGTCCCCTTTGTTTGGGGCGATGCACAACAAGAGACCTTCATGTTGCTGAAGGAAAGGTTAACATACGCACCATTACTATAACTTCCTGATTTTAATAAAACTTTTGAGCTTGAATGTGATACTAGCGGCATTGGGTTGGGAGGTGTGTTGTTACAAGAGGGCAAACCTGTAGCATATTTTAGTGAGAAATTGAGTGGGCCTAGTGTAAATTATTCTACTCATGAAAATGAATTATATGCTTGTTGGCGCAACGGATTACGCTAACAGGTTCTATAAGATCAAGAACTGACAAACGAAGTGTTTGTGAATGCGGACTATCTCAAGCCTCCAAATAGGATAATAGCTCAGAATAGTTTGAAGTGTGTATTGAATATCTAAATATTCGATGCCTCTTACAGGGCGAGAAGGGTGGTATTTATAGGTAAAATCTCTAGAGAAAAGACATATTTACCCCTCAATTACAACCGACATAGTGATACTAAGAAACCAAGGGTTGGTTTCAGTGTTTGTGATGAGTGATTGACAGGCTTTTTACCCTCTGGTTCGAAGGGTACCTCCGAAGGGTGTTCGGAGGTTGGACCTCCGAAGATGTTCGGAGGAGGGTACCTCCGGAGGGGTTTCGGAGGTTGTACCTCCGAAGGGTGTTCGGAGGTGGTTTCAACGAAGGGTGTTCGGTGGTTTGGTTGCTGCAGCTGTTGCAGCGGAGTGTGCGTGTCGGAGGGGTCCGACAGTACACGATGACTGGGTGTGTACCGAGGGCTTCGGTACTTTGGGCGGTACACCGGAGTGTGTGCCGGAGGTTGCTAAACCGGAGAGGTCTCCGGAGTACTGGAAACACTTGTCTGTTTGTTGGTGGTGCGCAGGGACTTCGGAGGCGACGGACAGGTTCTCGGCAGGTGAACCTGGGTCAAGCGGGAGGCTTGATGCCAGGGGAGCGGGGAGCTCCGTCACGGTGGCTGCGAAGGAGGTCCGGGTCGGTCCTCGGGTCGAGGCGTGCCAGGTGAAGGCAGAGAGTGCGGAGCGTGGCTCCGGCTGAAGGTGCTCCGAGACAAAGTCCTCGGAGGTGAGGCACTTCGAAGGTACTCCGGATGGAGTGACTTCGGAGTTGGATGGATCAAGTCCTCTGCGGAGGCAAGGAGTTCGAAGTGTGCTCCGGAGGGAGACATTCGAAGGTGCCCGACGAAGGTCTCAGAAGTCGAGGCGCATCGAAGGCATGGTCCGGGTGAGGCTCGTCGAGGAGTGTGCTCGGGGAGAGACACTGCGACGAAGTGCTCATGGAATGCTTCGTGCAGAGGCCTTGGACGAAGGAGGGACTTCGAAGGGTGGTGCTCCGAAGGTGGGGCTTCGGAGTGAGGAAGGCTTCGGAGCGAGGCTAGCTCCGGAGTGTTGTTGTCTTGTGGTGCTTTGGCCTGCATAGCTTCGGTACACGGACTGATGGAGTTCGAGCTGGGAGTAGCTGCGAAGCCGTGGTGGTCCACTCCGGAGGTGTTGGTGCGAAGGCCCAAGGGCTTTGACGGCTTCGGCTCAAAACCGTCACTGTATCGGAGGCTATCTTTGGCGAAGCGAAGGCCACCAGGCTCAAGGCTTCTCGCCGAAGCTACCGCACCCTCGCGTGCGAAGGGAGGCTCCAGAAGGTCAAAGACTGCAAAGGCTGACACTGTCTGCTCTGTAAAAAGCTGACGCTGTCCCCTCTGCAAAGCTGACAGAGAAGCCTCCAGAATAAAGTGGACTACCTTTTGTACCCCTTAGTTCTGTAGAGACAAATCCTTTGTAAACCCTAGGGGTAAAGTAGTCAATTCCTTTGGGTGAACTGTGGGCTATAAATATGGGGGCTCGGTAGGTAACATTTAACACTTTGAGCATTTACTATTGAGCTCCTGTAGCCACACACTTCATTGTATTTCATCCAGAGAGTTCATTTTCTGTGTTCCTTGTTCGAGCGGCGAAGCCTTGCTTCTGTGTGCCTTTTTGCTTGAGCTCGCTTTACATACCTCGCTAGTTGTAGTGCGCCGAAGCCTGTTTAGGCGAAGGGTGTCCTTGTGTGAAGTGTGTTTTTCAGTGCGCGTTCGCTGTGTGTAACTTGAGGCTAGACCTCACTGCTTACTAGCGAAGCCCTGATCGAGGCCCGTTTTGCTTCTCGTGTCTGAACCCTTAGCGAAGTCTGTTTTTCAGTGCGAAGTCTATTTGTGTCGAAGCCCCTAGCAAAGTCTATTAGTGTGCGTTTAGACCTTCGTGTACGAAGCCCAGCACCAGTTGCTGCTGCCAAGTACTTGGTCGAAGTCCTCAGAGGGTCGTCCACTCTTGCGAAGGGTGAAGTGCGAAGCCTGCTCGAAGCACCCTGTGTGCGGAGCCTGCACTGACTTAGCAGAGTAGATTTTCGAGGGTTGTAAGTGGAGCGAAGTCTTCTTGGCTTCGAACTTTTGGACCTACGAAGCCTGTGCTCGGAGTAATCAAAGGACCTCCGAACCAGACCTCCGAAGGTTGTGTTCGAAGCCTGTTCCGCAGAAGACAGAACTGAAACCGAAGGCTAGTTTTTAGCCCGAAATTTTAAAAGCTCCCATTCACCCCCCCCCCCTCTGGTCGCCGTTTCCAGTCCAACAATTGGTATCAGAGCGGGTTAAGATCACCAGTTGACCTTAACCGGTTTTGTGATCTTTTGGCGACATGGATAGAGGCAGTAAAATTCCTCTGTTCAATGGGACTGATTTTGCATACTGGAAGGTGCGCATGGAGGCTTACTTATTAAGCCAAGGAAATGCAATTTGGGAGATTGTAGATTCACAATACTCCATCCCTGAGACTCGCACCTCTCAAACAGAGAAGGATCAGTATAATGCCAACTCCAAGGCAAGAAATATATTGTTCATTGGTTTGAGCCGGAGTGAGTTTGATAGGGTGCATCACCTTAGGACTGCTAGGGAAATCTGGACAACACTCACTATTTTTCATGAGGGCTCTACACAGATCAAGGCCAGGCGCCAAAGCACATACAATCAACAGTATCAGCTGTTTGTGCAGGCACCTGGTGAATCTATAGATGCCATGTTTTCTCGCTTTGATGCGATAGTGAGTAACTTGCGATCCAACGGGACGCTTGCTTACAATGATCATGATAGGGCTATCAAGCTTCTCTATGCTCTTGACCGTAGCATATGGGAAGTGAAGATATCCAGCATTGAGGAGTCTGCAGGTTATGACACATTGACCTGTGATGAGCTCTTCAGCAAGCTGAAGTCCACAGAGATTGCCAAGGCATCTCTTGCAGTGCACAGAAGCTCTTTGCCACAGTCATTGGCATTGGTTTCTAGCACTAGCCGTGGCACCACTGCAGAACCAAGCACATCTGGCACTTGTGTTCTTGCAGATGGTTTTGCTTTGTCCTCCCTGGTCTCCATCACAAAGGAGCAGGTGGACACTCTAGATGATGATGAGCTTGCTCTCATTGCCCGGAGGTTCACCCGTTTTCATCATGAGAGACGGGATCAGCGGAGAAGTGGTTTTAGTGGTTGCTTTGAATGCGGTGACACTACTCACATCAAGGCTAATTGCCCAAAGCTCAAGAAGAGAGATGAGAGTGAGCGCCCCAAATACCACAAAAAGGGGAGGAAACCCTTTGTGAAGGGCAAGCGCGGCAAGGTGGCTAAGAGAGTAGCCAAGTCCGCTTCCAGAGCATTTGTTGCTGCTCTCAGCGACATCAACACTTCCTCAACTGAGGAGTCGAGCTCTGAGGAGGAGGAGTCCCCAAAGAAGGAGGACAAAAAGGACAAGAAGGGACGAGATTTCACCGGCCTTTGCTTCATGGCCGACAGCGATCATAGCGGCGATGAGCTTGACTCATCTGAGGTACCTCTATCCTATGACCAACTTTCAATAAAACTAGATGAGCTGAATGAAGTAGTTCTTGGTCAGGATAGATTGCTTGTACAAGCCGCTAGAGAAAGAAAAGACCTTAGACTTAGGCTAGAATCTGTTTCTACTGATTATGCCATGCTTAAGTCTAAAGTTAATGATGCTGAATGTGATTCTTGTACCACTGTCATGGGTGAGCTTGCTCAGTTGCGTTCTGTTCATGCTCAAACTCTTTCTGAGCTTGAGACTGCACAAAAGCAGCTTTTGGCGGTGGATTCTAGACCTCATGATATTATTGAATGCATGAACTGTTCTTTATTACACGAGAGCATTAATTTACGTGATAAACATGTTCATGATTTAGAGGCTAGATTGGAGAGAGCCGGTGGTTCTAAGGATGTGCAACCTGTTTGTGACACTTGCATTACCCTTAAGGACCAGCTAGGCACTGTTAGAGAGCGGGCTGAAAACCTCATGTCCGAAAATGAATACCTTCTTTCTGTGGTTAATAAATGCACTGAGGGAAAGGGTAGGATGGATTTGCTCTTGGCCAAAACCAAGATGTGTGCTGACAGAGCAGGGTTAGCTCTAGGTTTGGGTTTTGAGAGGATACCTTCAGAAAGTGAAAACAAAACTGTTTATACCTCTCCCACTACCCTGGAGAAAGAGAGAGCTCTGTTAGACACCCCTTCTGCCAAAAAGCCTACCCGACCACCAAAGAAAGCCACACCTCCTGCCAAGAAAAATCCTCCCAAGAAAACCACTCAGAAGAAACCCAAGGAGCCTGTGAGAGTTGCTCCTGTGACCCATGAGAGTGCCCCCAGGAGAGTTTTTCACTGTTCCTACTGTCAGCGGGCGGGTCATTTGGTTGAGTTCTGTTTTCGTCGCATCAAGGATGAGCGACGCTCTCAGGCGATGAGTTACCAGGACATGCATTACCCATCTTTAGGTATGCATGAGTCTGAGTTTTACTATCGTCCTGCTTTTGAGGCTCCTCGTGCTTCTCGGAGAGGTTTTGCTCCTCGAGGTGTTCACCATATTCCATATGGTGGTAGACCTCGGGCGAGTAGCGTTGTACCTCTACAGAGTAGGAGACCTCGTCATGCTTTTCGATCACAGCATGTAGGTAGACCTCGCACTTTGCATCATTTCGATTTTCCTGTGCTTAGACCGTCTACTTTTACTGCGCCTACTACTCGTGTCACTCAGTGCTGGATGCCTCGTCATTATTTCACTCACCCCAGCACTAAGCGATTGAGATATTCTTATCATGTGTAGGTGACAGATCGAGGCTTGGAGGGCACGTGGATCATGGACTCCGGTTGTTCGCGCCACATGACCAGAGATGCAGCATGGTTCTCCAGCCTCACCACAACCAAGCAAAGGGAACATATCACCTTCGGAAACAATCGAAGGAGTAGAGTGAAAGGTAAAGGTGTGGTAAGAATTAACTCGAATTTCACTCTCAAAGATGTTGCTTTGGTTGAAAACCTGGGATACAATTTGCTGTCTGTATCTCAGTTGCTTGATGAGGGCTTCGAAGTGCGATTCCATTGCAATACTTCGCAAGTGCTCAATTCTGATGGCGTTGTGGTGTGTAAGATCTTTAGAGTTGGGAGAGTTTTTGGAGCTGATTTTTCATAGTCGTCTGGTTCTTCTCATTGTCTTGTTGCACATTCAACTTCTGAGCTTTGGAAGTGGCATAGGAGACTAGGGCATATGAGCTTTGAGTTGCTCGCTCGTTTGAGTGCCCTAGGCCTGATCCGAGGATTGCCCAAGCTCAAGTTTGAGAAGAATTTAGTTTGTGCTCCCTGTCGACATGGAAAAATGATTGCCGCTTCGCATTCGCCAGTCACCACAGTGATGACTGAACAACCCGGAGAACTTCTCCATATGGACACTGTAGGTCCTTCTTGGGTTAGTTCTTTAGGCGGCAAGTGGTATGTATTAGTTATTGTCGACGATTTCTCTCGCTACTCTTGGGTCTTCTTTCTGGCCAGCAAGGATGAAGTGTTTTCACACTTTCGGAGCTTGGCTTTGAGACTTTTCACTGAACTCCCTGGTGCATTGAAATTCATTCGAAGTGATAATGGCACCGAGTTGAAAAACAGTCTCTTTGTTGACTTTTGCATGGAGCATGGCATAGAACATCAATTCTCTGCTCCGCGGGTTCCTCGACAGAACGGTGTTGTTGAGAGGAAGAACCGCACTTTGGTTGAGATGGCTAGGACGATGCTTGATGAGCATAGGACTCCTACAAAATTCTGGGCTGAGGCCATGAACATTGCTTGCTACATCTCAAACCGAATCTTCTTGCGCTCAATTTTAAATTTGACATCTTATGAGCTGCGTTTTGGGAGACAGCCCAAGGTTACTCATCTTCGAGTTTTTGGCTGTCGCTGCTTTATCCTAAAACGTGGTAACTTGGATAAATTTGAGTCGTGATCTTCTGACGGGATCTTTTTGGGTTACACTACACATGGTCATTCTTATCGTGTTTATAACTTGGAAACTAACACTGTCATCGAGTCATGTGATGTGACTTTTGATGAATCAACCCCCTCTGTTAGTTCTGCATTTGAACAGGCAAATGAACACGACATGGAACAGACCATCTTCGAAGAAGAAGATCCCGGAGAATTCGAGGATGAACCCCTGCTACCCTCGACATCGACCCCCGAAGCTGACCCCGCTTCAACTACTTCGGCACGAGGTCCCGAAGCAACTACCTCGACATTGGTCATCTTGGACCACTCCAACGCACAAGTTGAGGGGGAGACTGCATCCCGCCGCGAGGCTCCACATCATGTTCAAAGGATGCACCCTCCCGAGCAGATTATTGGTGAGCTTGATCAAAGGGTAACACGTTCTCATGCCCATTTCACTAATGCTTCTATTGTTGCTTCTTTCGAGCCCTTAGATGTTAGTCATGCACTTTCTGATTCTAGTTGGATCAATGCCATGCATGAGGAACTTGAAAATTTTGAGAGAAACCAAGTCTGGTCTTTAGTTGATCCTCCACCAAATGTTCATTTCATTGGAACAAAATGGATTTTCAAAAATAAACAAGGAGAGGATGGGACTATAGTTAGAAACAAGGCTAGACTTGTAGCTCAGGGCTTTTCTCAACTAGAAGGGATTGATTTTACTAAAACTTTTGCACCTGTTGCTCGCCTTGAGGCCATTAGGATTTTGCTTGCCTTTGCGACATCCCGGGGATTCAAACTCTATCAAATGGATGTCAAAAGTGCTTTTCTTAATGGCTTCATAGGTGAAGATGTTTATGTAAAACAACCCCCTGGTTTTGAAAACCCCATGTACCCACATAAAGTCCTTAAACTTCATAAGGCTCTTTATGGACTCAAGCAGGCCCCTCGGGCTTGGTATGATAGACTTAAGTCTTTTCTGCTTGAGCGAGGGTATTTGATGGGCTCTGTTGATAAAACACCAAGCGGTAAAGCGCATCTTAAGGTATCTCAAACATACCCTTGAGATACCTTAAGATGCCAAATTCAAGGGTGTGTTTGAGATACCTTAAGATGCGCTTTACCGCTTGGCGGTGCGAAGCTCGTGGTGAAGCCTGAAAACGAGCGCACAGACACACTGCGAAGTGTATGTCCGGCCTCGTGGCAGTCAAGTAGAGGAGAGAGCCGATCATGCTCCGGAACTCCTTCTGATCTACGGCTTCTCCATCTTCGTCAGGGTCCAATGCTACAGATGTAGCCATTGGAGTGGCGAGGGGCTTCGCATCGGACATGTCGAACTTCTTGAGCAGGTCCTTGGTGTACTTTGTCTGGTGGACAAAAGTACCTTGTTTGCTTTGCTTGATTTGCAAACCAAGGAAAAAGGTGAGTTCACCCATCATCGACATTTCAAACTCCCTGCTCATGGTATCTGCAAACTCAGCAACCAAAGCATGAGAAGAGCCACCAAAGATGATATCATCCACATAAATCTGCACTAGGAGGAAATTTTTGCCATGCTTGAGAGTAAACAGTGTTTTATCAACAGAGCCCATCAAATACCCTCGCTCAAGCAGAAAAGACTTAAGTCTATCATACCAAGCCCGAGGGGCCTGCTTGAGTCCATAAAGAGCCTTATGAAGTTTAAGGACTTTATGTGGGTACTTGGGGTTTTCAAAACCAGGGGGTTGTTTTACATAAACATCTTCACCTATGAAGCCATTAAGAAAAGCACTTTTGACATCCATTTGATAGAGTTTGAATCCCCGGGATGTCGCAAAGGCAAGCAAAATCCTAATGGCCTCAAGGCGAGCAACAGGTGCAAAAGTTTCAGTAAAATCAATCCCTTCTAGTTGAGAAAAGCCCTGAGCTACAAGTCTAGCCTTGTTTCTAACTATAGACCCATCCTCCCCTTGTTTATTTTTGAAAATCCATTTTGTACCAATGAAATGAACATTTGGTTTCTCTCAAAATTTTCAAGTTCCTCATGCATGGCATTGATCGAACTAGAATCAGAAAGTGCATGACTAACATCTAAAGGCTCGAAAGAAGCAACAAAAGCAGCATTAGTGAAATGGGCATGAGAACGAGTTACCCTTTGATCAAGCTCACCAATGATCTGCTCGGGAGGGTGCATCCTTTGAACATGATGTGGAGCCTCGCGGCGGGATGCAGTCTCCCCCTCAACTTGTGCGTTGGAGTGGTCCAAGATGACCGATGTTGAGGTAGTTGCTTCGGGACCTCGTGCCGAAGTAGTAGAAGCGGGGTCAGCTTCGGGGGTTGATGTCGAGGGTAGTAGGGGTTCATCCTCGAATTCTCTGGGATCTTCTTCTTCGAATAAGGTCTGTTCCATGTCGTGTTCATTTGCCTGTTCAAAAGCAGAACTAACAGAGGGGGTTGATTCATCAAAAGTCACATCACATGACTCGATGACAGTGTTAGTTTCCAAATTATAAACACGATACGAATGACCATGAGTAGTATAGCCCAAAAAGATCCCGTCAGAAGATCGCGACTCAAATTTATCCAAGTTACCATGTTTTAGGATAAAGCAGCGACAGCCAAAAACTCGAAGATGAGTAACCTTGGGCTATCTCCCAAAACGCAGCTCATAAGATGTTAAGTTCAAAATTGAGCGCAAGAAAATTCGGTTTGAGATGTAGCAAGCAGTGTTCATGGCCTCAGCCCAGAATTTTCTAGGAGTCCTATGCTCATCAAGCATCGTCCTAGCCATCTCAACCAAAGTGCGGTTCTTCTTCTCTACGACACCGTTCTGTTGAGGAACCCGCGGAGCAGAGAATTTATGTTCTATGCCATGCTCCATGCAAAAGTCAACAAAGAGACTATTTTTGAACTCAGTGCCATTATCGCTTCGAATGAATTTTAATGCACCAGGGAGTTCAGTGAAAAGTCTCAAAGCCAAGCTCCGAAAGTGTGAAAACACTTCATCCTTGCTGGCAAGAAAGAAGACCCAAGAGTAGTGAGAGTAATCGTCGACAATAACTAAAACATACCACTTGCCGCCTAAAGAACTAACCCGAGAAGGACCTACAGTGTCCATATGGAGAAGTTCTCCGGGCTGTTCAGTCATCACTGTGGTGACTGGCGAATGCGAAGTGGCAATCATTTTACCATGTCGACAAGGAGTGCAAACTAAATTCTTCTCAAACTTGAGCTTGGGCAATCCTCGGATCAGACCTAGGGCGCTCAGACGAGCGAGCAACTCAAAGCTCATATGCCCTAGTCTCCTATGCCACTTCCAAAGCTCAGAAGTCGAATGTGCAACAAGACAATGAGAAGAACCAGACGACTCTGAAAAATCAGCTCCAAAAACTCTCCCAACCCTAAAGATCTTACACACCACAACGCCATCAGAATTGAGCACTTGCGAAGTATCGCGATGAAATCGCACTTCGAAGCCCTCATCAAGCAACTGAGATACAGACAGCAAATTGTATCCTAGGTTTTCAACCAAAGCAACATCTTTGAGAGTGAAGTTCGCGTTAATTCTTACCACCCCTTTACCTTTCACTCTACTCCTTCGATTGTTTCCGAAGGTGATATGTTCCCTTTGCTTGGTTGAGGTGAGGCTGGAGAACCAAGCTGCATCTCCGGTCATGTGGCGCGAACAACCGGAGTCCATGATCCACGTGCCCTCCAAGCCTCGATCTGTCGCCTACACATGATAAGAATGTCTCGATCGCTCAGTGCTGGGGTGAGTGAAATAATGATGAGGCATCCATCACTGAGTGACACGAGTAGTAGGCACAGTAAAAGCAGACGGTCTACGCACATAATAATAAGAATGATGCAAAGTGTGAGGTCTACCTACATGCTGTGAACGAACAACATGTCGAGGTCTCCTACTCTGACGAGGTACAAATCTGCTAGCCCGAGGTCTACCACCATATGGAACATAATGAAGACCTTGAGGAGCAAAACCTCTCCGAGAAGCACGAGGAGCCTCAAAAGCAGGACGATAGTACATCTCAGACTCATGCATACCTAAAGATGGGTAATGCATGTCCTGATAACTCATCGCCTGAGAGCGTCGCTCATCTTTGATGCGACGAAAACAGAACCCAACCAAATGACCCGCCCGCTGACAATAGGAACAATGAAACACTCTCCTGGGGGCACTCTCATGGGTCACAGGAGCAACTCTCACAGGCTCCTTGGGTTTTCTCTGAGTGGTTTTCTTGGGAGGATTTTTCTTGGCAGGAGGAGTGGTTTTCTTTTGTGGATGGGTAGGCTTTTTGGCTGGAGGGGTGTCTAACAGAGCTCTCTCTTTCTCTAGGGTAGTGGGAGAGGTGAAAACAGTTTTGGTCTTACTGTCTGAAGGTATCCTCTCAAAACCCAAACCTAGAGCTACCCCTGCTCTGTCAGCACACAACTTGGTCTTGGCCAAGAGCAAATCCATCCTACCCTTTCCCTCAGTGCATTTATTAACCACGGAAAGGAGGTATTCATTTTCAGACATGAGGTTTTTAGCTCGCTCTCTAACAGTGCCTAGCTGGTCCTTAAGGGTGATGCAGGTGTCACAAACAGGTTGCAAATCCTTAGAACTACCGGCCCTCTCCAATCTAGCCTCTAAATCATGAACATGCTTAGCACGTAAATTAATGCTATCGCGTAATAAAGAGCAGTTCATGCAATCAATAATATCATGAGGTCTAGAATCCACCTCCAAAAGCTGCTTCTGTGCAGTCTCAAGCTCAGAAAGAGTTTGAGCATGAACAGAACGCAACTGAGCAAGCTCACTCATGACAACAGAACAGGATTCACATTCAGCATCATCAAATTTAGACTTAAGCATGGCATATTCAGTAGAAATAGTTTCTAGCCTAAGTCTAAGGTCTTTTCTTTCTCTAGCGGCTTGCACAAGTAATCTATCCTGACCAAGCACTACTTCATTCAGCTCATCTAATTTAATTAGAAGCTGGTCAGATGATAGGTTTACCTCAGATGAGTCAAGCTCATCGCCGCTGTGATCGCTGTCGGCCATGAAGCAAAGGCCGGTGAAGTCACGTCCCTTCTTGTCCTTCTTGTCCTCCTTCCTTGGGGACTCCTCCTCCTCAGAGCTCGACTCCTCAGTTGAGGATGTGTCGATGTCGCTGAGAGCAGCAACAAAGGCTCTGGAAGCGGCCTTGGCTACTTTCTTAGCCATCTTGCCGCGCTTGCCCTTCACAAAGGGTTTCCTCTCCTTCTTGTGGTATTTGGGGCGCTCACTCTCATCTCTCTTCTTGAGCTTGGGGCAATTGGCCTTAATATGAGAGGTGTCGCCACATTCATAGCAACCACTAAAACCACTTCTCCTCTGATCCCGTCTCTCATGATGAAAGCGGGTGAACCTCCGGGCAATGAGAGCAAGCTCATCATCAGCTAGAGTGTCTACCTGCTCCTTTGTGACGGAGACCAGGGAGGACAAAGCAAAACCATCTACAAGAACACAAGTACCAGATGTGCTTGGTTCTGCAGTGGTGCCACGGCTAGTGCTAGAAACCAATGCCAATGGCTGTGGCAAAGAGCTTCTGTGCACAGCAAGAGATGCCTTGGCAATCTCTGTGGACTTCAGCTTGCTAAAGAGTTCATCACAGGTTAAGGTGTCATAGCCTGTGGACTCCTCAATGCTGGATATCTTTACTTCCCATATGCTACGGTCAAGAGCATAGAGAAGCTTGATAGGCCTATCGTGATCACTGTAAGCAAGCGTCCCGTTGGAGTGCAAGTTACTCACTATCGCGTCAAAGCGAGAAAACATGGCATCTATAGATTCACCAGGTGCCTGCACAAACAGCTGATACTGTTGATTGTAGGTGCTTTGGCGCCTGGCCTTAATCTGAGTAGAGCCCTCATGAAAAATAGTGAGTGTTGTCCAAATCTCCCTAGCAGTCCTAAGGTGCTGCACCCTATCGAACTCACTTCTACTCAAACCGATGAACAGTATATTTCTTGCCTTGGAGTTGGCATTATACTGATCCTTCTCTGTTTGAGAGGTGCGAGTCTCAGGGATGGAGTATTGTGAGTCCACAATCTCCCAAATTGCATTTCCTTGGCTTAACAAGTAAGCCTCCATGCGCACCTTCCAGTATGCAAAATCTGTCTCATCGAACAGAGGAATTTTACTGCCTCTATCCATGTCGCCAACAGATCACAAAACCGATTAAGGTCAACTGGTGATCTTAACCTGCTCTGATACCAATTGTTGGACCGGAAACGGCGACCAGAGGGGGGGTGAATGGGAGCTTTTAAAATTTCGGGCTAAAACTAGCCTTCGGTTTTAGTTCTGTCTTCTGCGGAACAGGCTTCGAACACTACCTTCGAAGGTCTGGTTCGGAGGTACTTCGACACCTTCGAACACAGGCTTCGGAGGAGCAAAACTTCGAAGCCAAGAAGACTTCGCTCCACTTACAACCCTAGGAAATCTACTCTGCTAAGTCAGTGCAGGCTCCGCACACGGGGTGCTTCGAGCAGGCTTCGCACTTCACCCTTCGCAAGAGTGGACAGCCCTCTGAGGACTTCGACCAAGTACTTGGCGGCAGCAACTGGTGCTGGGCTTCGTACACGAAGGTCTACACGCACACAACCGGACTACACTAAGGGCTTCAACACAAGAAGCAAAACGGGCACCAATCAGGGCTTCGCTAGTAAGCTGTGAGGTCTGGCCTCAAGTTACACAGAGCGATAGCACACTGAAAAACACACTTCGCACAAACCACCCTTCGCCTAAACAGGCTACGGTGCACTATACTAGCGAGGTATGTAACGCGAGCTCAAGCAAAAAGCACAAGAAGCAGGGCTTCGCTGCTTGAACAAGGAACACAGAAAATGAACTCTCTGGATGTATTATAATCGAAGTGTGGCTACAGAAGCTCAACAGTAAATGCTCGAAGTGTTAAATGTTACCTACCGAGCCCCCATATTTATAGTCCACAGTTCACCCAAAGGAAATGACTACTTTACCCCTAGGGTTTACAAAGGATTTGACTCTACAGAACTAAGGGGTACAAAAGGTAGTCCACCTTTATTCTGGAGGCTTCTCTGTCAGCTTTGCAGAGGGGACAGTGTCAGCCTTTTTCAGAACAGACAGTGTCAGCCTTTGCAGTCTTTGACCTTCTGGAATCCTCCCTTCGCACGCGAGGGTGCGGTAGCTTCGGTGAGAAGCCTGAAGCCAGATGGCCTTCGCTTCACCGAAGTCAGTCTCCGATACACTGACGGTTTTGAGTCAAAGCCGTCAAAGCCCTTGGGCCTTCGCACCAACACCTCCGGAGTGGACCACCACGGCTTCGCAGCTTCACCCAGCTTGAACTCCGTCAGTCCGTGTACCGAAGCCATGCAGGCCGAAGTACCTCAAGTCAACCTTCCTCTGGAGCTAGCCTCGCTTCGAAGCCTTCCACCCTCCAAAAGCCCACCTTCGGAGTACCACCCTTCGAAGTCCCTCCTTCGTCCAAGGCCTCCGCATGAAGCATTCCATTAGCACTTCGACGCAGTGTCTCTCCCCGAGCACACTCCTCGACGAGTCTCACCCGGACCATGCCTTCGATGCGCCTCGACTTCTGAGACCTTCGTCGGGCACCTTCGAATGTCTCCCTCCGGAGCACACTTCGAACTCCTTGCCTCCGCAGAGGACTTGATCCACCAACTCCGAAGTCACTCCATTCGGAGTACCTTCGAAGTGCCTCACCTCCGAGGACTTTGTCTCGAAGTACCTTCAGCCGGAGCCACGCTCCGCACTCTCTGCCTTCACCTGGCGCGCCTCGACCCGAGGACCGACCCGGACCACCTTCGCAGCCACCGTGACGGAGCTCCCCGCTCCCCTGGCATCAAGCCTCCCGCTTGACCTAGGTTCACCTGGCTCGAACCTTGTCCGTCTCCTCCGAAGTCCCTGCGCACCACCGACAAGCAGACAAGTGTATCCAGTACTCCGGAGACCTCTTCGGGTTAGCAACCTCCGGTACACACTCCGGTGTACCGCCCAAAGTACCGAAGCCTTCGGTACGAACCCAGTCATCGTGTACTGTCGGACCCCTCCGACAAGCACACTCCGCTGCAACAGCTGCAGCAAGCAAACACCGAACACCCTTCGGTGAAACCACCTCCGAACTACCTTCGGAGGTACCCTCCTCCGATCACCTTCGGAGGTCCAACCTCCGAACCCCCTTCGGAGGTACCCTTCGAACAGAGGGTAAAATGCCTGTCAATCACTCATCACAAAACACCGAAACCAACCCTTGATTTCTCAGAAGGCGTATCGAATTTAGGGTTTTGACTTGAAACCTCCGTACGATAGCTTCGAAAGAAAGTGAACCATTACGATGGCAGTGCGTTGCAAAGAGCCGTTAACCCTCAAATAGCCGTTTAGACTTTTTGAGAAAGCAATAGTCGTGCAAGTTTTTACCGCGGGTTCACATTACTTCACCTTTGGCCCTACCTATCATTGATGTGGGTCAGATCTGCAAATGTGAAAACATGTACAAATCACGCAAAACAAGAACAAACGGTTATAAAAGAGGAAAGTGATCGACTGCGAAAAGTTTTTACAGAGCTTCTGTGCTTCGACTTTTCAATACTTCCATCTTCAAACTTCCTCTTCGAGATTCTTGAGCATTCCATTAATGGCGAGAACTAGTGCGATGGTGTCGACATCGGCGGTGACCCTGGTGCAGCGGCAAGCTTTGGCCACAACAGCGGCAGCGGCTATGGAAGCCATTGAAGCAGACGTTCTTCCAGGGGCAATCGACCAGCACGGTGTAGTCCATCGAGGAAGCTGTGAATGGCAAGCTGGGACTAGGAATGAGGTCTCGAATCCCCGGGGAAGAAGTGATACAAGCGCCGAGATGTGGAGAAGTGGTTGTTTTCGAGGCTTTCTTTGTAGCAGGACTGGGGCTTCCTTCAATCGATTTCCCGGTGGAGGTTCTAGAGATGTTCCATGTCACCCTGTCGTAGCTATCTCCGAATGCCATAGCCAGATTGGCAATCTTCGAGTGTCCTCTCCGGGCCGAAGGGTGCGAGGGGAGGTCCGAAGTTTTCACGGCAACCCATGAGGCTTCATGCCAACCTAAGCCCGAAGACAGGTCTGGAGACTCCAAGTTACTGGTGGCCTTCAGGAGCGTCAATTTCTAGCTCCGTAATGAGCATCTAAAGAATTTTCCTGCCAAAGCAATCAACGACCGGTGGTATTCCGACTAGATACTCCGGTGGTTCTATGCCAAGGTGGGAGAAGATTCAAGCCTGGCGGGTCCCCTGCGAGAGATATAGTACCGAAGGGAGGCGGAGGTGTCTCCGGACCCAAGTCTGCTTTCAACACGACTTGGGTTATTGTCTTCAGTGGCCAAGCGCATGAGCATGCGAGACTTGGCGGAGGAGTTCATCATCCTCCGGATACCTCCACTCGGGGTCGACTGGCCTGTGGTGTTTCAGAGCGCTTCGGAGGGCGAGCTTCGAGCTCTAGGTAATACTTCAATACCTCCTGTATTCAGATTAGTCATAGAAAACATTTGTAGTATTCTTAACAAATTATTACCTCATTTCAAAGGCTCTGTTGGCGTTGGCTCCAGTGCGGATAGCTCGGGCTGCAGAATGGGTGCTCAGAGCCCCTACTGTCATGGAGAAGCAGCGGAGGATCGAGCTGGTTGGGAGCTGGGAATGCTCCAACCGAGTGTGGAGCGCGCTCGGAATGGGGGCTCCTCCTCTTCCAAGCTTCGACCCAACAGGAATAGTCTCTCAAAAGAGGAAGGCTGTTGTTGGGACTTCCAAGGCCACAAGGACTCTAGTGAAGAAGGCGGTGCGGAAGGCCAAGCTCCCTTCACCTCTAGCATCTCCATCTTCACTCGAAATTCAAAGCTCTTCTTCGGAGGAATCTGAAGAGGAGGATACTTTGGAGGTCTGGATGGGGAAGGAGCTCTAAGATCTCTTGATGGAGTGCGGCGAAGAGGATTCTTGGGTTGGGACCGAGGATCCACCTCGGGTAGAAGTTGGAGCAACTCCGACTACCGAAGAGGAGGCGGCGATCCGCCCCGAACCCGCTGGGGTTCATGGAGCGGAGCTAGAAAGTCCCAGTTCCCCAGTGATCGGAGTAGTAGTGATAGAGATCAGGGCTTCAACATCTGCTACTCCAGCACAAACTTCGGGGGAGGAGCTCGAGGAATACCTTAGAATGTATGAATTTCTGGGGGATGTCGTAATCCTCCCTCAAAATCTAGATGAAGGTAAGCCTTCGATCTTTATCCTTTGGAGTTCCTGAAATAATTTCATTGTACTAGTAATATCTTAATAGATGATTGACGAATACCTTATGTTCGTAGATGCTTCGAGGAGCAACTTGGCTCCAGCCCAAGATGGAGCTTCAGCTCTAATTGGGGATGACGCTCTAGCTGCAGAGGTAGCTCTAGTGACTGGAGTTACTTCTTGTGGAGCCGCTTCGGCTGAGGGAGCCACTCTTGAAGGGGGATCTACTCCGACTGAGGTGGTGGCTCCTTCAGTCCTTGCGCCGGGGAGAGGTAAAGGCAAGACTTGGCCTAGGCCTCTCCCCTCTTTGACGATGACGCCATCGACGAATGACCATTCAGTAGGTGCTTCGGAAGAAGACCCCACCGAAGATGACCAGAGAGCTCTGTCCTGGCTCCCGCTACTGGCTCCGTTCTTGGAGCAGCGGACAGGGCTCTGGTCTCTCCTGGAACCTTTTGTTAAAAAGAGCCAAGAGGTTGGTAGCTCCGAGCTGGTCTCTGTTTTGAGCAAGGCCAGTGGACCGGAGCTAGATCTAGCCCTTGAAAGTGCTACCCTCCAAGTATGCAACAACATAAAGTACATTTAACCTATTGAAATTACATCGTACTTACTTTGCTTTTTGCAACAATTTGTTCTTGCTAGAACGGCAGCGACTTCCAACGAGCTTGAGACTAATCGACTCAAAAGGAAGGTTACAACACTTCAAAGGGCCCTTAAAGGCTCTGAAGACAAGTCCCTGCGACTAGAGGAAGAACTCCTCGAAGAGTAGAGGACAAAGGCCACGGTAGAAGAAGTGCTCCGAACGGAGCAGCAAGCTCATGCTAACCTTGCCTATTCAATAGAAGAACTTCAAGCGGAGCGTATGGTGTTGGAGGCTGAAATTGAGAAGCTTCGAGCAGCGGAGGCGACTTCTGGAGCTGAACTTGTAGAGCTTCAAGGGTCGCTTCAGCAAGCACTATCTTAGAAGAATTATTTAATGTCAAAGACAGCCGAAATCTCCTCCATCGCTACCGAATTGACAAGGGCCGAAAAGAGGTATGGCTTGGAGGCTGATCAGACCATGGACACCCTCAGGGGTGTCTTGGAATACTTTGGAACAGTGTGCCCATCTTCTTCGGCTGTGGAGGATGAGTCTCTCGATCGAAACCCATCGGGGTCTATGTGGTTTCAGTGAAGGGATCGACGCCAACAAGCTTCATGACGAAGGCTTGCTGCGACCATCGTTGGACGTGGCTTTGGCTTGGGAAGCCTTCCGAGCAACCTGGAAAGCAGACAACAAAGTTGCGGCCAAGGCTTGGATCGGCAAATCCCATCGGTAGAGGCAAGCTCAGTCGAAGCCTCCATCTCCAACTCCGCTAACCGCTCCGCCTCTAGACCCGAAGGTCTAGTTTATAGGGCGCTTATTTATGTACAAGAGATCTTGTAATACTCTCTTATTTGAATGAATGAAAAGTTTATAAATGAAAAGTCTTCGCTTGAATGTTTGTTTTTAGGTTTTGCTACATGCTTCGGATCCTGATCTCAAAGTATTAGAGCTTAATGAAGGGCTTCGCTAAAAATGGGCTATCCTCGAAAGCTTGAGGCCTAACAGGCGCTCGTGATTTTCAGTTACTCAAGGGGAGCATGGAGAAATAGCACCTGATGTTTATAGTGAAGTCCTTTCTTATATTAAGGAAGAGGATAAGGTAGTAGCATCTTCGTCTTTAGAGTATGTAGATTGGTCCGACTTGGAGTACCAAGTTGAAGACCAAATAGAGGCTAGCTCCGAACGACTTCTAACCTAGGCCAAACTTCAAGAAGAGCAGAAAAAGTTGGGGGCTTTGAAGAAGAAGGGTAATCGAACCAAAAGAAAAGTTTTGAGAACTCTAGGCTCCGAAGACCAAACTGGTCCCAAAGGTAGCTCTAGAGGTTGGAGAGGTCTCCGCTTTTATTTAGTCTTAGATAATATTTTTTCCTGATTACGATGGTTGTAATGTGATTAACACAGTAATATAATTTGTTTGAGAAGCATTATTTGATTGTGCCTCACTCCCCTGCCCCTCTTTGTGGGTGGGGGACCATATGCAATGCAATAGGGTCCATCGCACACAATGCTTGGTATAATAAAATCGATGCTTCGCAAATAGTACTTGCTAACCACGAACTCGACTCTTTCGTAGAGTTCTTCAAACTGTACGTTCGTATTATGATGTCTACAATCTTAGAGCTTCGAATTTATAAATTAGAGCTCTGAAATTGGTCACTTAGCACTCTTCATGTGTTTCATTTGGCCGGAGCCTTGAAACCTTATTGCTTGGTCACCTTCGACTCTTTTACAGATGCTTCAAACCTAGAGGATCAGAAATCTGCTCTTTTAATGTCCTTAGACTCTTCTATGGATGCTATCAGGCCGAAACCCGGAATCCATAGGCTTTGGCCATCTTCGGCTCTTTTACAGATGCTTCGAACCCGGAGGATAGGAAATCTGTTATTTTAAAGTCCTTAGACTCTTCTACGGATGCTATCAGGCTGAAGCCTAGAATTCGTAGGCTTTGCCCACCTACGGCTCTTTTACAGATGCTTCAAACCCGGAGGATCGGAAATCTTTTATTTTAATGTCCTTAGACTCTTCTATGGACGCTATCAGGCCAAAGCCCGGAATCCATAGGCTTTGGCCACCTACGGCTCTTTTAAAGATGCTTTGAACCCAGAGGATCAGAAATCTGTTCTTTTAAAGTCCTTAGGCTCTTCTACGGATGCTATTAGGCCGAAGCCCGGAATCCGTAGGCTTTGGCCACCTTTGGCTCTTTTACAGATGCTTCGAACCCGGAGGATCAGAAATCTTTTCTTTTAAAGTCCTTAGACTCTTCTACGGATGCTATCAGGCCAAAGCCCAGAATCCATAGGCTTTGGCCACCTTCGGCTCTTTTACGGAATCCCTGGACTGATGGTTCAAAGGCCATTTGTTGGGTTTCTAATGAAAGATGCTTACCTCCGCAAGCATCTCCGTTCCTCTGATGCATCCTCCAGGGGTAGGAAACATTGAGGAGTAAGCATAATTCATGCGTAGGGATAAAATTAGCCAGAATCAGACTCAAACTCTATCTCTGGAATTTTGCCCGAAGTGGGCCTTCGGCCAGGCCCGCCGAAGCCTGCTCCTTGGGCCGAAGCTTTGGCGAGGCAGGCCTCCGAAGGCCTTCGGGCCAAAGCTAGCAGGCCTACTGGAAGCTTCCGAAGCCCACAGCTTCAATGGGCCTTCGGCCCTGTAGGGCTTCGGCCCGATCCAGGACATGTGTATTTTTGGCCAAAATTACAAAAATTGATATTTTGACAATCTTAACCATTTAATGTCATTTTTTGCTATCAACACATCCCTAATATAGATACAATCACACAATTACAAGGACCCATCACATGAGCTCATGCACATCAAATAAAGTATCAGGTACTTTCGTTCCTAGGAACTCTTCCAAATATACATGGGAATATGATACTAGCTAAATAAGATATGTTTGTTCTATTTAGGAATGAGGGACATAGCATGGACGAGGAGGACAAGCATTGGAGAAAGATCAACCATGGAGATGGCAGAAAGAGTGCGAGGATCAGAGATGAAGATACAATTGATGGATACAGAATTTGAGTTATCATCCTTAATTTTGTCGACATAATTATATAGTGTTGTGTCACTTTATGTTGGGCCAGGCCCATGAAATTTTTGTCCAAATAAATGACAAGATTTTTATTAGAGTCCTTAGTTAGGGGGAAACCTGATTAAAGATAAATTCATCAAAATTCTGTTAGATATTTGTTAGAGTCCTTATTCAAGGGGAAACCCAATTTAGTGTCTAATTAGAGTACAATTCGCCCACCCCTTTAGGCTAGCCGAATTACATCTCTTTTTCCCTTATATAAACTCCCCTAAGTGTCAATTTTGTTTAGTTTAATATTTAGCTGTTTTTGCTATCTTGGACATAGACACGAGTGTTGTCTAAACATCATTAACTATGCATTTGCAGAATCCCATCTATCAAAACCTCCTTCTAAATTCGCAATATCTTAATTGCACTTTTAGTCTTTCTTGTTCTCGATTTCTGGCAAGGA
Source organism: Zizania palustris (assembly GCA_019279435.1). Lineage (NCBI taxonomy): Eukaryota > Viridiplantae > Streptophyta > Magnoliopsida > Poales > Poaceae > Zizania > Zizania palustris. The sequence goes on along the minus strand of JAAALK010000290.1, from coordinate 46,066,134 downwards.
TTAAGACCCTCATTGTCAGGCTGATCGAGCATCCATAAGATCAGTAACCTCTAGGAGATTGTCCTAGCGATTGTGTTGGTGCAATGTACGCTGCATGTTGTAGTCGAATCATCAAGTTTGATCTCCACCAAATCGACTTATTCCAGCTCACCGAAAGATCGGGCGCCTTTGCCCCTATCAAGTGGTATCATATTTCAGGTTGCTCGGTGAGATCATACAATTTTAATATATTAGATTGTATATATTCTTCATACCTAGAGTCCACGAAAAAGCCAAAATTCATTTTAGGTTTTTTCCCTGTCCCATAACTAATCCTAGCCTTCTACAATTCTCTTTTCAGTGTATTGCTTCGTTGAGTTTACTTCTGCATCGTGGTTTCAAGTTGCTGGTCTTAACGTTTAGTTCATTTAGAGTTTCAAGTTCTTGTCACTTTTTTACCACCGAGTTTTGCCCTGTTTATCAAGTGTTTAGGGCCTTTTTATCCCTTAATTTTCGAGTATAAATCAAATTGGAGTCAGATTTGTTATTGGAATTCGAGTAGGATTCATCAAGGTTGTGTAGGCATTGGTAAAACTATTATATCTCACAGATGCTAACTTGGATTGGAGAGTTTTGATACTTTTTGGAAAGCTTACAACCAGATCTGTAATTGTCCTTTTCGAGTGATCTTTAGATTCGATCATTTACGTTATGTTTTAGATCATACAATTCCGTATTCTAGAACATGCTATCATTGTCATTTGTTATTCTTTAAAAAAAGAAAAAAGAGAAAAAAAAGGCAGAAAGGTGCTAAAAACCGCATAAAAATAGTGAGAGAAAAAAGTGAAGAAAGAAAACTTGTGAGAAAAGAGGAGGAAAAATAATTCTATCTTTGTCGGTTTGGTGGTATCGTTTGTGTCTAGGCTGGCATCTCTAGTACGTTCCAGCATAGGACTAGCACAAGTATCGTCATTGAGAGCTTATTCAACATTGCATCACTGTTTTGATTATTGCTAATCCTTGCTACCATATTTTAAGCAGCTCCACATATTTCTACACCGTGTTGGTTGACGTTCCCTAGCAATCGCTTTGTCAACTTTTTGGAGTGACTGATTCTTGCTGCTGCCGTTCACCCCCTCCTGTTTGGTAAGAACTTGTGAGAGCTAACATTGCACTTGACAGATTAGTGATATCACTCCACCTTCTAGTAGTTCGTAGATCCTATATGTTGGGGGAAATTACTCTATTTCCAAGACTTAAAGATTAACCCTTCGTTGGCTGAGTGATGACCCCGAAGCTGGTGGACTGTTGTTCGGAGCATACGTCGCCATGACCGGAGGGTGCTACGGTGCGAAGTCCTAGAGAACCCTCCGAAGGGAAGATGGAGGCCCCGAAGAAGAAGGACATGATTGATTGGATGTCCAACTTATCCATCTACCTTGCAGTGCTTTACCGTGTATAACCTTGTTTATAATACCGAATAGTTTCTACTATGTCGGTTGTAATTTAAGGGTAAACAGGTCTTTTCCTTATACTTTTTGCCCTATAAATACCCCCATTGTACCTTGTAAAGGGGGATCCAGAACAACTTGTTCATCTACACTTATTCGGACCACTTGAGCTATTATCCATTTCGGAGGCTCAAAGTAATCCTAAAGCACAAACTCCCTGTTTGTCCGTTCTTGATTACAGAGAACCTGTTGGCGTAACATTTGCGCCAACACTATATATTTGTGCTTTTGAACACTAATCTTGGCAGGATCAATGAAGCCACTAGATCTCGTTGATCCAGAATAGATGACAAATACTGAGTTACACACCCATTTCACCAAGCTAGTGGTGGACCAAGCACAGGATGTTGACACAAGATTTGTGAATACAATGGAGAAGATTGATGGCCTCGAGACCACTTTTCACGCCATGCTTGATGCTAAATTTAAGGAGGTCCTCAATTGACTACCACCTTCTCTGGTCTTCAGAGGCCACGGACGTGCCCATCGTGTTCTGGTCCAACACGGACAACACTCTACTACTACTTAGGTGGTGAGTTCTAATCAGCATGATGATTGCACGGGAGATGATGAGTATGCGGATAAGGACTAGGAGGACAGATGATGATCATGTAACTAAGCTTAAATTAAATATTCCACCATTCGATGGTGAATATAATCTTGATGCTTATCTAACATTGGGTGTTAGAAGTATAACAACATTTTTACTTGTTTAAATTATCCTGAAGATAGACGTGTTAGTGCTGCCACTCTTGAATAATTCACTAATTTTGCTTCCATTTGGTGGTCTAAATATTATCATTTGCATCATGCTAATGTTCCTGATACTTGGGATGCATTGAAACATGCTATGCATACTCATTTTGTTCCCCCATATTTTCAACATTATTTGCTTAAAAATTTATATCAATTACAACAAGGAAAAAATTTAGTAGAGGAATATTGTCAAGAACTACAAATAGGGATGATTTGTTGTGGTGTGGAAAAAGATAATGAAGTTTTACTGGAACGTTTCTTTGGTGGATTAAATGATGAAATTCAAACGATCTTAGAGTATAAGGAATGTACCACCATCACTCGTTTGTTTCATCTTGCTTGTAAAACTGAACATGAAGTGCGGGATCGTCAGCAATGGAGTTGGCCTAACAATTCTACAGGTCGCACTTCATGTTGGAATCCACGACCACCAACATTGTCATATCATGGTGGTGCTACACCACCCCCTCCATAGCCAAGTCCAACACGCACTCTTCTAGGGGACCACCCATGGCAACTCCGCTCTATTCTAACGGCCCTTCTTGGAGCTCTCTGTCTTCTATTGCTTCCACAGGAAAAATGAAGGACATTCAGTGTCGCAGATTCTAGGGATATGGTCACATAGAACGAGAACGAGGGTGCAACTCCGCACGTGTGATGATTATTAGTAAGAATGGTGAATACGATTCTGCGAGTGACTACGATGAAGAAACGTTAGCCCTCATTGCTACACAGGATGAAGACAATCCTATTTTAGATCAGGACACGAAGATTATGGATGCTGAAGGTGCAAATCAGTACAAGAGTTTAATTGCACAATGTGTCTTAAGCGTGCAATTGAGCTCAGCCAAGTGTAATCAGCGCCATAATCTATTCCAAACAAGTGGAGTTATGAACGAACGTGCTATAATAATCATCATTGATGGGGGGAGCTGTAACAATTTAGCTAGCATTGATATGGTGGAGAAGCTTTCTCTCAATACACGACAACATCCCCATCGATACCATATTCAATGGTTCTACAACACTGGTAGGCTCAAGGTAACATGAACTACGCGAGTGCATTTTTCTAGTGGGACATATTCTAACTTTGTTGATTGTGATGTTGTACCCATGCAAGCATGCTCGTTGTTACTTGGTAAACCTTGGCAATATGATAGCAACTTTGTTCATAATGGTAGAACTAATCAATATTCTCTTGTGCATAATGGAAAGAAAATTGGGATAAAACCTATGACTCCTGAGCAAATTTAAAAAGATGATCTTGCTAGAACTAGTAGAGAAAAAAACCAGGACTAACCTAAGAGCGAAAATCAGATTGTTTCTGTAGAATTTGTGCCACCTAAGAATACTAGTAAATATGATTCTAAGTTTCCAAATGAGATTAGATTTAAGCATCCTTCTTTGCTTGCTCACAAATCTGATATTGTTTAATTGGATGTGACAACTTCTATTTGTTATGCACTTCTTTGCAAAGAGTTCTTATTTACATTTGAGGATATACCTCCCTCTTTGCCACCTGCGGTCGCTAACATTTTGCAGGAGTATGTTAATGTTTTTCGACAAGAAATGCCAATAGGATTACCTCCTATCCGTGGAATAGAGCATCAAATTGACTTAATTCCTGGTGCTTCACTGCCCAACTGTGCGCCCTATCATACAAATCCATAGTGGACAAAAGAGATTCAGCGCCAAATTCAGGAACTCCTTGACAAAGGTTACATTCGTGAGTCTCTTAGTCCATATATTGTTCCTATTATTTTGGTTCCAAAGAAAGATAGTTCTTCACACATGTGTACCGATTGTAGAGCTATCGACAATATTATTATTTGTTACCATCATCCTATACCATGATTAGATAATATGCTTGATGAGTTGAGTGGCTCTACAATATTATCAAAAATTGATTTGCATAGTGGATACCACCAGATTCCTATGAAATTGGGAGATGAATGGAAAACAAAAATTAAAAGTAAATTTGGGTTATATGAGTGATTAGTAAGGCCTTTTGATTTAACCAATGCCCCTAGTACATTCATACATTTAATGCATTAAGTTTTGTGTGCTTTCATAGGACGTTATGTGGTGGCCTATTTTGATGATATTTTGATATATTGCAGATCTCTAGAAGACCATCTAAACCACTTACATGTTGTTTTTAATGCATTACGTGATGCACGTTTGTTTGATAATCTTTAGAAGTGCACTTTTTACACTGATCGAGTTGTTTTCCTTGGATATGTTGTTATAGTAGAGGGAATTGAAGTTGATCCAGCCAAGATTGAAGCTATTTCGAGTTGGCCACCTCCTAAAATAGTCACACAAATAAGGAGTTTCCTTGGCCTCGCTAGGTTCTATAGGCGTTTTATCAAAGATTTTGGAACCATTGCTGCACCACTAAATGAACTTACCATGAAATATGTCCCCTTTGTTTGGGGTGATGCACAACAAGAGGCCTTCATGTTGCTGAAGGAAAGGTTAACACATGCACCATTACTAGAACTTCCTGATTTTAATAAAACTTTTGAGCTCGAATCTAATGCCAGGGGCATTGGGTTGGGAGGTGTGTTGTTACAAGAGGGTAAACTTGTAGCATATTTTAGTGAGAAATTGAGTGGGCCTAGTCTAAATTATTCTACTATGATAAGGAATTATATGCTCTTGTTCGAATATTAGAAACATAGCAACACTATTTATGGCCTAAAGAATTTGTCATCAATTCTGATCATGAATCTTTGAAGCATATACCTTGTCAAGCTAAACTAAATAAGCGCCATGCTAAGTGGGTTGAGTTTATTGAATCTTTTCCTTATGTTATCAAACACAAAAAGGGTAAAGATAATATTATTGCTGATGCATTGTCCCGCCATTATGCCATGTCATCCAAACTTGATAATAAGATTTTTGGTTTGGAAACCGTCAAAGAACAATATGTCCATGATGCTTATTTTAAAGATGTACTATTGACTTGTAAAGATGGGAGAGCATGGAACAAATTCATCCTTAATGATGGATTTGTGTTCTGTGCTAACAAGTTATGCATTCTAGATAGCTTCGTCTGTCTTTTGTTGTTACAGGAGAAGCATGGAGGAGGATTGATGGGTCACTTTGGAGTGAAGAAGACAGAGGATGTACTTGATACACACTTCTTTTTGCCACGGATGCATCGAGATGTTCAAAATTCATGGTTCGCTACACTAAATGCTAAAAAGCTAAGTCACACCTTAATCCACATGGTTTATACATGCCTCTTGTTGTTCCTACTGTTCCTTGGGAGGATATATATATATATGGACATTGTTTTAGTATTGCCTAGAACACAGAGGGGGAAGGATATTATTTTTGTTGTTGTGGATAGGTTTTTAAAAATGGCACATTTTATTTCTTGTCACAAGAGTAATGATGTTGTGCATGTTGTTGATTTGTTCTTCCGTTAAATTATTCGTTTGCATGGTGTGCCAAATACTATTATTTCAGATCGTGACAATAATTTCTTAGCCATTTTTGGAGATATTTGTGGGCTATGTTGGGGACTAAGTTGTTGTTTAGTACTACATGTCATCCCCAAACAGATGGAAAAACGGAAGTAGTCAATAGGACATTGTCTCCTATGTTAAGGGCTATTTTAAAGAAGAACTTAAAAATGTGGGAAGATTTCTTACCTCATATAGAATTTTCTTATAATCGTTCGCTACATTCTACACTAAGTTGTGTCCTTTTGAGGTTGTGTATGGTTTTGTTCCTCGTGCACCTATTGATTTGTTGCCTCTTCCTTCTTCGATACAAGATAATTTTGATGCTACACAATGTGCAAAATTGATTCTGAAGTTGCACAAGATTATTAAAGGAAACATATAACGCATGAATGATAAATATAAGATTATCGGGATAAAGGAAGAAAAAATATTGTGTTTGATGTTGGTGAACTTGTTTGGTTGCATTTGCGCAAAGATCATTTTTCTGATTTGCGTAAGTCCAAGTTAATGCCACGTGCTGCTGGTCCTTTCAAAGTTTTAGAGGGGATAAATGATAACGCATATAAACTTGAGCTTCCTGCAGAGTTTGGTACAGTAAGTCTCACATTTAACATTGCACATTTGAAGTCATATTTGGGAGAAGATGATGAGATAGCATCGAGGATGACTTCAATTCAATAAGGGGAGGATGATGATGACATCCCTAATACATATACAATCACACAATTATAAGGACCTATCACACGAGCTCGTGCACGACAAATAAAGTATTAGGTACTTTCGTTCCTAAGAACTCTTCCAAATATACATGAGAATATGATGTTGCCTAAATCAGATGTGTTTGTTCTATTTAGGAATGAGGGACCTAGCATGGATGAGGAGGACAAACATTTGAGCAACATCAACCATGGAGATGGCAGCAAGAGTGAGAGGATCATAGATGAAGATAGAATTAATTGTTGGCGTAAAGGATTACATCGACAGGTTTGAGTGGTTTAGACTGGGAGGACAAGTTTTCTTTTGTACAAAGTCTCTAGAAAGGATTACCCTACTGAAAAAGTTATATCCCTTGCTCCGAGGAGAAGATGATCCCTATACAATACGGGGGTAAGGTATTTATAGGGGGAGCCCTTGCGGGACAAATACCTTTCTACCCTCAACTCGCATACGTCATTAGAGACCCTATATTCCTAATTTAGTAAGGGTACGACAGTACCAGTTTTGCACATTTGCCCGAATAGAACTACGTGCAGTAGGTGTGACGGCGTGTGTTTGTGGTTCCATCATATATTTAGTCACGACGTGATCGCTACAGGCCCTCGCGTCCCATTCTATAGGAACTACATGGCATCGTGGCCGTCACGTCTTCACTTTAGTGGTTGCCATCCAAGGCCACAGGGGTTCGAAGGGCTTCGCACTAGGCCACCATCGCAGCCATCTTGGGAACCATCCGTCGGAGACCTTCGGCCTCCGACGGTGTCTTTGGTAGGACCCCCCATCTCCGGTGTACGTGCGGGGTCCTCGAGCCCCCTACGGAGCCCATCTTTGACCTCAGGATGCTCCCAGTACAATCGGGTTGACCGCCCTGCGGCTTCACATCTGACAATTAGGACCTTGTTGCAGTAAGCTTCATGACCGCATTAGAGCCTGTAGTCTTGCCATTACTACTATTAGGATAATTTCCCCCCAACAGTAGCCCTCACATGTGCACGATCGGCTGACCTGCAAGTAAGAAGGGGGATGCGCAATAAATAATGCCGCAATAAAATTATCGAAGAACGAGCTGACCTCCGGCGTTGTTTCGGAATGGCTTGATGGCATAGAGGTTTGAACCGATAGGGCTCCGTAGACGAAGCATCTTGTCGTTTGGATTCCCGTCTCCTGGCTAGGGCTCCTAGGGCACCTTCTCAGATGCGCCTGGTCGTGGCCCACACGCCGGTCTCAAGAGAATATGGACCGGCATGGCAGAAGCACGTGCCACGGCCCCGAGTCCCTATATAAGGTTGTAGCCTTTTGGCTACTACTGAGCCCTCCAACTACTTTCAATCTCCTTGATCAAGACTTCTCGTCCGCATGACGAAGAACATGACAAAGAAGAAGAGTGTCGCTTCCGCCATTGACCCCCACTTCATTCAACAGCAGACGGCGCTGGCTACAGCAGTGGTGGCACCGAGTTCCGTAAAAGCTTGCAGTCCTTAGGACCTCCGACCACCTTTAGAGAACTTCATCGAGCATACATTGGTTTTGGAGAGAACCATCTACACTGCGGGGTCGATGAGGAGCGCGATCCAGGACCATCTTGACTCTCGTATCGAGACGAGGCTCCTCAGAGCAGAACTGACCATGGAGCCATGCGAAGGAGAGGTCATCGTCTTCGAGGACTTCTTCAAAGCCGGTCTTGGGTTCCCCGCTTCGGAGCTCTTGGCGGAGGTCCTTCGCTTCTTCAACCTAGACCTGTCACACCTATCTTCGAATGCCATCGCCCGTTTGGCCATCTTTGAGTGGGCCATGAGGGCGGAGGGCTACGAGGGGAGGTCCGGGGTCTTCGCAAAGATGCACAAGGATTCCTACCAGCCCAAGAAGTGGTACAAGCTAGACGGTTCCACCATGATCATGCCATACGAGAGCGTCAACTTCTAGCTTCGGAAGGAATATGCGGACTCCTTCCCTGCGAAGGCCATCAATGAGCGGTGGTACTCCGATTAGATCCACTGTTGGTTCTACGTGGCGGTGAGGCCAGACTCCGGACTGACAGGGCCCTTTCACCAAATTTGGTACCGGAGGGAGGCCGACGCCGCAGTGGATGTCTGGCTCAGTCTTCGCGTACGTCCGACTCTTTCAAATAGTAGATTGTCGAATGAGCATGTGGGATTTGGCCAAGTAGTTCATCTCACTCTAGATCCTGCCCTTGAAGGCGGCATGGCCCCTCGCCCTTCAGAGCACCAGGGATGGGGCGCTCCTGGAGATGCCCTCCGATCTGCTCGGTTCGCTTTGGTTTCTTGTTCCTATAATGATTAGTACTGCTTTCCTTAGGTAATGGATATTTCAATAGGGGTACCTTCGCATCTGTAGGGTCGCGCATGGTCATGACCCCTCAACAAATGATCCAGGTGGTCGAGAAGGTTTTCGAAGCCCCAACTCCATCAGAGAAGAAACAGAGAATGGAGTTGGTAGGGTCCTTGGATCAGTACAATCATGTATGGGGCATTCTGCGAATTAAGCCCCCGTCGCTCCTGAACATCGACATCTCTGATCTGGATCCAAAGAAGAGGAAGGTGGATGTTGGCTCGGCTAGTCCTTCGAATCCTCCTTCGAAGAAGATGGTGAGCAGGCCTAAATACCTTCCCATCTCCACCCTTCCCTTGGTGACTCGAGGAAGAGGACCCCGAGCGGAGGATGGTTGCAGAGCCTGAAGCCTCGATGCAGACTGTGCTATGGGCAGAGATGCCGCCAGGGGCGTGGTGGCTGGCGAGGCATCGTCCGCCCCCCGACGGAGGCAGTCGTGAATGAAGCGAATGAAGGGGTCTCAGCCGATTTGCAGGCCGCCATGACTCCAGACGAAGTGGCCGAAGAGACGTTGGTTGACTACCGAGTGAGCCCAGCGAGTGGCAGCATGGCTGCCGGGGGGCTAGCTGATCCATTAGCATAAGTGGTTGGGAGTGCCAATGTCATGGCTGAGCTGACTATCGTGTGGCACGTATCTCCGGTGAACTCTCTAGAGGGGTTTTTCCAGACGCTGAAGGTCATACGGTCTCCGGCGGCCGAGCGATCACCAGTTTCTTGCTAGGTGGAGCTAGGACCGGTAAGCCACTCTGAGCGAGCCTGCATCTATAGCTCCTACCATCTTCATTTGCCAGCATTATCTTACAAACTGATACAGACAACCTAGTGTCAACAACATTTCCTTCCCCTAATGATCAAGATATTCCAAATCATTTTGAACGAGCAATAACACGCGCTCGTGCAAAGCAAATAAATAAACAGGTGAACTCACTCCTAAATAAGAATAGCATTACACATAAAAATCAGTTGCTACCTAATGCCCGTAATTTAATTGTTCTTAGGTATGACAAAATTGAAGAGTGGCCAAAGGAGTAACACTTCATCAACAACCATCAATCAAGCAATGGATGCAATGAATGCCATTTCGGATTCAAGTGACCAATATGGAATAAAATGCTCATAGAAACCGCATATTAAATCCAATAAATGTGTTCGACCACAGCTTGGAACACTTACCTCATAAGCTTTCCAACAGATCTGGCCTCATCCAATAATTCTACTAGAACAGAGAGTTATCGCTGACTTAATGTGGAGACCAAAAACTATCAATGTTTCATTTGAATTAATTAGGGTGTTGTGCACCAATATTGGTTTAATGCCATGTAAAATGTCCTAGACATCTCTCCATCTCCCTCTCAATCCCTTCTATATAATAGGATATTTCTCAATGTGTTGAGGGAATAGAATTTTGAGAATGAAACAACTATGCTTTATGCATGTTCTTGAGTGTTCTAGCTACTAGTTTAATCATCTCTGAGAATTGTGCATTCCTTCCCGTTGTTCTTGCAAGCCCTTTGTGATTTCAACGAGGATTATAATCTGCTTGACTTGATTGAGTGGAAAACATGAGGTTGGGTGATCTCCGTGCTGCAGGTTGTTTCACGTGCAACGGTTGGCTGCACAAGACTCATCAGGTCTTTGATCCTACGCCATGAAGGTTAGGTGCATCCTCATATCATTTTGTATCAATGATATGAACAACCTAGCATCAACAACATTTCCTTCCCCTAATGATCAAGATATGTCAAATCATTTTGTAGGAGCAATAACTCGCGCTCGTGCAAAGCAAAAAAATCAACGGGTGAACTCGTTCTTAAATAAGAATAGCATTACACATGAAAATAAGTTGCTACCTTATGCTTGTAATTTAATTGTTCTTAGGTATGAAAATGTTGAAGAGTGGCCAAAAGAGCAGCACTTCATCAACAACCATCAATCAAGCAATGAAAGCAATGAAGGTCATTTCAGATTCAAGTGACCAGTATGGAATAAAATGCTCATAGAAACCGCATATTAAATCCAATAAATGTGTTTGATCACATCTTGGAACGCTTACCTCATAAGCTTTCCAACGGATCTAGCCTCATCCAATAATTCTACCAGAATGGAGAGTTATTTCTGACTTAATGTGGAGACCAGAAACTGTCAACGTTTCATTTTCTTTAATTAGGGTGTTGCGCACCAATATTGGTTTAATGCCATGTAAAACGTCCTGGACACCTCTCCTTCTCCCTCTCAATCCCTTCTATATAATAGGATCGTTCTCAATGTGTTGAGGGAACAAAATTTTGAGAATAAAACAACTATGCTTTATTCATGTTCTTGAGTGTTCTACCTACTAGCTAAATCATCTCTGAGAATTGTGCTTTCCTTCCCATTGTTCTTGCAAGCCCTTTGTGATTGCAACGAGGATTGTAATCCGCTTGACTTGGTTGAGTGGACAATGTGAGGTTGGGCGAGCTCTATGCTGTAGGTTGTTGTACATGCAACAGTTGGCTGCACAAGACTCGTCAGGTTTCATGAGTATCTTTGATTCTACGTGGTGAAGGTTGGGCGCATCCTCGTATCACAAACACTTGTTTATTTCATAGGTACCTTGGGAGGAGGCGCCTCTTTGGACCCTCCGCTACCTCATGAAGGCGTCAGGGCGAGGGTGGAAGTTGGCGTCGAGGTGGTCGATGTATTGGAATCCGACGAAGAGGTCGACTCGGGAAAGGTTCTGAGGGGGGCCTTTTCGTGTTTCAGGGTTTCTCCAGAGGCGGGGACCAGCTATGTGCATGGGGGCTTTCCCCTGCTGGCCCCTTTCATAAACTTTGAGCCGGACCTAGCCACGAAGACAAAGCCCCTACACCAGGACTGCCTATCCTTGGGGGTCACCATCTTGGTCTCCGAGATCGGTCAGTCAGATGGGGCTGACTTGAATTTTGCCATAGAACGCGCGGCTTGCTAGGTATGCTCTATTAAGCATCTTCGGCCATGTTATCTTTTCCCCCTCTTCTCTTCACCTTCATTTGCTTTCTTCTTTTCTTTTTCTTTGCAGCTCGTCGTCTTGGCCTAGGGATCTTTGACGTCCCTCTTCACTGAATGCAGCTGGCACGACTGCGAGGTTGTGGGGCTCCACGAATGCATCGGCACCACCGAGGGGGAGGCACGAGGTCTTCGAGCCGACCAGCACACTTTGGCCACCGAAGCCGTAAAGCTTCGCGAGCAGCCGACCGAGGTCGATGGACTACGAGCTCTAGCGGTCGACGTCGACGGACTCCGAGCCTTTGAACTCCAAGCTCGGGTGGCCGAAGTCGATGAGCTTCGAGTTCGGGTGGCCGAGTTCATTGAATTTCGAGCTTGGGCCGCTGAAGTCAATGAGATCTGAGCATGGATGGCCAAGGTCGATGAGCTCCGAGCCCGGGCGGCCGAGGTCAAGGAGCTCAGGATGCAGATAGCTAGAGCCAAGGCCATTAAGGCTCAGAGGGACAAACTGGAGAGAACAGTCTCGGACCTCGTAGCTTCGATTGAGAAGTTGAGGGCATCGTTGGCGAAGGACCAGGAGGCAATGGTCGACGCCATAGGCACTCTCAAGGGCGTTTTGGAGCAATTCGAGTCATCTTGTTCTCTGGTTTTTGACATCTCGTGAGAGCCCATGAGCCGCCAAATGAGGTTTATCCAGGCTACCGCTAGGAGCATGGATGTTACTGTACCCAAATACGGGGAGGTCTCTGGGCGGGTGGCCGCCCTTGGTGTCCTCCATCACCTCGAGGTCGTCGGAGGTGTCATCCCGGCGGGAGTGGGGATGGTCCCAATTAGCTTTGGGTGGGCCGCCTCCTTGCTCCTTCTCTTCCCGTGGCGAAGGCCTTGAAGATATTCCAAGCACCTTAGAATGCCAAGGGCCCATCAGCGGTGAAGACTTGGACCAACGAGGCTCATCGCATGAGTCTGCCATGAGCGCAGCCACATCTGAAGCCTGCTTCCGCCATTCTCCCTTCGGGCCCGAAGGTGTAGTTTCCTTAGGACATTCTCTTGTAAAGTTAATCCTATAAGAAAGGGTCTATGACTTTATAAATGAAAACCTCTTTTGTAAATTGCTCAGGATTTGGTTGACGCCTCGAACTCTGAGGTTGAGGTACTATATGCGACAGAAGCTCTTCATCATCGGTGGGCTATTTTCGAAGCCCTTAGGTCTAGTAGACGTGCTCATTTTACTGTACCTCGCGATAGTCAAGGGAGCGTTATTCCTGAAGTTTTGCATGAAGTGTTTGCTTTCATAAAAGAGGAAGAGAGGGAGGTGAGGGCTTCGTCTTCGTCACCCGAGCCCGTAGACTGGTCTGGTGTGGAGTAGGAACCTATTGGACTGGAAACGGGGACCAGAGGGGGTGAATGGGAGCTTTTAAAATTTCAGACTAATAATAGCCTTCTGTTTTAATTCTGTCTTCTCTGGAACAGGCTTCGAACACACCCTTCGAAGTTCTAGTTCGGAGATATTTCACAGCTCCGAAACCAGGCTTCGCAAGGAGCAAAAGTTCGAAGTCAAGAAGACTTCGCTCCACCCACAACACCAAAAACTTAACTCTACTAAGTCAGTGCAGGCTCCGCACACTAGGTGCCTTCGAGCAGACTTCGCACTTCACCCTTCGCAAGAGCAGACTTCCCTCTGAGGACTTCGACCAAATACTCAGCGCTAGCAACTGGTACTAGGCTTCGTACTTCGAAGGTCTAAACTTCACAGTGCACACTGAGCTAAGGACTTCGCCAAGAGAAGAAAATAGGCTTCGATTTAAGCCAGACACAGTGTTTCGCTAGTAATCACAGAGGGCTAACCTCAGTTTACACAGAGCGAACACACACTGAGAAAATCACACTTCACACACAGACCTCTCTCACACTTCTCCAGAAGAGATCCAGTACTCAAACCCAACCCATAAAAAGATGGTGCATAGAGAAATCAAAGCATGAAGTGCAACACAAAATACAAGTTCAAGCAGTGAAAGAAGAACAGAATCAAAACTTCATTGAATGAACAGGGAACACAAAATGAGCTCACAGATTTGAATACAAGTTGTGTGGTGGCTAGCACAGGAGCTCAAAAATGGCTGCTCAAAGTGTTACTGTGGCCTAGGCTAGCCTCCACTATTTATAGGCACTATTCAGCCCTGTGAATAGACTACTTTACCCCTAGGGTTTACACTGTTTTTGTCTCATCAGAACAGGGGGGTACAACTGGTAGTCTACTTTATTTGGAGGATTCTTTTGTCAGCTTCGCAGAGGAGACAGCATCAGCTTTTGCAGAGCAGACATGATCAGCCTTTGTAGTCTTGGATTCTTCTGAAGCCCCCTTCGCACGTGAGGGGTGTGGTAGCTTCGGTAAGAAGCCTTGAGCCTGACGGCCTTTGCTTCACCGAAGTCAGTCTTCGATACAGTGACGTTTTTGAGACGAAGACGTTAAAGCCCTTGAACCTTCGCGCCATCACCTCCGAAGTGGACCACCATGGCTTTGCAGCTACTCCTAGCTCAAACTCCGTTAGCACATGTACTGAAGCCATGCATGGCCGAAGTACTTCAAGACAACCACACTCTGAAGCCCCACCTTCGGAGTACCACCCTTCGAAGTCCCTCCCTCGTCCAAGGCCTCCACATGAAGCATTCCATGAGCACTTCGTCGCAGTGTCTCTCCTCGAGCACACTCCTCGACGAACCTCACCCGGACCATGCCTTCGATGCACCTCGACTTCTGAGAACTTCGTCGGGTATACCTTCGAATGCCTCACTTCGGAGCACACTTCGAATGCCTTGCCTCATTGCTGAGGACTTTGTCCACCATACTCCGAAGTTACTCCATTCAGAGTACCCTTCGAAGTGCCTCACCTTCGAGGACTTCATCTTGGAGTACCTTTAGATGGAGCCACACTCTGCACTCTCTGCCTTCACCTGGCACACCTTGACCCGAGGACCGACCTCGACCCCTCGCAGCCTTCGTGACCGAGCTCCCCGCTCGCCTAGCATCAAGCCTCCTGCTTGACCCAGGTTCACTTGCTGCGAACCGTCCGTCGCCTCCGAAGTCAACTACGCACCACAGACAAACAGACAAGTGTATCTAGTACCCCGGAGACCTCTCCGGGTAAACAACCTCTGGCACACACTCCGGTGTACCGCCCAAAGTACCGAAACCTTCGGTACAGACAAGTCATCATGTACTATCGGACCCCTCCGACAGTCACACTCCGCTGCAACAGCTGCAGCAAACAGACCCACTGAACCCTTTGGTGAAACCACCTCTGAACCCCATCGTAGGGACCCCTTCGAATTAGAGGATAAAATCTGTCAATCACTCATCACAGACTCCGAAACCAACCCTTGGTTTCTCCAAACCTAATGAGTCGAACCTCGGAGGTCAACCTCTCCGTACTTGGGCGCAACTTCAGGAGGACTAGAGGTCCTTGAGAGCTTCAAAGAAGGCAAAGAAAGGGCGAGCTAGGTCTAAAGAGAAGGCCCTCGCGGCCCCTAGGGCTCCGGGAGTGCTAGGGGCTAGAGAGGGTTCGCAGAGCCGAGCAAGTTTGCAGGATTGGAAGGGTTTCCGATTCCTTCTCGTGTTGGACACTGATTTCTCGTAGGTCCCTAAGTGTTGTTCGAATGTTAGCCAAGTTTCAATTGTAATTATAATTTAAATGAAATTGGGTCGTTCATTATGTTTTTATGCTCCAAATTTATTATCACCCCCTGTCCCTCCTTGTGGGTGGGTGTATTGCCGGCTTCGCACAATGACTGTTGCCATGATTCAGAGTGTACATTTTGTGGTGGAGAGCATGGGTGTGGCTCGAATCATTAGGTTCGGGGTGTAGAAAGTGCGTGCTTCGAACTGGCGTCTCGGAATCCGTAGTGTGGATGCTTCGGGCCAGTGGCTCGGAATCCGTAGGGTGGATGCTTTGAGTCAGTGGCTCAGAATCCTTCAGTTCGGATGCTTCGAGCTGGTGGCTTTGAATCTTTAGCGCGGATGCTTCGTGTTGGTGGCTCAGAATCCTTAGTGCGGATGCTTCGAGCCGGTGGCTCGGAATCCATTGTGCGGATTCTTTTAGCCAATGTCTCAGAATCCTTTAGTTCGGATGCGTCGAACTGGTGGCTCGGAATCCTTTGTGCGGATGCTTCGAGCCAGTGGCTCAGAATCCTGTGTGTGGATGCTTCAAGCCGGTGGCTCGGTAACCGAAGTGATGATGCTTCGATTTAGTCCAAAACAAGTCTTGTACCATAGTGCGTCCACTTTGGCAAAGGTTATTTTGGTGAAGCACCGCATAACAACGAGGGGACAGATTTTATTGCAAAATAGTACATTGGTCATGATTACAATGATTTTATGTGTAGTACCGCTTTAGATGTTGCGCATGCCAGGTATGTTTTAGCTCTTCCCCTTCTAAGGTGGCTAATTTGAACGAACCGAGTTGGCCGGAGCAGAGGATGATGAATGGTCCTTCCCATTTATTACCAAGCTTTCCCGGGGTGAGCATGCATCGGAGGACGAGGTTCCCTAGCTTTAACTCTCTCATCTTCA
The DNA here is from genome assembly GCA_019279435.1 of Zizania palustris. Classification (NCBI taxonomy): domain Eukaryota; kingdom Viridiplantae; phylum Streptophyta; class Magnoliopsida; order Poales; family Poaceae; genus Zizania; species Zizania palustris. The sequence goes on along the minus strand of JAAALK010000290.1, from coordinate 46,049,815 downwards.
CCTTGGGGTCATACCAAGGTTTCATCTGGTTGTGATATTTGCTGAGGTTGGCGATGGCTCGGAGTCTTGTTTCTTTAGAGAGGTCGATCGAGACACTCCTTTCTTGCTCGTCTCCAGGCTCCGTCGCTCGTAAAGAGTCGCCCTTGAGCCTCGTTGGAGTCATTGCTTCGTCTTTGAATAATAGCCAGAATGGTGTGAATCTGGATGCCTGAGTTTGAGTGGTTCATATGGACCACAAAATCTTCGCCATTTCCTACGTCCAAAGCCCTCTAGCGAGGCCCACAATCCGGCGGTTTAGGCCGGACAGTATGTTTCCATTGGCCCTCTCGACGGCTCCGTTAGATTGCGGTTGTCTGACAGCAGCGAAGCATAGTTGAATTCCCAACTCTTCGAAGAATCGCCTGAATGGTTTGGCATAGAATTGGGTACCGTTGTCGATTATTAGTTTCCTAGATACTCCGAACCGGCAGATGATATTTTGCCAGAAGAACTTTTGGATGCTCTTTGAGGTGATGGCGGTTAGTGGTTCGTCTTCGACCCACTTCGAGAAATACTTGATCGCGACAACGGCGAACATAAAGTTCCCTCTGGCTCTTGGGAACGGTCCTATTAGATCCATCCCCCATCGGGCCAAGGGCCAAACTAGAGCGATGACTTGGAGCGGGGTGGGGGGTTGGTGACTCCTTTGCCCCATCCATTAGCATCCTTGATAGGTGCGTACTAGTGCTTCGGCATCGGACATGATAGTGGGCCACTATAGACCTTGGCAAAGTGTTTTCCCTACTAAGGCCCAGGACACCAGGTGGCTGCCGCACAGACCTTCGTGGATGTACCGTAGTACTTGTTGCCCCTCAGGTCGGGAGATGCACCGAAGCAATAGCGAGCATACACCGGATTTGTAAAATTCTCTGTTGATGATGTGGTAGTGCCGCACCCTGCGCTGAAGTCTTGAAAGCTCGGGACCCACGGGGAGCTTCCCTTCGCTCCACAACAAGTTTCGGATTTGGTCTTGCCAGTCTTCGAGGGGTGCACAGGACCTTGGCGAGTTTCAGAGATGGCAATGAAGGACTGGACAGCTCCTCGAAAAAAGTCCCTAGGGGTATGTCTTGGCCTCCGACTGCTGCTTTAGCGAGGGCGTCTACTTGCTGATTATCGAATCGTGGGATTCATTAGATGGAGATTCCCTTGAATGTTGCTTCGGTCTTGCGGATTGCTTCTAGATAAGCAGTGAGATCCGGGTGTCGCACCTGGAAGCTCTTATCTACATGTCCCGCTACAATCTAGGAATCTATTTTTATAACAACCCTGGCAGCGCCTAGCGCGCGGGCTTTTTGAAGGCCTAACAACACGCCTTCGTACTCAGCTAAATTGTTTGTGGCTTTAAAATTTTATCTTATAGAGTACAACGCTTTTGGCCTTGAGGGTGAAATAATGACTGCTCCGGTGCCCACTCCAGAGTCCTAGTATGCTCCATCGAAATAGACCGTCCATACCCCTTTGCTGGCTTCTTCGATAGTCCAGGTTGTTGGTGGAGTCCATTCCGCGACGAAGTCAGTGAGGATTTTAGATTTGATGGCAGTCCTGGCAACGAACGTGATGTCAAAGGGGGCAAACTCCACTTCCCATTTTCCTATTCTTCCGGTGGCATCCTTGTTTTTGAAAATGTCCTTGAGGGGGTACGAAGTAGGGATGATGATGTCGTGGGCCAAGAAGTAGTGGCACAACCTCCTCGAGGCCATTACGAGGGCATAAGCTATTTTTTTCAAGCTCGGTGTACCTCGTTTTGGCTCCTGAAAGGGCTTCGAACATGAAGTATGCTGGCCTTTGGATTAGCTTCCCTTCGGATTCTTCTTCTTGTACCAGCACGACACTTACCGTGAAGCCTATTGCTGTGAGGTAGACGAAGAGGGTTTCTCCGTGTCGGGGAGTAGTGAGAGTGGCTAGGTTGGCAAGGTATTCCTTGATTTCGTCGAAGCACTTCTAGCATTCGGGGGTCCAAGCGAAGTCCATTGACCCTTTAAGTGCCTTGAAGATCGGAAGGCTTCGTTCGGCGAACCTAGCGAGGAAGCTGCTAAGGGTGGCAAGGCAGCCAAACAGCTTCTAGACCTGCTTTAAGTTCTTTTGAGGGGTAATTTGTTGTAGTGCACTGATCTATGTTGGGCTAGCTTTGAAGACACATTTCTCAGGGTTTAGGCGAATACCGTAGGCTCGGAGGCTATCAAATGTCTCAGCTATGTCTAGGCTATGCTGGTGCTTTCGTGCACTCTTAATTACAATGTCGTCCATTTATGCTTCGATGTTATGACCTATTGAGGTAGTACTTTAAGTGCTTCGCTCATACGAAGTCACAAATAAGAGGACTGTCTGCATCATGCGTGGTCGATGCATCCCGAGAAGGAGTCACCAATGCAAGCCTCCTTGACAAGCTTCATTGGAAGCATATATCCTCCGTAGCATAGTTAATGGCTTATTTTGAGGAGTATGCTAGGTAGGAGGAAGGATGGCTCTGAAGAACAGCCTCGCCTTCACCAATTGTCCAAGAAGTCAAGCTTGAGGTGAAAACTTCAACACTTTTGCAAGGGCCCAACTTTGACAACCATCATGGCAAGCGTCAAGGGCAGAAGCATCCTCGATCCGAAGTCCTCACCATTGCTCCTTCTCCGCAAAAATTTTCCCCCAAGAGTCCACAAGCTTTAGGAAACAAGATCAGCGGCTGGAGGCCGCCAGGGAAAGCCAGCTGGCAAGGGCTAGGCCTTCTTCAGCTGTGTTCACGGTGAAAACCGAAGCATGCTACAGATGCATGCAAGTCTATACTAGCTTTAAGAAGCGAGTACCTCAAAATGAGCTCTGGTCGAGGCACTACTGACCGAGCCCCTCTCGAGGCACGTTCGGAGCCAGTGCAGGCTGTCGTACATGTAGACAACTTCGATCCCTCAAGGCAACCTCCAGTGGACAGTGTTATGCCACCTCTGAAGCAAGAAGATACTCAAGATTGGGGCAAAAGAGTGGTTCTTCCTATCTCCGGAGGACGAACCCTAGGCAGCATGTCAAAAAGGCAACAGAGAGATTATGTTCAGGAAGTAGGCCATATTGGGACCTCTTCGTCGGCAGCTGAAATGCCCGAGTGGTCCCATGTGCCTATATCCTTCTCTACAGCTGATGCAGCAGGTATAAAATTCCCCCATGCGGACCCCCTTGTCATCACTGCTGATATTGCAGGAACGGAAGTTCAGAGAGTACTGGTCGATGGCGAAAGTTCTGCGGATATTATCTTTGTTCAGGCCTTTGATCAGCTCTGTATCTTCCGGAAGCATCTCCTCCCCGCAGCTCATCCCCTTCAAGGCTTCTCAGGACCTCCTCTTGATGCCCTCGGCCAAATAGGTCTTGACGTTGCCTTCGGAGAGGGGCTCTTGGCAAGGATGGAGGAAGTAATTTTCGATGTTGTCGATGCCCCTTACGCTTATAATGTTATCTTCAGAAGAGGCATTTTGAACCAATTAAGAGCTGTGGCGCACCATAATTATTTATGCATGAAGATGCCCACGCAAGCAGGAGTGCTTACTATCTTCGGTGATCAAGCCACTGCACGAAGGGCAGAATATGGCCATGGCCCACCTCTTGATCCAAGACAAGTGAATAATGTGCAAGACAATTCGGAGGATATCCCTACATCAAGTGAATCTTCGAAGATATCCTTTCCAAGGCCAAGTCCCGAAGGAGAAATTATAACGAAGATTATTGTAAAGGACGGTAAAGACTATCCCTTCCAGTTTGGCAAAGAATTGCCTTCGGAAATCGCTACTTCAATGGAAGAAGTAGTTAGAGAGAATTTGGATGTCTTTGCTTGGTCCGATGAAGAAATTCTAGGAGTTAACCGAAATATCATTAAGCACAGTTTGCTTGTGAACCCAAGGGTTCGGCCTGTTCGTCAGGGCTCCAAAAATTATCAGCAGATTTCTAGCAAGGTCCGTAGAGAGAAGCCTCCCCATATTCAAAGCATTGAAAGGGTCCGAAGATTTTGCCTGGACACCGGAGTGCCAAAAGAGTTTTGATGATATTAAAGATTATCTCAGCAACCTCGCAACACTCACTGTGCCCATAACAGATGAAACCCTTCTTCTTGACCTTGCAGCTACTGGCTCCGCTATTAGTGCGGTCCTGGTTCAAGAAGTGGATTTCAATGGGAAGTTGGTACAAAATCCAGTATATTTTGTATCCGAAGCTTTATACGGAGCAAAAACAAGATACTCTGAGCTCGAAAAATTCACTTATGCTCTAGTGATGGCTTCAAGGAAACCGTGACATTATTTCTTAGCGCATAATGTAATTGTACAAACTTCTTATCCTTTGGAAGATATGCTTCGAAGCAAAGATTCTACAGGGAGGATCGGGAAATGGGCCATCGAGCTAGCACCCTTCGGCATCTCCTTTGTAGCAAGGATAGAAATCAAGTCACAAGTGGTGGTAGATTTTGTAGCAGAATGGACTCCGTCTGCAGTCTGGGCTCTGGAAAAATCAAGCAAAGGAATATGGACCATATACTCTGATGGAGCTTTTCAAGCATCCGGAGCAGTTGTTGGAGCAGTGATAATTTCACCTCCAGGACAAAGAGCAATGTACTCCGCAAGGCTCAATTTTAAGTCCAATAATATTGCGGAGTACGAGGGAATTTTGCTAGGACTTCGAAAGGCACGTGCTCTTGGTGCTACAAGAGTTGTTATAAAAATAGATTCTCAAATTATAGCATGGCACGTTGATAAAAGTTTTCAAGTGAGGCATCCACAACTTGCTAAATATCTAGAAGAGATCCATAAGATCGAAGCAGCATTCAAAGGGATTTCTGTCCGAAGTATACCAAGAACTGACAATGCACAAGCTGATATCCTGGCAAAAGCTGCAGCCGGAGCCATAGATATTCCGGAAGGGGCTTTTTATGAAGAGTTTACTTCACCTTCGGTGCCCCAACTCCCTTCTGCGGAGGTCCTTTGCATTCCGAACACCGACTGGCGGAGTTTGATCATGGAATTACTGCAAGGCGAAGCCAACTTACCCGAAGGCTCGAATCTTTCAAGATTGCAATTATGAGTCCGGAATTATCACATTATCAATGGTATTCTTTACAAGGCCGGAGTATGGTCCCCCCTACTCCGATGTATTTCTCAAGCCAAAGGGCAAGATATACTTTGAGAAATTCATGAAGACCTTTATGGTAGCCATCTTGCCCCTCGAGCTTTGGCAGGAAAAACACTTCGTTAGGGGTTTTATTGGCCTACAATAGTAGCTGATGCGTAGGCTTTGGTCCGCACTTGCCAAGGTTGTCAATGGATGGGAAGATGAAGTCATCGTCCACGAACACCTCTTCATGTTATTGCTCCAGTTTGGCCCATGGCCAAATGAGGCATAGATCTCATTGGCCCTTTTCCAATGGCAAAAGGAAGTCTGAAATTTGCAGTGGTAGCAATTGAATATTTTTCTAAGTGGATCGAAGCAGAACCCCTCATAGCTATCTCTACAAAAAATGTACAAAAAATCTTCTAGAAGAATATTATATGCAGGTTCGGAGTGCCTCGGTAGCTGACAATTGACAATGGCACCCAATTTGATGTCGAACCCTTCAGAGAGTTCTGTGAAGGTCTTGGCATAGAAATGTGTTTTGGAGCTGTTCTCCATCCTCAGTCTAACGGAGACGTCGAGCGAGCTAATGGTAATATTTTATCAGGTCTGAATCAAAGGGTAGTAGGATTGGCAAAGGGAATGTGGACCGAAGAGCTCCCAAACATTTTATGGTCCATTCGGATCACTCAAGAAAGGTCCACGGGTTTTACTCCTTTCAGATTACTATTCGGAGATGAAGCCATGACACCGACGGAGCTTAAAGGAGGATCTCTTCGTACCACCGAACTTGAAAAAGAAGATGAAAGGCAAGTTTTGCTAGATTTAACGGAAGAAACAAGGCTTCGAGCTGTTGCAAATCTGATAAAGTATCAACATCAGACGAAGACTTGGTATGACCCGAAGATTAAACTTAATGAACTTAAATCAAGTCATTTAGTTTTGCGAAGCATTATAGCACTAGGGAAATTAGAAAATAAATGGGAAGGTCCATATATCATCCTTCGTTCAGGATGCCCTGGTTCTTTTAAGTTAGCTAATTTAGAAGGTGAAGAATTGAAGCATGTTTGGCATGCGGAGCACCTTAAGCGATATTTTGCATAGGGGCTCCTTGTAATCATTTGTAAACACTTTCTAAATAAATAAAGCTCATGGTTCAGATAATGCCTACCTCTCAAACATTTCCTACTTCTAGTGGATGCACTAAAAGAATGGAGTTGATTGCGAAGGAAAGTATCATTCATTTGAACCAATTTCACGGACTTCGAACCTTTGGTTCGAAGCTTTCGATGAGGCAGGAAAGTCGCAAAAAAACAGATTCCAAGCCACTGGCTTGAAAGCATCCATAAAAAGAGTCCAAAGAGACCAAATGATACAGATCCAAGCTCCGACTTGAAAGCATCCATAAAAAGAGTCCAAGGAGACCACCAAAGCGGATTCCAAACCACCGGTTTGATAGCATCCGTAAAAAGAGTCAAAGGAGACCAAACAAAATAGACTCTGAGCTGATACCTTGAAAACATCTGTAAAAAGAGTCCAAAGTGACCATTGTAATTGGATTCTAATGTGTCCGAAAAGGAGTCCGAAGTGACCACATTCGAAAAAAGAGTACTAAGTTACCAGTTTTCAGACTCCAAATTAGTATAGTCGAAGATATTTTCGAGGTATTTAGTGATCATTTTTGCACTCAATCCTTAATCTTTAATATGATAAGGGGCTTCGAGCCTCGAAAATTGTACTCCTAACTAACGTTATCTTCATTGTGTGTAACCACCTTCGATCGATTTTTGGAGGTGCTTACCCCCAAAGAGGGGCTAGGAAGTAGTGAGACAATTTTGAAACTTTCTAGTTTATATTATTTAAACAGATTACATTACATCATGAAAAATCTATATCTATGCCAAGAAGGAAACGAAGACCTCTTCGATCCCTAGAGTTACTTTCAGAATTAGCCTGAATTCAAAGGCGACTTGTCCCGGAGCCTGGAGTTGTTAGAACATTGCGCTTAACCCTCTTCACTTATTTTTGAAGCTCGGAAGTCTTTCTATTCTTCCTAAAGTTCAGCCCAGGTCTGAAGTCGTTCCGGGCTCCTTTCCGAGCTTCGAAGTCGTTCGGGACTCTTATCTACTTGCTCTTCTTCAGCATTTTCTTCGTCTGACCATTTAAGGTCATCTGAAGATGAAGTTTCTATACTAATTTCCTTTTCCTCCTTTTTAATATAAGCTAATACTTCTTTATATATATCGTGTATAACCTCCCCAGAACTTCCCCGAGGAATTGAAAATCAAGGATGCCTATGAGGTCTTAAAGCTTAGAAGGTAGCCCATTGTAGGCGAAGTTCTTCGTTAATCTCTAACACTTCAAGCTCATCCAAAAAAGATTGGGAAGCCTAAAAACATTTCCAAATAAGTCTTTTCATTCAAAAGATAATAAAGCATAAGTTTTTACATAAGCAGAGCCCTAAGGAGAGCTAAACCTTCGGGTCTGAAGGAAGTTTGTTGCTCGAAGGCTGCAACCACGCGCTTGTTTTTGATGGAGTCCTTCATCAATCCATGTCTTGATAGTCGATCGGCCTTCAGCTCTCCAGGATGGTTGAAAGTCCTCCCAAGCCACGGCCACATCAGCAGAAGGAGTCAGGAGTCGGTCGTGACCAAAATTAACGGGGGTTACTTCAGGTTCTGGAGAAACAAATAGTCCAAGATCTACGTAGTAACGAAGTACTCCGAGAGCAGCTACTTGGCCAGAGATCTCTCCATACCGAGTACCCGTTGTCTTCATAGTCTTCGCCGCGGCTTGAATCATCTTCAACCTCCGCAGGAGAGAGTCGTTGCCAGTCGAAGAAGAAGCGCAAGAGGTACCAAAGTACTCCAGGACACCCCGAAGGGCATCCATGGTATCCTAGGCCACCTTCTCGCACTTTATCTTCTCTTTAGATAAAGTGTTCTTTGACGAAGTCAGCTCGTCTATCAGAGATGAAAGTCTAGTTGCCTCCGTCATCAAAGAATTCGTCTGTCCGAGTAGTTGTTTGGCATCCTCCATCAATTTTAGTTGCTCCTCTCGAAGCTTGACCATTTCAACTCCCATAGTTGCCTGCTCTCCTCGCAGCCTTTCCACTTCGGCCCGAACAATGACTCGCTCAGCCTTGAGCTCTTTATTGGCAGCCTCCAAGCTAGTTGTAGTGTTTCTTTCTGTGGCTACCATTTCTTCCAAGCTTGAAGTCCGAATCTCGGAGCTAACAAGATTCCCTTGAAGAGCTATTACTTTCTCCTTGAGCTGGTTGCATTCTCGCTCATGTGATATAGTCGCAGCTCGAGCTAGGACTACTTGTTGTGAAGGAAGAAAAGATCAATGTAAGTAAATTATTTACATATGTTTGAACTAATTCTATTTTTGCAGATACTTCGTACCTAGTAGGCTGCTCGTTCCAAAGCCGCGTCTTGCTCTGACCCCTCAGCTTCTCCAAAAGTGGAAACCAAGTCAGACTCCCCAACTTCATGACTAGCCCAAGCCAGAGGCTCTAGAAAAGTCCGAAGTCCAGTCCTTCGCTCCAGAAAAGGAGCTAGGAGGGGGAGCCTTGACAAGGCACTCTGGTCATCTTCGTTCGGAGATGGGCCGAAACGTAGTGAGGCATCTTCGGAGGCCTCCGTGGATTGACCTCCCTCCGTGGATTGGCCTCCGTCCGTAGATTCTGACGGGGTCCACCCTGGAACAGGAGCAGGCAAAGGCCCACCTATACCTTTACCTTTTCCAGGACCCATCTTAAAAACTACTTCAGGAATTGGCTTCGGAGACACGACAGCCTCCGGCACAACCTTCGCAGCAGGAGTCACCTCCATTGGAATTGATCCTGTGAAAAACAAAGGTATATGATATTGCATAAATTTTGCAGGATACAAAAAAAGAAGGAAAAAGAAAAGGTACTCTGCTAAAGCTTACCTCCGACATTTGGTTGTCGAGCGAGCACTGGACTACTCGGGGGCTCGAACATCTGGCCGAAGTCCTTTTCGGACTTCGGGCTTCGAACCAAAGGATTAGCTGCCAAAACATCTTCGACCACTACAGCTATTACTTCATCCGGAGATGAGACGTGCACGTCCACAGTCTCAACTCCGCCTTCTCCCATAGCAGGAGCATCTACTTGGCCAGGCAAGACGTTCTCAATCTCTGCCTGTTCAGGGTTATCTTTAGCATTTGACGCTGCTACCACATCATCTTGAATGGGGACTTCAGCTCCCATCTGTGATCCTTCATCCCCTGTTAGGAGTGCTTCGAACTCCTCTCCCATTTCTCTGTTTGCTTCATCTTCAAATGAATCCAAAGACGAAGTTGGGGACTTAGAAGGAGCAAGGGCCTTTGGTTTTTGGGCCACCTTTTTCACAGGCGTCATGGCTGGCGCTGAAGTCCCTGCTTCAGCTTTCCTCTTCTTCGGAGCTTGATCAGAACTGGTCCAGTCTGGAAGAATGGGAGATTCAACTCCGAGTACGCTCCATACATAGTTGAATCGCTCCCAGCTGCCAACCAATTTCACCCTCCACTCCTTTTCAGTGGGCGTAGGAGCCCCAAAAATCTTCTCTGAAGTCCGGATAATTTGTTCCGGAGTGAGGGTGGCGCATGGAGCTGAAAGATAAGATTTCCTTTCAATTAAATCTTCTTTATAGAATCAATACTACATGTAAAACATTTTGCAGGGCAGTTGAGGTTACCTGCAGCATTTGAAGGGATCTCTCGGAGTCCACCCTCCGGGTTCTCTTCGAAGTTTATCGGCCAGCTGGCCATCAAGGGTGGAATCCAGAGTCCGATGAACTCCTCCGCTAAGTCTCGCATGCTCATGCGATGGCTTATGGCTTGCAGCAGCCCGAGACGAACTTCGAGCTGGCTTGGGTCTGGATGGACCTCCGCTTCCCTCCGATAGAAGATGTCTTCGAGGGGTTCGGCCAAGGCACTGTCCGCTCCTACTTCGGCATAAAACCAGCAAAGGACCCAATCTATGTGCCATCTAGCGTTGATGGCCTTTGCTGGGAACCGAGTTTGATATTCTTCACGAAGCCGGAAGTTGATGCTGCTGAAGGCAATCACCATCTTCTCTCCTCTAGCTCCCTGGTAAGTCTTCGATTGGCAGGAAGCTTTGTAAAGCGCTGCGAAGATTTCAGCTCTCCCCTCGCAACCTTTGGCTCGCATCGCCCACTAGAAGATGGCTAGGTGAGCAATAGCATTGGGCGAAAGTTGGGGTAAAGTAACATGGAACAATCTCAATACCTCGGAGACAAAATCCACCGATGGAAGCCCCAATCCTTCTTCGAACAATGCTTCGAACACGACTACCTCTAAGGCCCACGGTGTAGGAATCACCTCTTTTCCGGCGTGGCGAATCTTGATCCCAGGACCCGTCTTCCGAGTAGTCGTTGCCGCGATGGACTTCTTCGAGCAAGTTGAAGGCCCCAAACTATACGATTGATCTGTATATTTGGTCGACACTGGGAGAAGATCGTGAGGACCCGTCGGGCGAGGATTGTCCGAAGGCACTGCTGCTACTGCTGCCACCATCGCCTGCTGCTTGGCCAAGGACGAAGTAGGAATGGGAACCTTGTGACTAGTTTTCGCCATGGAGGAAGATGGGGTTAGAGTTCGAGCTCAGAAAGCAGAAAAGGGGGAATGTAGAAGCAGTTGATAAAGTATCTGAAACTCATTCCTACCCTCTTATTTATAGTGTGAATTCGCAGGCAGCATACTGTTCATATGTGCCTTTCCGTCTTCTTTATCGTTACCACTTATCACGACTCTTCGTGAGAAATCACGTCTCTGGAAACGAAACGGCGGTGTAACTCTTTTTTTTAAAAAAAAAAGAGGTAACGGCTAATTCTGTGAGTAACACTTATTTCAGCTCCGCAAGGATCTATCTTCAAAGCTACTTTGACGCGTACCTTCGCATAGAAACTAGTCTGAAGATTACAAATCTTTGAATGCTTCAAAGAATGGTAAATTTCGTTAAGTTCTTGATCCTAAGTATGCAATTGTTTCTTGCGTATACTGCCCTCTTATTTTATAGGCAATTTGGAGAGAAGTATTCGAGGGGCTACTGTTGGGGGAAAATATTTCATCCTCCAAAGGTCAAGAACGCTCCCCTGAAGATACAGCAGAAGAGGTGGAGTTAGAAGCTTTGACCTTTTAAGATCTTAAGAGCATCGGAGTTGAGTTGTATTCAGAGTATTATACAGCGAAGATCTCCGTTAAGGCTTCGGTTTAATGAAGTTTCCCGAAGACCTTAACCCCGAAGGAATGTTGCCAACAAGGATAGAAGATTTATCTTCTTTTTGATTAAATTAGTCTTTTACCATTTTAGCCCTATTTAGGATACCGAAATAGTTTCCACTCTGTCGGTTGTAATTGAGGGGTAAAAAGGTCTTTTTCTTAGAGTTTTTACCTATAAATGCCCCCATTCTCATCTTGTAATAGGCATCAAATACTCAGATATTCAATACATAACTTCGAACTATTTCGAGCTATTATCCTTCACGGAGGCTTGAGATAGTCCTCTCCTACAAACACTTCGTTTGTCACACATACAATTTCTTAAACCTATTAGCGTAATCTTTTACGCCAATACCTTCGATGCACCTTGACTTCCAAGACCTTCGTCAGGTGTCCCTTCAAGTGCCTCCATCTGGAGCACACTTCGAACGTCTTGCCTTAATGCTGAGGACTTAGTCCACCATACTCCGAAGTTACTCCTTCCGGAGAACCCTTCGAAGTGCCTCGCCTTCGAGGACTTCGCCTCGGGGTAGCTTCAGCTGGAGTCACTCTCCGCACTCTCTGCCTTCGCTTGGCGCACCATGACCCGAGGACCAACCTCGACCCCTCGCAGCCTTCGTGACCAAGCTCCCCGCTCTCTTGGCACCAAGCCTCCCACTTGACCTAGGTTCACTTGCTGCGAACCGTCCGTCGCCTCCGAAGTCACCTGCGCACCACCGACAAGCAGACAAGTGTTTCCAGTACCCCGGAGACCTCTCCGGTAAACAACCTTCGGTATACACTCCGGTGTACCTTCGTAGGGACCCCTTCGCCCAGAAGGAAACTTGTCAATCACTCATCACAGACGTGAAACCAATGCACATATCCACTTAGTTTCTCATATTTAATAAAGAATCCGTGAATTATTTTGGGTACATTTCTAAGTCTTCTCTTATGATATTATTGGGGTATTATCACCTTCAGAATGGCCAACGACTACAACCCATCTGCCACCCCCAACCTGCCAAACCACGCAGTACCCAATGGAGAAGCTCTAGGGCAACGTTAGACCGGAGCACTCGTTGACAACATCCCTACCTTGACTGAGATGATGGCCAACCAAAATCAACTCATCACCGCACTGTTGGCTTAGATGCAACAGCAGCAGGCTCAGATAAATCGTCAGCAGTAGCAACACCACTTGGAGATACCTCCATGCCCTCAAGACCTCGCACCAGCCCCCGTCACCCAACTGTCAGAGTTCCTACGTGTGCGACCTCCCAAGCACAACCATCCCGATGGAGGCAGGGGATTGGTTGAGGACCATGGGAAAGAAGTTGGTTTTCCTCCCTTTCTCTGACGCAAAGCGAGTGGCCTTTGTAGCCCACCAACTCCAAGGTCCGGCTGCCGAGTGGTGGGACAACTACCGTGAGTCCCAGCCCGAGGGTCACATAGTCACTTGGGCGGAATTCTCCAACTACTTCCGAGTCGCCCACATTCCTGCTGGAGTCGTGGCCTAGAAGCAATAAGAATTCTTTGACTTGCAACAAGGAGGCAAGTCAGTCATGGAGTATCTCCACGAGTTCAACCGCTTGGCCCGTTATGCGCCAGAGGAAGTCCGCACCGACGCCAACCTCTAGGCCAAGTTCTTCTGGGGACTGAAGGACGAGCTGTCCGTCCAGCTTGTCGCAGTGGACTACGCCAACTTTTAGTAGTTGGTGAACAAGGATATCATCCAGGAAACCAAGCAAAACCAACTGGACCTTAAGAAGAGGAAGATGATAGCCTTCAGACACAACCAAGGGATCCTATAGAGGCCCCGCTTAACTCCTCCAGCCCATGCACTGATCCATCACCCTTGTCCCGCCTTCAGGCCATAGTACAACTCTGGCGGTTCGAGCACTAGAAACCCCCGCCTAGCTCCACCTGCTCCACCAGCTCCATCGGCTCCACCAGCATTGGCTGCCAAGGCCAACACGCTGAGGGACTAGAACGGCAAGCCAGATATATGCTTCAACTTCCGTAAGGAAGGGCACTACTCCCATTAGTGTCCTCACCCCAAGCAACCCCAAGGAACCGCACCTAACCCGGCAATCCACGCCTGCGTAAACCACGTCACCGCCGAAGAAACCCGGGAGGATCTAGAGGTCATCCTCGGTATGTTTACTACAAACTCCATACCCACATTAATCTTATTCGACTCGGGAGCAACCCACTCTTTCATATCAAAAAACTTTGTGACAAATAAAGGACTAGAAGTACTCCAACTACCAAAACCCTTGGTAATTGCCACCCCCGGCAACCAAAATCTAGCCACCCTACTTACCCCAAGGACAATGATAGAGATCCAAGGGGTATTGTTTTGGGCTGACCCAATCCTTATAGATTGCAAGGGCCTAGACCTCATCCTCGGTATGGAATGGTTGATGAAGTAGAAGGGAATGATAGACTGCGCTAGTAAGTCCATCACCATAACCAGCGAGGATGGAATCACCATCACCTTTAAGATGGCCACCCATGGTTTGAGAAGGACTTCTCTCCACCAGATGGCAGTAGAAGAAGTACCTGTAGTCCGAGAATATGCGAACAATTTCCTAGAAGAATTGCCAGGAATGTCACCGAAGAGAGACATTGAATTCATGATCGAGCACGTTCCCAGAACCACGCCCATCTCCAAGCGACCATATCGGATGGCCGCAAATGAACTAGCCGAAGTGAAAAGTAACACTGAAGAGCTCAAATAGAAGGGATATATTCGACCGAGTACCTCGCCTTGGGGAGCACCGGTCATATTCGCCATGAAGAAGGATAAGACGAAGAGGATGTGTGTGGACTATAGGGCTTTGAATGATGTAACCATCAAAAACAAGTACTCGTTACCACGGATCGATGACATGTTCGATCAGATCAAGGGATCCTCAGTCTTCTCTAAGATCGACCTACGATCAAGCTACCATCAGCTCAGGATCAGAGAGGAGGACATCCCCAAGACCGCATTCACATCCTGATATGGCTTATATGAGTATACAGTGATGTTGTTCGGACTCACGAATGCCCCCACATTCTTCATGAATATGATGAACAACGTCTTCATGGAATTCTTGGACAAATTCATCGTAGTATTTATCGACGACATCCTCGTCTACTCCAAGAACAAGGAAGAACATGAAAGCCATCTCCGTTTGACCTTGGAAAAGTTACGGGAGCATCAGCTATACGCCAAGTATAGCAAGTGCGAATTCTGGTCGACCAAGGTGAAATTCCTAGGGCATGTCATATTTGTTGGAGGAATAGCAGTGGACCTGACCACCGTGGAAGCAGTAACAAACTGGTTACATCCCAAGAATGTATCGGAGATCCGGAGTTTTCTAGGATTGGCCGGATATTACCGGCGATTCATCGAAAAATTTTCCAAGATCGCCAAGCCCATGACTAGATTGCTACAGAAGGAAGTAATGTTCAAATGGACTCTAGCCTGCGAGGAAAGCTTCCAGACCCTCAAGAAGAAACTCGTATTAGCCCCAGTATTGACACTGCCAGACATCTAGAAAGACTTCCATGTCTACTGTGATGCCTCTCGCCTTGGACTAGGGTGTGTTCTCATGCAAGACGGGAAAGTGGTATTGTATGCCTCTCAGCAATTGAGACCGCACAAGCTGAACTACCCCATGCATGACTTAAAACTAGCAGTAGTAGTCCATGCACTGAAGATATGGAGGCATTATCTTGTCAGCAACAAATGTGAAGTTTTCACCGACCACAAGAGCCTTAAAAACATATTCAACCAGCCCAACCTAAACCTCAGATAAAGAAGGTTGTTGGAATTAATCAAGGACTATGACTTAGGCATCCACTACCACCCAGGCAAGGCGAAAGTGGTGGCCGGTGCTCTAAGTCAGAATGGATACTACAATGCCCTCACAGTACGAGATCAAGCCCCTCTGCTATACCAAGAGATGGAGAGGCTGAACCTAGGTATCACTACCAGAGAATACCTTGTCATCCTAGAGGCAAGACATGTCTTAATGGACCAAATCCGCGAAGCGCAGAAAGAAGATCCCGACATAGCAAATATCCAAAAGAATATAAGAAAGGGAAAAGACTTAGGCTTCTCCGAAGATGAAGTCGGCACTATATGGTTCAAAAACCGACTGTGTCTACCCAACCAGCAAGAGCTAAAGGTCCTTATCCTCAAGGAAGCCCATGAGACCCTGTACTCCATACATCCGGGGAGTACTAAAATATACCAGGACTTGAAGGAGAAGTACTGGTGGGTCAGTATGAAGGGGTAAATTGCTAAATATGTGGCCAGATGTGATACTTGTCAGCGAGTCAAGGCGGAGCACCAGAGACCTGCTGGTCTATTGCAACCCCTCAAGGTCCCCAAATGGAAGTGGGAAGAGGTAGGAATGGACTTCATCACTGGACTACCCAGAACCCAAGCAGGATATGACTCCATTTGGGTGATCATTGATCGGCTCACCAAGGTAGCTCACTTCATCCCCGTCAAGATGACTTATGGTGGCCCCAAGCTAGCAGAATTATACATGGCTCAGATCGTGTGTTTACACGGAGTCCCATAAAAGATAGTATTTGATCGAGGTAGCCAATTCACCTCCAAGTTTGGAAAGAATCTACAAGAAGAACTCGGCACCCGACTAAACTTTAGTACGGCATACCACCCCTAGACGGATGGTCAGACTGAAATAGTAAACCAGATAGAAGACATGCTCATAGCATGCGCCATAGATTTTGGCAGAATGTGGGATAAGAGCCTGCCCTATGCAGAGTTCTCATATAACAACAGCTATCAAGTCAGCCTTCAGATGTCCCCTTTCGAGGCATTGTATGGACGTAAGTGTCGAACGCCGCTACTATGGGATCAAACTGGTGAATATCAGTTGTTTGGTATGGACATTCTGCGGAAAGCCAAAGCGAAAGTCAAGATCATCAGAGACCGGTTGAAGATAGCACAGTCCCGCCAAAAGAGCTATGCCGACAATCAACGCAGAGACTTAACATTTGAGGAAGGCGATTATGTCTATCTTCGAGTCACTCCCCTTCGAGGCACTCATAGGTTCAACATGAAGGGAAAGTTATCTCCCCATTATGTTGGTCATTTTCCGATCCTTCGTCGGCAAGTAGAAGTTGCATACCAGTTGGAGCTACCACCCTCCTTAGCCGGAGTACATGATGTGTTTCACGTCTCCCACTACTACAAACCGTCACTGTCGTGGCGTTGGGCAAAACCATTGTAGTGGCGGGCCATTAGATGCTGAGGAGCCATGCTGAATAGCGTGGGCCTCATGGCTCCAGAAGTGATGAGTCATTGTCAACGATAGTCAAAGAGGACAGAAGAAGAAGAGATCTGCTGTTTCATGGGCCGCGTGTGACTCAGGTACACGGGCAGCAAGCGACTGTCGGGCAGAGGAGGCTGCGAAGTCGGGTTGGCCCAATCCGGGTACATGGGCCAGAAGCAGTAGAAGACCCACTGGGCTGTTGACCAGGACTGACTCAGGTACACGGGCGGTGAGCGATTGCTGGGCTGAGAGAGCTGCGGAGTCGGGCCGGCCCAATCCGGGTACCTGGTGCAAAGCCGGTGGAGGCTTTGTCAGTTTCGGCGCAAAACTGACAACCGTCGATCTTGTATCCGACTGTCCAGAAGAGAAGCCGTAGTCGCTACAAAAACTTAGCTTCCGGATAAGTCATCTGTATCTCTAGGCCCACAGTCAGTCAGTTGTGTCTGTAAAAATACCTAAGGGCAGTAGAGTCTTTTCCTTTATTCTTGCATCTGTAAAAACCCTAAGGGGCAGGTGGAATGTTCCTAGTGTTGGGAGCCTATAAATAGGACCCCAATCCCTAGGGTTTGGACTACCCTTTTGGCTGAAATCAATTCCACTCTATTGGGTCACTTTTTGTCTCTTGCCTTGTCTCTCTAATCTCCTATTCTTGCTTGCGCCGCCAGGGAGTTTTTGCCCCTGTTGTTGTTTTGCATTTATTGTTGAAGTGAAGTTTCTATTCCCAAATCGTGTGCAGCAACATCAGATCTTTTAATGGCTTCATTTCATTTCCACAGCAAGTTTTCCCATGATTTTTGAGGCTTCGGAAGCTTCGGCTGGGTGTGTTCTTCACGCAAGTAGTACTAGTTCTTGCTGTTGCAAGTAGTACTGCTTTACTGTAGCTACAGTACTCTGTGCCAGCTTTTTACTTTCTACTGCGCAGCTTTTTGATCGAAGTTGACAGGCTCTAGAAACTTTTCTGGCTGTTTTCTGGCGAAGCCATCCTTCTCTGTTCGAAGCCCCTCAGCTCCGTGAGGCAGGCTTCGTTGTAACATCCTCGAAGGCTTCGTTCAAAGTTCGAACTTGGTTTTGCGTCCTGTGTTGGTAGCTTCGAAGTACTTCTTGAGCGGACAGCGTCTCATACTTCGAACGTCTTGCGAAGGTACTCCGACTCGATCTCTTCGAAGTCCATACTTCGATAGGTTTCGAAGTTGGCTTCGAAGCCTGTCGATCTGTTAGGCTTCGTTCTGGTTTCTTTGTGGCGTGTCAGCCTTCGCTTCTATTTTCGAAGCTTGCTCTTTTCGAAGGTAGAGTGTAGGCTTCGAATTTGGTGCCTCTGTCGTGTGACGGGCTTCGCTTCTTTGTTCGAAGGTAGTCCGTCTGTGTGTTACATTCGAAGCTCTCTGTTTCGAAGGTTTAGCTTCGAAGTACTTGGCTCGAAGCTGTGTCCGAAGCCTTGCCTTCGAACTACATACTTTGAAGCAGGCTCCGACGTTGTCATACTTCACTTCGAATCATACTTCGCTTTTTGCCACTTCGAACTAGACTAGACCCAAACACCTTCGGCATTTTCTCACCACCTTCGACAGACTTCGACTACCACCTCTGAACCAGTCTTTGACCTGCGAAGTAGGCCTTGACCTCTGAAGCAGGCTTCGGCCAGTGAAGCAGGCTTCGATCTGTGAAGCAGGCTTCGGCGAGTTTCGAACAGGAGACAGATTTAAAAAGGTAACTTCTCTTCTCACTCATAGTGCACCGATATTGCTTTCCTGAGAAGTTTGTCTTGCCTAGTCTAGTGTATATTGTTTATCTATCTATTAGCACTGCTTTGATAGTCTTCTGTTTGTCATCAGCTGCTTCTAGGCTAGATACCCTTTAGACTTAGGCTATCTGTTTATTTTCTGTTGCTTAGTCTTTTGAGGTGCGTTGGGTATTGGGAACAGGCCATAGATTCGAAAGAATTTTTAAGGCGCCCATTCACCCCCCCCCTCTAGTCGCTACTTTCGGTCCTACAAGTGGTATCAGAGCTTGGTTAGGAATTTTCCATACCTTAACCGGTTCTAAACCCCGGTAGTGACCATGACGTCTCCTGGCAAGGTCCCGTCCTTGGAAGCCTATGGCTATAACTATTGGAAGACTCGCATGCGAGCCTATCTCATGAGCCAGGGTTCGGACATTTGGGACATTTGCGTTCACACCACGTTTGTCATATTGCCAGTCACTGAGCAGGGTACTGCTGGTATCATTGCTCAGCATCTGAGCAACAGTAAGGTTGTGAACATTCTTTTCTCTGGTTTAGGTCCCACTGAGTTTGAGCGTGTGAGCCATCTCTCCACTGCGAGAGAGATCTGGGCTACCCTCAAGGCTCATCATGAGGGAACAGCTCAGGTCAAGGCTCGGCTCTATCAGACCTACCGGCGTGAATATGAAAATTTCACACAGAAGCCGGGTGAATCTGTTGAGGCTTTGTTTGGTCGTTTTCAGTCGATCATAAACAAGCTTCGAGACAACAAGGCTGAGGGTGCTCAGTTAGTCTCAGATCACGAGCAGGCACTCAAGGTTCTCCATACCTTGGACCCAAAGATCTAGGAGATCAAGGTATCCTCTATCGTTGAGAGCACTTCTTACGATACCTTGACCATTTCTGAGTTGTTTAGCAAGCTGAAGGCCACTGAGGTAGATATCCAGCTGAGATCAAATCTCACTGGTTCTGGATCAAAATCCCTGGCCCTTGCTACACCTTATGTTGATCCCTCTTCTGTGAGTTGTGCTGGGTTCTCTTTGATGTCTATCACTGAGGACCAGCTAGAGTTATTGGGAGATGATGATTTGTGTCTTTTTAACAACTGGGTGCGTCGTGTCTATGATAAGAGAATGTTCAAAAGACACGGCACAAAATCCGGATGCTTTGAGTGTGGTGATCCAGGACACTTCATCGCCGACTGCCCCAAGCGCAATGGATACAAGAAGGGCACCGGTGGCAGCTTCCATGACTCCGGCAAGCACGAGAACTCATCCTTCAACAAGGGCAAGCCGAAGACTCGATTCTTCAAGAAGGCCCTGAAGGACTACCAGCGACAGAACAAGAAGCGCGACAAGGCCTTCTTCGCCGAGATGGAGAAGAGCTACTCCAAGCGGTCCACGTCTTCTTCCTCTTCATCGAGCTCAAGCGATGAAGAGATCGCCATCAGGAAGGGGAAGGACAAGGACAATCCGGCGGGCCTCTGCTTCATGGCCTTCGGAGACAAGCCGAAGAGCCGCTCACACCAGCGCCGAAGATCCCGTAAGAGCTTCTGCTCAATGGCTCTTGGGGATAAGGAAGAAAAGAGCTCCTCCGATGACTCCGACGACGACGACAACAAGGTATCATCCTACGAGCGCAAAATAGTTGATTTACTTGAGAGCAATCGTCAGGAGTTGAGATATCGGGAAAAACTGCTTAGGGGGGCTAAGAAGAGGATAGATGAGTTAGAGAGTGAGCTTGCCGTGGCCAACGGCAGAATCGAGAGTCTATCTTCTTCTCCTTGCTTGGGTGATAGCAGTGAGTGCCCGAAGTGTGAGGTGCTTCTGTGTGACCTGTCGACTCTGAAGTCCAGGTACACAGAAAGGGTTGATGAGAGGGACGCTTTGGCCACTAAGCTTGAAAGCGCTCAGCTGGAGCTGAAAGATGCTCAAGCCACTGTCGTCCCACCCTGTGTTCATTGCCCAACTCATCTAGCTGCCTTAGCTGAGCTGAAATCCAAGGGCGATGAAAATTTGGGTGATTTGGAGAGGTTGAGAGCTGAGCTTGCCCAGACTAGGCTAGAGCTTGAGACACTGTCAGTTCCACCCACTGTCTGTGAGAACTGTCTGTCTCTTAGAATGGAGTTGATCAAGCTAAAAGCCGAAAAGTCTGTCCAAGTAGAAAGTGAGTGTGAGACCTGCTTGTCTCAGGTGGAGGTTCTAGCTTCCTTGAGAGAGGAGCTAGCAGATTCTCAGAATGAGAACTTTTACCTCCGTTCCATCCTGAGTTGGATCAGTGCTAGAGAGCCCCAGCTTGGCATGATGATCCAGCAGTTCAAGAGGCAGGATGGGTTTGGAGTAGGTTATACCTACACCAAGGCTGACTTTGAGAGTGCCATTAGCCGGGCAGTGGAGTGGAGTAAAATGACTCTAGAGCAGAGGTATCCCAAGACTCACTCCACTGAGTCCTCCCAGGCCTGTCAGCCAAAGGATGGAGTGATTCATGAACCACCCAAAGCTCCACCCAAGAAGCCTATCTGGGTTCCTAAGCCCAAACACCTCCACTCTTCTCTAGACTCTCTTCCTGGACCCTCTCAACCCAAGAAGACCACACCAAACACTACCAAGCCCAAACATCCCAAGCCTCAACCACATCCCAAGAAGCCCACCTATCATTGTGAGTACTGTCAGAGAGACGGGCATCTTGCGGAATTTTGCTTCAGGAGGAAGCGGGTTGAGAGAGCAGAGAGGGCTCGTAGTGACGAGGAGCAGTTCTACCAACAGGGTGGTAGACTGCGTGTTCCTCGGTGCGGGGAGAGGCTGGAGGCCAGGCCGCGTCGTGTAGGTGGTGGTAGAGGAGACGACTTTCTTGCCCGTGCTCCAGTTGGTGGTGTCCATTCCGGCAGAGTTCCAGACCGTGTTGGCTACGGTTCTGGACCTCGTGGCTGCAGGGTTAGGCAGAACCGAGGACCGCGCTTTGAGCCGCATTTTGGTCCAAACTCTTTTGATGGTTTTCGCTTTCCATCTTTTGAGCAGATGGCTCGACACTGGTTTAGCTCTTTTGCTAAACCTGGTGCTGGACCATTTGCTCCCACTTACAGCCACTGATTGTGCAGGACCGGGGACTGGAGGATGTTTGGATCATGGACTCAGGATGCTCTCGCCACATGACGGGACATCGCAGATGGTTCTCCAGTCTCACTCCCCCGAGCTCCAAAGAATACATCACGTTCGGGAACAGCGGTCAAAGGAAAGTAAGTGGCATAGGCTCAATTCGCATTTCAGATCATTTCTCTTTGAAGAATGTTGCTTTGGTTAAAAATTTGAACTTCAACTTGATTTCTGTTTCGCAACTTCTTGAGGATGGCTTGGAAATGCGTTTTAAGAAGGGAAATTCATCTGTGGTTGATTCTAGAGGGTCTTTGATTTGCCAGATTTTACCTTTCGGTAAAGTTTTTCGAATTGACTTCTCTAGTTCTTTTGGCCCTTCTCGCTGTTTGATTGCTGGATCTTCTTCTAAGCTCTGGAAGTGGCATAGGAGGTTAGGTCACTTGAGTTTTGATCTGCTAGTCAGGTTAAGCTCTATGGACCTCATCCGAGGATTGCCCAAGCTTAAGATGGAGAAGAATCTAGTTTGTCATCCCTGTCGTCATGGGAAAATGGTTGCCGCTTCTCATTCACCTGTGACTCAGGTGATGACTTCGTATTCGGACGAGCTTTTACATTTGGACACTGTAGGTCCCGCTCGGGTACGCTCAGTCGGTGGGAAGTGGTATGCACTTGTGATTGTTGACAACTTTTCTCGATTCTCGTGGGTTTTCTTTTTGGAGTCTAAGGATGAAACGTTTCAGTTTATTCATGACTTGATTTTGAAGCTGAAGAATGAGAACAATGGTCGGATGCGAGCAATTCGCTCCGACAACGGCTCTGAGTTCAAGAACTCTCAGTTCATCAGCTTCTGTAGTGATCAGGGTCTGGACCATCAGTTTTCTTCTCCTTACACTCCCCCACAGAACGGCGTTGTGGAACGAAAGAACCGCACGCTAGTCGAGATGGCCAGGACGATGCTCGATGAGCACAGGACTCCTAGGCGTTTTTGGGCTGAAGCCATGAACACGGCTTGCTATCTGGCCAACCGCATCTTTCTTAGAGCTTACCTTGGTAAGACATCATATGAACTGCGGTTTGGCAGACAGCCCAAGGTGAGCCACTTGCGAGTGTTTGGCTGCAAGTGCTTTGTGCTCAAGAAGGGAGGGCATTTGGACAAGTTTGTGTCTCGTTGCTGGGATGGTGTTTTTCTTGGTTATGCATTGCATTCTCGAGGCTTCCGGGTTTGGAACCTCGAATCCCAGCTGCTTGTCGAGATCTGTGAGGTTTCATTTGATGAGTCCTTGCCTTCTTTGACTCCTTCTTTTGAGCCGTCTGATGGTGAGCTCGGAGAGTCCATCTTCGAGGAAGATGATGACACTCCAGCCGCTAATGAGGGTGGGCCTTCTGCATCCCCCGCAGAGCCCACACCTTCTGAGACTTCGACTGATGATGAGGGCGGACCTCTGATCACTTCTTCCACTACGATCGAGCCCCCTCAGTCGAGTCCAGAGGTGCCAGCTGCTGACTTTGGTGAGGTGACTTCAGATCACCAGGGAACCCGAGCAGTTCAGCGTGACCATCCCTCAGAGCTCATCATAGGTGATCTGACTAAGAGAACTTTGCGTTCTTCTGCCTCTCTTGCTGTGTTTGCTGAATCTGCTTTTGTTGCATCTTTTGATCCTAGAGATGTTTCTCATGCTCTTTTTGATTCAAATTGGATTAATGCTATGCAAGAAGAGCTTGAGAATTTTGTCCGTAATCGGGTTTGGACACTAGTTGAGCCGCCGCCAGGATGCAACCCCATAGGCACCAAGTGGGTATTCAAGAACAAACAAGGTGAAGATGGGGTTGTGGTGCGCAACAAGGCTCGACTAGTTGCCCAGGGTTATTGCCAGAAGGAAGGTATTGACTTTGAAGAAACCTTCGCTCCTGTTGCCCGTCTTGAGTCCATTCGTATTCTTCTAGCTTTTGCCGTTTCGAAGGGTTTTAAGCTTTTTCAAATGGATGTTAAGAGTGCTTTTCTGAACAGGTACATAGAAGAGGAGGTTTATGTTAGGCAACCCCCCGGTTTTGAGAACCCTAAGTTTCCTCGACATGTTTTTAAGTTGCACAAAGCTTTATACGGGTTGAAGCAAGCCCCCAGGGCTTGGTATGACCGGTTGAAGAAGTTTTTGTTGGAGAAGGGCTTTGTGATGGGTTCTGTGGACAAAACTCTTTTCTTGCTCAGAGATGCTTCAGATTTTTTAGTTGCTCAGATTTACGTGGATGATATTATTTTTGGCGGTACTACTAATGATCTTGTGTCCAAGTTTTCTGAGCAGATGCACAGTGAGTTTGAGATGAGCCTCATGGGTGAGCTCAAGTACTTCTTAGGGCTCCAGATCAAGCAGACCAAGGACGGCACCTTCATCCACCAAGGTAAGTACACTCGTGACATGCTTAAGAAATTTGACTTTGGTGGTGAGTTGAAGCCACAGATGACCCCGATGGGCACATCTGGGGGTCTGGACAAGGACGAGAGCGGCGTCAAGGTCAATGAAAGGGAGTTTCGAGGGATGATCGGTTCGCTGTTATACTTAACGGCAACAAGACCGGACATACAGTTCGCCGTGGGACTTTGCGCGCGCTTCCAGTCTTCACCACGCGCGTCTCATCGGCAGGCTGTCAAGCGCATCTTCAGGTATCTCACTTATGCGCCTGATCTTGGTCTTTTCTATTCAGCATCATCATCTCTTGATTTATCTGGCTTTTCGGATGCCGACTTTGGTGGGTGCCGGTTGGATCGCAAGTCAACTTCCGGTACTTGCCAGTTTCTTGGTTCTTCTCTTGTATCTTGGTCTTCTCGAAAGCAATCTGGAGTTGCTCTTTCGACCACAGAGGCTGAGTACGTAGCTGCTGCTAGCTGCTGCTCACAGTTGGTTTGGATGATTTCCACTCTGCGAGATTTTGGGTTGTTCTTTCCTACCAGGGTTCCATTGTTTTGCGACAGCACCAGTGCTATTAGTGTAGGGAAAAACCCGTGTCTCCATTCAAAAACCAAACATATTGATGTGCGCTTTCACTTCTTGCGGGATCAATATGAGAAAGGTGTCATTGACCTTGTTCATGTTGATACCCATCGTCAGTTGGCTGATATTTTCACCAAACCCCTAGATCAGTCTACATTCGAGCGTTTACGAGGGGATTTGGGTGTTGTGTATCCTTTTTAGGATATTTTGCGTCATTTTTTCTTTCTTCTTTACTCTTTTCTTGAGTCTTTTTGTGTGTGTTCATATCTTGCATATTCACATATCACACTTTTGAGCTTGCTTTTGTTATATGATTGAACTGCTTTACTTATTCTAGCTGGTACATGCTTTTGATTACTTGTCGATGATCATGCTTTGCTTCAGTTCAAATGATATGTCTGATATCTGTCATATGCATGGCTTTTTATGCTTTAAAATTGAAAAATGATCACCATTGCTCCTGGTAACTAGCATGCGTAGGCTGAATGTTCTTGCTATCTGTTACATGCCTTGTAGCTAGTTTCTGACTTAGATGCAAATATGCAACTTGGACATATGTATGGTTTAAACATGGAAATGTGCTATAAAAATGATGAAAATTCGAGAAAAATGAAAATTACATGCCTTTTTGTGCATAACTTGAAAAGATCCAAGTGGGTTTGCTTTGTCGCATTACATCTGTTCTGGACTGCATACCATAGCACTTTGGTGTGAACTAGGTCAGTGTAGTGTATGCCAAGACCAATGTCTTAAGCTTCTGATGGTCCAGTTCTGGCCTAGGCTTGACTTGGTCGGTCAGTATAAGGTTTGACATGCAAATAACCCCTGGCAAAAATGAAAAAGGGAAAAGAAAAAGCTTGAAAATTGAAATGATAACAAGTTTGCTGAAGCACTTTGTTTCTGAACAAAGCTTATCTTGGTAGATATCAGTTAGCTTTTGCATCTCATGTTTTACCTTGCTTGTTTTACTGGAAAATGTGGTGATACTTTTGTTTGCAAAAACTGAAAAATGTGTGCTAATGACTTTCTTTAGATATCATCTGTTGCACTGATCATGCTATGTATCGTTACAGTATGTCTTTTGCTGTATCTGTTAGATGTTGTAATTGCAGTCAATCATATCTGAGAAGCATGCTTTCTACACTCCTTATGCACTCCAGTTGAAATCACTACATATTTTGAGGGGGAGTTGCATTTCAGGGGGAGTCTGTGTCTCTATTGAGTGCTTGATGAGTTCACTTGTCAACAAGGGGGAGAAAATTTGGGATCAGAGTTTAAGGGGGGAGTTCTTACTCTGTTGATATCCTTGTTGTTCTGAAATCGCACTCATTTTGAGCTTTTACGTTTTGTTTAACCATAATGACCACTTCTTGCTTTTGTTCGGCTTTTGGTCATTAGGGTTAAACTTTTACCTTATTTTTTCTTCTTCTTTGTTTTCTTGTGTTTTGTTTTCGTGTTTCCACATTTGCTCGCAGGTGCTGAAGAGCTGAAGAAGAGGAGTGTTGGCAATGCACTCATCAAGGGGGAGATTGAGGAGCCATGCTGAATAGCGTGGGCCTCATGGCTCCAGAAGTGATGAGTCATTGTCAACGATAGTCAAAGAGGACAGAAGAAGAAGAGATCTGCTGTTTCATGGGCCGCGTGTGACTCAGGTACACGGGCAGCAAGCGACTGCCGGGCAGAGGAGGCTGCGAAGTCGGGCTGGCCCAATCCGGGTACATGGGCCAGAAGCAGTAGAATACCCACTGGGCTGTTGACCAGGACTGACTCAGGTACACAGGCGGTGAGCGATTGCCGGGCTGAGAGAGCTGCGGAGTCGGGCCGGCCCAATCCGGGTACCTGGTGCAAAGCCGGTGGAGGCTTTGTCAGTTTCGGCGCAAAACTGACAACCGTCGATCTTGTATCCGACTGTCCAGAAGAGAAGCCGTAGTCGCTACAAAAACTTAGCTTCCGGATAAGTCATCTGTATCTCTAGGCCCACAGTCAGTCAGTTGTGTCTGTAAAAATACCTAAGGGCAGTAGAGTCTTTTCCTTTATTCTTGCATCTGTAAAAACCCTAAGGGGCAGGTGGAATGTTCCTAGTGTTGGGAGCCTATAAATAGGACCCCAATCCCTAGGGTTTGGACTACCCTTTTGGCTGAAATCAATTCCACTCTATTGGGTCACTTTTTGTCTCTTGCCTTGTCTCTCTCCTCTCCTATTCTTGCTTGCGCCGCTAGGGAGTTTTTGCCCCTGTTGTTGTTTTGCATTTATTGTTGAAGTGAAGTTTCTATTCCCAAATCGTGTGCAGCAACATCAGAGCTTTTAATGGCTTCATTTCATTTGCACAGCAAGTTTTCCCATGATTTTTGAGGCTTCGGAAGCTTCGGCTGGGTGTGTTCTTCACGCAAGTAGTACTAGTTCTTGCTGTTGCAAGTAGTACTGCTTTACTGTAGCTACAGTACTCTGTGCCAACTTTTTACTTTCTACTGCGCAGCTTTTTGATCGAAGTTGACAGGCTCTAGAAACTTTTCTGGCTGTTTTCTGGCGAAGCCATCCTTCTCTGTTCGAAGCCCCTCAGCTCCGTGAGGCAGGCTTCGTTTTAACATCCTCGAAGGCTTCGTTCAAACTTCGAACTTGGTTTTGCGTCCTGTGTTGCTAGCTTCGAAGTACTTCTTGAGCGGACAGCGTCTCATACTTCGAACGTCTTGCGAAGGTACTCCGACTCGATCTCTTCGAAGTCCATACTTCGATAGGTTTCGAAGTTGGCTTCGAAGCCTGTCGATATGTTAGGCTTCGTTCTGGTTTCTTTGTGGCGTGTCAGCCTTCGCTTCTATTTTCGAAGCTTGCTCTTTTCGAAGGTAGAGTGTAGGCTTCGAATTTGGTGCCTCTGTCGTGTGACGGGCTTCGCTTCTTTGTTCGAAGGTAGTCCGTCTGTGTGTTACATTCGAAGCTCTCTGTTTCGAAGGTTTAGCTTCGAAGTACTTGGCTCGAAGCTGTGTCCGAAGCCTTGCCTTCGAAGTACATACTTCGAAGCAGGCTCCGACGTTGTCATACTTCGCTTCGAATCATACTTCGCTTTTTGCCACTTCGAACTAGACTAGACCCAAACACCTTCGGCATTTTCTCACCACCTTCGACAGACTTCGACTACCACCTCCGAACTAGTCTTTGACCTGCGAAGTAGGCCTCGACCTCCGAAGCAGGCTTCGGCCAGCGAAGCAGGCTTCGGCGAGTTTCGAACAGGAGACAGATTTAAAAAGGTAACTTCTCTTCTCACTCATAGTGCACCGATATTGCTTTCCTGAGAAGTTTGTCTTGCCTAGTCTAGTGTATATTGTTTATCTATCTATTAGCACTGCTTTGATAGTCTTCTGTTTGTCATCAGCTGCTTCTAGGCTAGATACCCTTTAGACTTAGGCTATCTGTTTATTTTCTGTTGCTTAGTCTTTTGAGGTGCGTTGGGTATTGGGAACAGGCCATAGATTCGAAAGAATTTTTAAGGCGCCCATTCACCCCCCCCCCCTCTGGTCGCTACTTTCGGTCCTACAGATGCCCACCACTACAGTTGCTGGTGCTGACGGCAGCACCAGCGCCCGCCACTATTGTTGCTAAAGTGGTGGCGGTCGGTGCTGACGTCATCCCGGACCGCCACTATTGTACCAATAGCAGTGGCGGGCGTTGGTGCTGCCCGCCGCTGCTAATATGGCCGCCACTAAAGTATTGATGACATCACTTGCGACCGCCACTACTATTCTTGCTATAAATGCGCAGCTTCTTCCTCCCCGAGCTCCACCGGAATTCGCATTTAATTTTGTCCGTACAATGGCGACAAAAATCTAGATAAAGAGGGGGGAGGCTTTGTTTTCGTTTCTTTTGAAGGATTTCATTCTAGGAGGTAAATCCATGCCGAATCTCACATTTATTTTGTATTTAATTATGTATACAATGAGTTATTAGCGTTTTTCTAATTTAGGGTTTGTGAATAGAAATTTTCAAATAATCTTCCATTTACAGTGTTACCTTCTCCCAAATGAACAAATATGACTCTCCTCACAATTATTCATCACTTGTATATTGATTTACGTCATTTTAATCTCTTTTTTAATTTGATTTATGATTATAGATCTAGAGTTATGTTGTTTGGAGAGAGAGAAACCAATATAGTTAATTTATTTAATAATTTTTTCTGCTTAATAAATAGTTTTAATTAAAGCATTGAGGATTTTTAATTAATGTTGTTATGAGCGATAATAAATCAATATATTTTCAATTTGTAAATTACTAAAATTAACAAAAATGAATTTATTAATATTTTTTCAAATAATATATGTTTTAGATGGAGCACAGGTCCTGGATGTACTCGTCCAACGACGGAGATGTGGTGGCATATTTTAACAGAGTAACTGAATTTACTGAAGCTGTCGCACAATATGCTTCCCGTCAGAGTGAAGAGGCAATATATTGTCCTTGTAAAGTTTTAAAAACGAAGCGATGTATCCGTGTTCTGATCGTGAAACCATACGATTTCACTTGTTGAAAAATGGTTTCGTGAAGAACTATTATATATGGACGAAACACGGTGAGATGGGCCAAAATCCGCCTGAAGATTCTGATGTGCCGCAAGATGCTCATCAACATAGAAGAGGTTGTGATCATACATCCGACATAACACATGATGATGTTGATCGACATGATGATGATGACGCCTTTGACGTGGAGGAACTGATGCGAAATGTTGCGCATGAGGTGTTGTTGCAGAGAACTACAACCAAAGGATACGATAACTTTGAAGCACTTGACAAAGCATCAAAAAACCTTCTTTACGAGGAACGCCACGGATGCGATAAGCAGTATACTGTGTTGTACACAATTCTTGAGCTTATGAAACTGAAGGCCAGCAATGGATGGTCTGACACTAGTTTTTTAGATCTTTTACAACTCCTAAAAAAGGTTTTGCCAAAACCCAATGGTTTACCATCTGATACGTACCAAGCAAATAAGATGATTTGTCCGTTGACTTTGGGCGTTCAGAAGATTCATGCATGCCCGAACCACTGTATCCTATATCGAAAAGAGTATGGATTGTTAGAGAGATGTCCGCAGTGCAATGCGAGTCGATACAAACGTCCAAATGACCGTGTGGAGGACTACAATGACCACCAGAAGAAGAATAATAAGAGGTTGCAGAAGAGGAATAAAAATGTTATTGAAGACCATCCTGGAAAAAAGACGGAGAGGAAAGTTCCAGCCTTAGTAATGTGGTACCTACCGGTGATTGATCACTTGAAACGTATGTTCTCTAATCCTAGAGATGCTGAACTATTAATCTGGCATTTCGATGGGCGAAAGAAGGACGGAAAACTTCGGCACCCTGCGGATGCTAGGTAGTGGAAATCATTTGACCTGGCCCATCCAGATTTCTCGGACGATCCTAGAAATATCAGGACGGGACTTAGCACGGATGGAATGAATCCCTTCGGTGAGATGAGGAACCCACATAGTACGTGGCCAGTCTTTCTATGCTTGTTCAACATTCCATCATGGTTGTGCCATAAAAGAAAATACCTTATGCTCACTACTCTAATTTCTGGTCCAAAACAACCTGGCAATGACATTGATATCTTTCTAGAACCTTTGATGGAGGATATGAAACGTCTATGGGAACATGGTGTCTGTGTGTGGGATGAGCACAAGAAAGAGCACTTCAATCTAAGAGCCATAATCTTTTGCACCATAGCTGACAACCCAGGACGCATGTCCCTAACAGGACAGGTTAAAGGAAAGACAGCATGTGTAGTGTGTGTGGACCAGACAGAATCTATGCATCTTCCATCATTCGTTAAGACGATATATATGCGACACCGCAGATTTTTACCAAAAAACCACAAATATCGAAGAAATAGGAACCATTTCGATGGTACAATCGAGCTTGGACAGCCTCCACGAAATCGAGATAGCAAATTTCTATTCGAAATGGTAAAGAATATCAAAGTTGTTTTCGGAAAGAAGAGGAAGAAATCTGAAAAAATTTCAAAGGACGCTCCATTTAAAAAGCAGTCGATCTTCTTTAGATATTTGCCCTATTAGAAGGAGTTGGAGATTGGTCATCCTATCGATACAATGCACGTTGAGAAGAATGTCTTCGAAAGCACTATCGGTATTTTGTTAGACATACCGGGCAAATCAAAAGATGGACTCAAAGTACGAAGGGACCTTCAAACTCTCGGAATTAGACCCGAGCTTCACCCACAGGAAAGGGCCAATGGAAAATTTTTCCTTCTGGCTGCTAGCTATAACCTCACAATTGACGAGAAAAGATCAATCTGCAGGTGTCTACATGGAATTAGAGTTCCAACAGGATTCTCAATGAATATAAAGAATATTGTCTCCGTAGCAGATTTGAGGATGAGCGGCTACAACACTCATGATTGTCATGTTATGCTTGGGCTATTCCTCGCCATCGCAGTAAGAGGAGTCAAACATTCATTTCTGAAGATGGTGATAACACGCATGTGTCACTTCTTCAATGTCATATCTGTTGGCGTAAAAGATTACGCTAACAGGTTTCTATAGAATAGAAACTAACAAACGAAGTGTTTGTGAAAAGAAATGTTCTAAGCCTCCGAAAGGATAACAACTTAGAATAGTTCGAATGTGTGTATTGAATAACTTGTATTCGGTCCCTATTACAGGGTGAAACGGGGGGTATTTATAGGCCCAAATATTAAGGAAAAGACCTATTTACCCCTCTATTACAACCGACATAGTGGAAACTATTCGGCTCCCTTAATAGGGCTAAAATGGTAAAAGACTAATCTAATGAGAAAGAAGATAAGTCTTTCATCTTAGCTAGCAGAAAAGATCTTGAAAAGCCTTAGTTCGAAGATGTACTCCGAACTAATGCCTATCTTCGTACTTCTAACTGGACTCCGGGTAGCTTCGAAGATGAACGTCAGGGAACCTTCGAATCCGCTATCTGCCTTTATGCTGTTTCGGCAATAACCCCGAAGATGAGATATTTTCCCCCAACAGTAGCCCCTCGAATACGCTTCTCCGTTTAACCTGTAATGTTAGGATAGCAGTATATGGAAGGAAAAGATAACCAAACATAGGGGTTATTGGATTTTAATTCATCTCTGAAATGCATGAAGATATAAACTCCGAATCAGTCTTAGGATAATTGCTTTTCGAACTATCTTAGAACCGACTCAGGAAGTTCGAAATTCTTTTAGACTTAGAGAAAATAGCCGTTAGCTTTCTGTTTCTAACGGAAACTGTAGAATGCGTTAATTTCGGAGAAAAGTAACGGCAAGGATGCGAAACGACATGGACTAACGGTAAAAAAGTAAATCTAGGCTATAAATAGAAGGCCTAGAACTTACCCGGTTACCTTTTCTTCGCTTTCTCGCAATCAAACACCTTTTGAGCCCTTTGAGTTCTTGAGCCCTAGCCTCCATTTTCTCCAAAGCAATCCAGCGACCGCAATGGCGAAGACCAAGGGATCTGGAGCTCCATCGGCCTTGGCCCGGCAGCAGGCGGCAGCAGCAGCAGCCGCAACATTGGCGGCGGCACCTCCGGCATCTGCAGCGACATCCATGGCGGCAGGAGGAAGAAATCCCCAAAGTATTGATGATCAAAGTCTCTGCCCGCCATCAACGAAATATTTGGACCAGTCTTTCCAACTGGGACCTTCTACCTGCAAAAGAGAATCACTAGCAATAGCAGTGGAAGGAAAGATCAGTACCGGAGTGATGATTCGCAAGCCCGGAAAAGAGCTTATTCCGTCACCAAGGCCCGGAGAAGTAGTTGTATTTGAAGCCTTCTTTGAAGCCGGCTTGGGCCTTCCTGCAGTAGACTTCCTGGCGGAGGTACTCGATCTATTCCATGTCACCCTCCCTCAATTATCTCCGAATGCAGTGGCTAGACTGGCTATCTTCGAATGGGCATTGAGAGCCGAAGGTTGTGAGGGGAGGGCAGAAATCTTCGTTGCATTGCATAGGGCTTCATACCAGCCTAAAATCTTCGTAGGTCCCGGAGGTGAAAAGGTAGTGGTTTCCTTCGGGAGCATTAATTTTAGGCTCCGGGACGAATATGCCCTGCAATTCCCTGCTAAGGCCATCAACGCAAGATGGTACACTGACTGGGTTATGAGGTGGTTCTATGACGAAGTTGGAGCGAGTAACCCTCTAGTCGGACCTTTGAAAGAGATCCAATTCCGGAAGGAAGCCTTAGTGCATCCCGGCCAGGGTCAGCTCGAAGCTCGCCTCAACCTACTTCAACGGATCAGCCGGAGGTTAAGTATGCGAGACTTAGCTGAAGAGTTCCTCGGGTTACAAATCTCTCCACTGATGGCCAACTGGCCTGTCATCTTCGAAGAGGATTCAGAAGGCGGTCTCCGAAAAATCACCTCAACTTCGAGCCCTGCAGGTAACTTCGAAGACAACATGCATTATGTGTATTCATTCGAAGAAAAATTAACTTGATTTATTTTTCTTTTTTAGCTTCTTCAGCCCCTGTTACTTCGGAACAAATCATAAGGGCTTCGGAGAAGATTTTGGGCGCTCCAACTCCGACCGAAAAAGAATGGAGAGTCAAGTTAGTCGGAAGTTGGGAGAGATTTAACAGAGTATGGGGAATGTTGGGAATCACTCCGCCCCCTCTGATGGATTGGGTGCCTTCGGAGAAAGGAGCCAAGAAAAGGAAAGCCGAAGCTGGAGCTTCGAGTTCCGCAAAGACTCTGGTGAAGAAGGTGGCTAAAAAGCCTAGAAAGCCTGCACCTCCGAGCCCAAGATCCTCAACCTCCGGTTCTAAGGAGGATGAAGGTAAACTATTAGTGAGGTTGATTGATGAAGATGCAGCTCAAAAAGATATTCATATTGAAGATACTGCAGGTATATCGGAGTCTCAAGCTAACATTGAAGAAGTGAGAACTCCGGATGCTCAAGAGGAAGAGAAAATCGAAGCCCCTGTGGGTGAGGGTGAAGTTGAAGTTGCTACAACTTCAGTTTTGGATGAAGGGAGGACTGCTCAAGGAGATACTCCGGCAGTTGAAGTTTTAACTGTGGATTCAGACGAAGACCTCACCTTCGATCCTCCGAGCAGTCCGATGCTCGATCGCCCCCAAAATGTCGAAGGTAAACTTCGCATAATTCTCTTATTCTTTTCTGCAAAATTATACAGTGTATAATACCTTTACTTTTGCAGAGCCCTCTTCTGTAGAAGTACGTCACGAAGATCCAATTCATGGACCTTCGACAACTTCAGAGCCTCACCCGGAAGTCGCTCAACAGGGGCCTGGAAGGGGTAAAAGACATATAGAACCTCTCCCTGCTCAAGGATCAACTTCGTCTGAATCAACAGATGAAAGTCGATCTACTGAGGGGGGGCCATCTACTGAAGCTCCGAGGACCTTAGGAGAACCCTCCGGAGCTTCGCCGAGCAGGAATGACCAGGAAGCTTCGGCAATGCTCCCTCTTTTAACTCCTTTTTTGGAGCAAAGAACTGGGCTTCGGAATCTGCTCAAACCTTTGGGTCGAGCCAGTCGCGAAGTCGGGGAGACAGAGCTGGTAGCTATTTTAAGCGAGGCGAAGAGTTCGGAGCTAAACATTGCCATGGAACGAGTAGCCTACCAGGTACGGAACACCTTCGAAACAATAGCGAATTATACATGGATAATTTCTTACTTCGATTTTTTCTTTTCTTAGCAAGCGGTCTTGGCCCGTGCTGCAACTTTATCGGGCGAGCGTGAAATTGCTCAGCTTCGGGAAGAAAACGAAGCTCTTCAGCGCAACTTATCATTCTCCGAAGCTAGAGTAGATCAAATGGATAATATGATTTCAACAGAGCGAAGGGCCAAACAGGGTTTGGAGGCTGCAAATAAGGAGCTCGAAGCAGAAAGGATCGTGCTTCGAGCGGAAATCGAAAGGGTGCGGTTGGAGCATGCTAATGCGGGGTCCGAGCTTGTGAGGCTCCAAGAGGAAGCTAGCCAACTCCTAAATCAGAAGAATACTTTAACTACGGAGAATGCTAGGCTTTTCGGAGTTCTAGAAGAAACGACTTCGAGCAAGGATGCATTAATTGAAGAAAAGCTTAAGTCCGTGAAGGTAGCTACGGAGGTCATAGAACAGATGCTAGGTGTTTTGGAGTACTTCGGTACTACTGGATCACTTCCTTCAGATGACAACGTCACTCTGCTACGCCGGTTAAAAAGGATCCAAGGAGCAGCGAAGCAAATGAAGACGGCGGGTATTCGTTACGGAGAACTCTCCGGACAAGTGTCTGCCATCGGACTACTTCGTTACTACGAGGACTTGGGCCGAACAATCACTCCGAGCGCAGAGGGCTCTATTACCTTCAACGACGAGTGGCTTCTAACTCCTTCCGAAGGCGTGACTGCTGTCTGGCGAGCCTTTCAAACCTCATGGAGAGCCGAAGGTCATTCTGCGATCAAGGCTTGGATCGATGAAGGCCAACGCCAGAAGCAAGTTCGGAACCAAGCTTCAAACAGTCAGCCTCCTCCGAACCCGCAGGTTTAGGAATAATTTAGGATTTTTGACTATGTAAAGCTTCGTGTTTATGAACCTTTATCAATGAAAATTTGTTTATCATATTTTTAGGCTTTGTCTCATACGGAAGATATCGAAGTGTTAGAAATTAACGACGAACTTCGCTCATTATGGAACACCTTCGAACTTCTAAAGACTTACAAGCGTCCTCGATTTCTAATTCCTCGAGATGACTCCGGCGTAATTGCGCCCGAAGTAATCAAAGATGTATTGTCTTATATTAAAGAGGAAGAAAAAGAGGTTAACGTAAACACTTCTTCTTCTGAAGACACTATTTGGTCTGAAGACGAAGATGAAGTTCAAAATAAAAGATCTGAAGATCTTAGAAGCTGGGAAAGAAGCCCCGAACGGCTTCAAACTTGGGCCGAGCTTCAGCAAGAATAGAAGGATTTTAGAGCTTCGAAGGGGAGCAAGAGAGTTAAACGCAAAGTTATTAGAACTCCCGGCGCTGGAACTAGTCGTTCCACTCCTAGCTCTAGAGACCGAAGAGGCCTTCGGTTCCTTCTTGGTATAGATACCAATTTTTCATAATGTAATCTGTAAACACATTCGTTTGAATAATGAATACCGATTTAAAATTGTCTCCATATTTACTAGCCCCTCTTTGGGCATAAGCAACTTCGAAATGTATTCAAAGATGGTTATGCGCAAAGAAAAAACTTCGGAGTACAATTTTTGGGGGGTTCGGAGCCCCTCTGTAATTTAAAGATCTTTTAAAATCTTATAAAATGTCTTCGACTATTTGCAGTCAGAAGAATGGCAACTTAGTACTTTTGTTTTATGAAAGAAATCACTTGAGATAACTTTCAAGATACTTTAGTATCTTAGATAATTTGTCACTTTGGACTGTGTTAACAGATATGCGAAGCTCATGGCTCAAATTCTGTTTTGCTTTAGCCACCTTCGGCTTATTTTTGTGATCTCTGTCGAACCAATGGTTCGGAGTTTGCAATGGTCTCTTTGGACTCTTTTTACGGATGTCTACCAGCCAATGGCTTGGACTCCGTATATTTTGGCCACCTTCGGCTCTTTTTGCGGAAGTCTACCAGCCAATGGCTTGGACTTCGTAGGTTTTGGCCACCTTCGGCTCTTTTTACGGAAGTCTACCAGCCAATGGCTTGGACTCCGCAGATTTTGGCCACCTTCGGCTCTTTTTACGGAAGTCTACCAGCCAATGGCTTGGACTCCGTATGATGTGGTTTTGGGCTCTTTTACGAATGCCTACAAACCGGTGGCTTGGGCTCCGGATTATGTCAGCCCCCACGTCGGAAGCTTCGAACTTGCAGGTTCGAAGTCCGAAAATACAACCCAGCTTCATGACATTTCCCTCTCGGTCGACCCTACGGTTCCAGTGCGTCCACTCGGAAGCTGGAAGTCTATGAGGGGAAGGCACTATCAGGATCGTATGCTTTATTAATTTAGAAGATGATTACAAGTGAATTACAAGGAGCCCTTATGCGAAGTATCGCTTTAGGTGCTCCGCATGCCAAGTATGTGCTAACTCTTCACCTTCTAAATTAGCTAACTTAAAGGAGCCAGGGCACCCTGAACGAACAATTAGGTATGGACCTTCCCATTTATTCCCTAACTTCTCTGGTGCTATAATGCTTCGTAGAACAAGATGACCTGGTCTTAGTTCATTGAGCTTAACCTTCGGGTCAAACCAAGCCTTCGTCTGCTGATGATACTTTGATAAATTTGCCACAGCTCGAAGTCTTGTTTCTTCTGATAAATCTAACGAAGCTTGTCTTTCTTCTTCAATGTCCGGTTCGGTGCTGCGAAATGACCCTCCTTTGAGCTCCGTTGGAGTCATAGCTTCATCTCCGAATAGTAGTCTGAACAGAGTAAAACCTGTGGACCTTGTTTGCATAGTCCGAATGGACCACAAAATCTTCGGAAGCTCTTCGGTCCACAGTCCCTTTGCTAATCCTACTATTCTTTGATTTAGCCCTGATAAAATATTTCCATTGGCTCGCTCTACGGCTCCATTAAACTGAGGATGCCTCACTGCAGCAAAACATAACTGAATGCCTAGATCTTCGCAAAACTTCCTGAAGGGTTCTGCGTCAAACTGTGTTCCATTATCAACTGTGAGGTATCTAGGCACTCCGAACCGACAAATGATGTTCTTCCAGAAGAATTTCTGTACATTGTTCGAAGTGATAGCTGTTAAGGGTTCTGCTTCTACCCATTTAGAAAAATATTCAATAGCTACCACTGCGAACTTCAGATTTCCCTTGGCTACTGGAAAGGGGCCAATTAAATCCATACCCCATCTAGCCATAGGCCATACCGGGGCAATGACTTGAAGAGTTGTTGGTGGGCGATGACTCCGTCGACCCATCCACTGGCATCCTTGACAAGTGCGGACTAAGCTCTCCGCATCAGCTGTTATTGTAGGCCAATAAAGCCCCCGGCGAAGTGTTTTTCCTGCCAAAGCTCTAAGGGCTAAATGGCTACCACAAAGGCCTTCATGAATTTCTCGAAGAATTTCTTGGCCTTCGGCTTGAGATATACATCGGAGTAGAGGGGAACATACTCCGGCCTTGTATAAAATACCGTTGATTATTTGATAATTTCTGGCTCTAAGCTTTAATCTTGACAGCTGTGGCTCTTCGGGCAAATTTGTTCCTCCCTGTAGAAGTTCCATGATTGAATTTTTCCAATCTGCACTAGGAATGCAAAGAATCTCTGCCGAGGGAATTTGTGGCACCAAAGGTATATTGAGCTCCTCATAAAAAGCTTCTTCAGGCACATCCACAGCTCTGGCTGCAGCTTTTGCTAAGATGTCCGCTTGCACATTTTCTGCTCTTGGTATACTCCGAATGGAAATACCCTTGAAGTGTGCTTCGGTTTTACGGATTTCTTCTAAATACTTTGCAAGCTGTGGATGCCGGACTTGGAAACTTTTATCTACGTGCCCTGCTACTATCTGAGAATCTGTCTTTATAATAATTCTTGTAGCCCCTAGAGCACGTGCTTTTCGGAGTCCCAATAAAATCCCTTCATACTCCGCTATATTATTGGTAGACTTAAAGTTGAGTCTTGCGGAGTACATTGCTCTTTGCCCTGAAGGTGAAATTAACACTGCTCCAATGCCTGCTCCGGATGCTTGGAAAGCCCCATCGGAGTAAACAGTCCAAACTCCGTCACTTGACTTCTCTGGAACTAAATTTGCAGGTGGAGTCCATTCCGCTACAAAATCTGCCAGGACTTGTGATTCGATTGCTGTCCTTGCCAAGAAAGATATGCCGAAGGGTGCTAGCTCAACTGCCCACTTCCCAATCCTTCCAGTGGAATCCTTACTTCGAAGCATATCTCCTAAAGGATACGAAGTTGGTACAATTACATTGTGTGCCAAAAAGTAATGCCTTAATTTCCTCGAAGCCATTATCAGAGCACAAACGAACTTCTCAAGTTCGGAGTATCTTGTCTTCGCTCCTGATAATGCTTCGGATACAAAATAAACAGGATTTTGGACCAACTTCCCATTGAAATCCACTTCTCTGACAAGGACTGCGCTGACAGCAGAACCTGTAGCTGCAAGGTAAAGGAGTAGGGTTTCATCCGCAGTAGGCACCGTGAGTGTAGCAAGATTACTGAGATACTCTTTAATACCTTCGAAGCTTTTCTGACACTCCGGTGTCCATGCAAAATCTTCGGACCCTTTCAATGCTTTAAATATAGGTAAGCTTCTCTCCGCAGACCTTGATAAAAACCTGCTAAGTGCTGCCAAACGCCCAGTCAGCTTTTGCACTTGCTTTAAATTTTCCGGAGGAGACATCTTTTGTAGCGCAGTTATTTGAGTAGGGCTAGCTTCAATTCCCCTGCTTGAAACTAAATACCCTAACAACTTTCCAGCCTTAGCTCCGAAGATACATTTTTAAGGGTTAAGACGGATCCCACATGCCCGAAGGCTATTGAATGTTTCTGCTAA
The DNA here is from genome assembly GCA_019279435.1 of Zizania palustris. Lineage (NCBI taxonomy): Eukaryota > Viridiplantae > Streptophyta > Magnoliopsida > Poales > Poaceae > Zizania > Zizania palustris. Next base: position 46,010,892 of record JAAALK010000290.1, on the reverse strand, counting down.
GTCTAGGCTATGTTGGTGCTTTAAAACACTCTTTATTACAATATCATCCATATAGGCCTCCACATTGCGACCTAGTTGATGACCTAGAGCCTTAGCAACTAGCCTCGAAAAAGTAGCCCCGGCATTTCTTAAGCCGAAGGGCATTCTTACATAACAGAAGACTCCCGAAGGAGTTACAAAGCTTGTCTTGATCTCATCTTCGCGCTTCAACCATATTTGATGATAACCAGAATACGCGTCGAGGAAGCTTAGTAACTCCGAACCTGCGGTGGAGTCAACCAATTGATCAATTCGGGGCATGGGGTAGGGGTCACGTGGGCATGCTTTATTCAAGGATGTGAAATCAATGCACATGCGCCACTTCCCGGAAGACTTCTTTCTGACGAATACTGGGTTGGCTAACCATTCTGTGTGGGCCACTTCTCTGATAATCCCAGCCTTCAACAATTTCTCAACTTCGTCCTTCGCTAGAGCAGCTCTTTCTGCAGACATTTTCCGGAGTCCTTGCCGGACAGGCCGGGCCTTCAGGTTTACAAGTAAACTATGTTCAATGATATCCCGATCGACTCCGGTGATATCTTCGTCAGACCAAGCAAAGACATCCAAATTTTCTTCTACTACCTTTTCCAAGGAGGTTGCAACTTCTGGGGGTAAATCTTTACCAAATTGAAATGTATACTCTGTACCATCTTTAACAATGACCTTCGTTGCAATTTCTCCCTCAGGGCTTGGTCTCGGAAAGGACTTCTTCGAGGCTTCGGAGGTGGCTGAAAAAATTTCTTCATTATCTTGTACATTGTTTACTTGCCTTGGATCAAGAGGGGGACCATGACCATATTCCGCCCTCCGAGCAATGGCTTGATCTCCGAAGACTGTAAGGACTCCTGCTTGTGTGGGCATCTTCATGCACAAATAATTGTGATGCGCCACAGCTCCGAACTGGTTTAGCATGCCTCTTCTGAAGATGACATTATAGGCATACGGGGCATCTACAACATCGAAGATTACTTCTTCAGTTCGAGCCAACAAACCTTCTCCGAAGGTGACTTCCAGGCCTATCTGGCCAAGTGCATCAAGCGGAGGTCCTGCGAAGCCTTGCAAAGGACGAGCTGCTGGAAGGAGATGCTTCCTGGAGATGCACAATTGATCGAAGGCTTGAACAAAAATGATATCTGCCGAACTACCTCCGTCAATCAACACCCTTCGAAATTCAGTACCCGCAATATCAGCAGTGATAACCAATGGGTCTGCATGCGGGAACTTAATACCAGTTGCATCCTCCGCAGAAAAAGATATCGGTACATGAGACCACTCCGGCATTGCAGCTGCAGACGACGAAGTCCCAATATGGCCTACTTCTCTAACGTAGTCCCTTCGCTGTCTCTTGGACATGCTTCCGAGGGTACCTCCTCCGGAGATAGGGAGGACTGCTCTTTTCCCTCGGTCTTGCCCTTCCTCTTGCTTCAGAGGTGGCATAACATTGGCCACCAGAGGGTGTCTCGCAGCATCAAAGTTTTCTATCCGCGCCACAGCCTGGACCGGCTCGGGGCGCGTTGCAGCTGGAACTCGGTCGGTAGTACCTCGACCCGAAGTTCTCTCTGAGGAGCCATGCTGAATAGCGTGGGCCTCATGGCTCCAGAAGTGATGAGTCATTGTCAACGATAGTCAAAGGGGACAAAAGAAGAAGAGATCTGCTGTTTCATGGGCCGCGTGTGACTCAGGTACACGGGCAGTGAGCGACTGTCGGGCAGAGGAGGCTGCGAAGTCGGGCTGGCCCAATCCGGGTACATGGGCCAGGAGCAGCAGAAGACCCACTGGGCTGTTGACCAGGATTGACTCAGGTACACGGGCGGTGAGCGATTGCCGGGCTGAGAGAGCTGCGGAGTCGGGCTGGCCCAATCCGGGTACCTAGTGCAAAGCCGGTGGAGGCTTTGTCAGTTTCGGCGCAAAACTGACAACCGTTGATCTTGTATCCGACTGTCCAGAAGAGAAGCCGTAGTCGCTACGAAAGCTAAGCTTCCGGATAAGTCATCTGTAACTCTAGGCCCACAGTCAGTCAGTCGTGTCTGTAAAAATACCTAAGGGCAGTAGAGTCTTTTTCTTTATTCTTAAGTCTGTAAAAACCCTAAGGGGCTGGTAGAATATTCCTAGTGTTGGGCTGCCTATAAATAGGACCCCAATCCCTAGGGTTTGGACTACCCAACCCTCCCAGAATTCACTGTTTAATCCATTGGGTCATTTTGCCTCTCACGCTCTCTCTCTCCTGTGTGCGCCGCCAGGCATTGGTTCATCCCTTTTTGCCTTGCATTTACTTTGCTCCCGTGAGATTGAATTCTTTGTTAGTTGTGGAGGTGTGTGCATTGATTCCTCTGATTCAAGAAGCTTCGGTTTGTTGTGCTGGTTGATTTTATTCTTGAGGATGTGTCCCTGTTGCGTGTGTTCTTCGTGAGAAGTAGTACTAGTTCTTGCTGTTGCAAGTAGTACTGCTACTGTAGCTACAGTACTCGCAGCCAGCCTTTTACCTTCTACCGCACAGCTTTTTGATCGAAGCAGACTGGATTGAATGCCTTTTTGACTGTTTTCTGGCGAAGCCCTTCTCTGTTCGAAGCCCCTCAGCTCCGTGAGGCAGGCTTCGATCTATTATCTTCAAAGGCTTCGTTCAAACTTCAAACTTCGGTTTTTGTGTCCGAGTTGCTAGCTTCGAAGTATTTTCTGAACGGACAGCATCGCATACTTCGAACGACGTTGCGAAGGTACTCCGTCCCTATCTGTTCGAAGTGCACACTTCGTTAGGTTTCGAAGTTGGCTTCGAAGTTTGTCTTTCTGCTAGACTTCGCTTTTGTTTTCTTTGTGGCGTGTCAGCCTTCGCTTCTCGGTTCGAAGCTTACTCCTTTCGAAGGTAGAGCTTAGGCTTCGAATTTAGTTTTCTGTCGTGTGACAGGCTTCGCTTCTTTGTTCGAAGGTAGTCCGTCTGTGTGTTGTATTCGAAGTTTCCTGTTCGAGGGTTTTGGTTCGAAGTGCTCCGTTCGAAGCTGTGTCCGAAGCCTTGCCTTCGAAGTACATACTTCGAAGCAGGCTCCGGCTCTGTCATACTTCGCTTCGAAGCATACTTCGCTTCTTGCCACTTTGAACTAGGATAGACCAAAACACCTTCGGCATCTTCGACAAGCTCCGCAACCAACCTCCGAAGCAGGCTACGACCAGCGAAGCTGTCTTCATCAATCATCTCCGGAGCAGACCTCGACTGGGGAAGCAGGCTTCGCCAAGTTCCGAACAGGAGACAAATTTGGACAGTAACTTCTCATTTCACTTTACATATACTTAGATCATTTCATTGGGAAGTTTAGGCCTGATATACTGTATTCATCTGCCTAGTTGCACGTCTTTAATAGTTCTCTGTTTGTCATCAGTTGCTTCTAGGTTAGATACCTTTAGACTTAGGCCTACTGTTTATTTTCTGCTGCTTAGTCTTTTTGAGGTGCGTTGGGTATTGGGAACAGGCCATTGATTCGAAAGAATTTTTAAGGTGCCCATTCACCCCCCCCCCCCTCTGGTCGCTACTTTCGGTCCTACAAGAGGTATCAGAGCGAGGTTAGGTTTTTTCCATACCTTAACCGGTTCTAAACCCCAGTAGTGACCATGACTTCTTCTGGCAAGGTCCCGTCCTTGGAAGCCTATGGCTATAACTATTGGAAGACTCGCATGCGAGCCTATCTCATGAGCCAGGGTTCGGACATTTGGGACATTTGCGTTCACACCACGTTTGTCATATTTCCAGTCACTGAGCAGGGTACTGCTGGTATCATTGCTCAGCATCTGAGCAACAGTAAGGTTGTGAACATTCTTTTCTCTGGTTTAGGTCCCACTGAGTTTGAGCGTGTGAGCCATCTCTCCACTGCGAGAGAGATCTGGGCTACCCTCAAGGCACACCATGAGGGAACAGCTCAGGTCAAGGCTCGGCTCTATCAGACCTACCGGCGTGAGTACGAGAACTTCACACAAAAGCCGGGTGAATCTGTTGAAGCTTTGTTTGGTCGCTTTCAATCGATCATTAACAAGCTTCGGGACAACAAGGCTGAGGGTGCTCAGTTAGTCTCAGATTACGAGCAGGCGCTCAAGGTTCTCCATACCTTGGACCCAAAGATCTGGGAGATCAAGGTATCCTCTATCGTTGAGAGCACTTCTTACGATACCTTGACCATTTCTGAGTTGTTTAGCAAGCTGAAGGCCACTGAGGTAGATATCCAGCTGAGATCAAATCTCACTGGTTCTGGATCAAAATCCCTGGCCCTTGCTACACCTTCTGTTGATCCGTCTGCTGTGAGCTGTGCTGGTTTCTCCTTGATGTCTATCACTGAGGACCATCTTGAGTTTTTGGGAGATGATGATTTGTGTCTCTTTAACAACCGGGTGCGTCGTGTCTATGACAAGAGAATGTTCAAAAGACACGGCACAAAATCCGGATGCTTTGAGTGTGGTGATCTAGGACACTTCATCGCTGACTGCCCCAAGCGCAATGGACACAAGAAGGGCACCAGTGGCAGCTTCCACGACTCCGGCAAGCATGAGAGCTCATCCTTCAACAAGGGCAAGCCGAAGACCCGATTCTTCAAGAAGGCCCTGAAGGACTACCGGCGAGAGAACAAGAAGCGCGACAAGGCCTTCTTCGCCGAGATGGAGAAGAGCTACTCCAAGCAGTCCACGTCTTCTTCCTCTTCATCAAGCTCAAGCGATGAGGAGATCGTCATCAGGAAGGGGAAGGACAAGGACGATCTGGTGGGCCTCTGCTTCATGGCCTTCGGAGACAAGCCGAAGAGCCACTCACACCAGCGCCGAAGATCCCGCAAGAGCTTCTGTTCAATGGCTCTTGGGGATAAGGAAGAAAAGAGCTCCTCCGACGACTCCGACGACGACGACAACAAGGTATCATCCTACGAGCGCGAAATCGTTGATTTACTTGAGAGCAATCGCCATGAGTTGAAATATCGGGAAAAACTGCTTAGGGGGGCTAAGAAGAGGATAGATGAGTTAGAGAGTGAGCTTGCCGTGGCCAACGGCAGAATTGAGAGTCTATCTTCTTCCCCTTGCTTGGGTGATAGCAGTGAGTGCCCGAAGTGTGAGGTGCTTATGTGTGACCTGTCGACTCTGAAGTCCAGGTACACAGAAAGGGTTGATGAGAGGGACGCTTTGGCCACTGAGCTTGAAAGCGCTCAGCTGGAGCTGAAAGATGCTCAAGCCACTATCGTCGCACCCTGTGTTGATTGCCCATCTCATCTAGCTGTCTTAGCTGAGCTGAAATCCAAGGGAGATGAACAGTTGGGTGATTTGGAGAGAGTGAGAGCTGCGCTTGCACAGACTAGGCTAGAGCTTGAGACATTATCAGTTCCACCCACTGTTTGTGAGAACTGTCTGTCTCTTAGAATTGAGTTGATCAAGCTGAAAGCCGAAAAGTCTGTTCAAATAGAGAGTGAGTGTGAGACCGGCTTGTCTCAGGTGGAGGTTCTAGCTTCCTTGAGAGAGGAGCTAGCAGATTCTCAGAATGAGAACTTTTACCTCCGTTCTATCCTGAGTTGGATCAGTGCCAGAGAGCCACAGCTCGGCATGATGATCCAGCAGTTCAAAAGGCAGGATGGGTTAGGAGTAGGTTACACCTACACCAAGGCTGACTTTGAGAGCGCCATTAGCCGGGCAGTGGAGTGGAGCAAAATGACTCTAGAGCAGAGGTATCCCAAGACTCATTCCACTGAGACCTCCCAGGCTTGTCAGCCCAAGGATGGAGTGATTCATGAACCACCCAAAGCTCCACCCAAGAAGCCTATCTGGGTTCCTAAGCCCAAACACCTCCACTCTTCTCTAGACTCTCTTCCTGGACCCTCTCAGCCCAAGAAGACAACACCAAACACCACTAAGCCCAAACAACCCAAGCCTCAACCACATCTCAAGAAGCCCACCTATCATTGTGAGTACTGTCAGAGAGACGGGCATCTTGCGGAGTTCTGCTTCAGGAGGAAGCGGGTTGAGAGAGCAGAGAGGGCTCGTAGTAATCAGGAGCAGTTCTACCAGCAGGGTGGTAGACTGCGTGTTCCTCGGCGCGGGGAGAGGCTGGAGGCCAGGCCGCGTCGTGTAGATGGTGGTAGAGGAGACGACTTTCTTGCCCATGCTCCAGTTGGTGGTGTCCGTTCCGGTAGAGTTTCAGACCGTGTTGGCTACGGTTCTGGACCTCGTGGCCGCAGGGTTAGGCAGAACCGAGGACCGCGCTTTGAGCCGCGTTTTGGTCCAAACTCTTTTGATGGTCTTCGCTTTCCATCTTTTGAGCAGATGGCTCGACACTGGTTTAGCTATTTTGCTAAACCTGGTGCCGGACCATTTGCTCCCACTTACAGCCACTGATTGTGCAGGACCGGGGACTGGAGGATGTTTGGATCATGGACTCAGGATGCTTTCGCCACATGACGGGACATCGCAGATGGTTCTCCAGTCTCACTCCCCCGAGCTCCAAAGAGTACATCACATTCGGGAACAGCGGTCAAGGGAAAGTAAGTGGCATAGGCTCAATTCGCATTTCAGATCATTTCTCTTTAAAGAATGTTGCTTTGGTTAAAAATTTGAACTTCAACTTGATTTCTGTTTCGCAACTTCTTGAGGATGGTTTGGAAGTGCGTTTTAAGAAGGGTAATTCTTCTGTGGTTGATTCTAGAGGGTCTTTGGTTTGTCAGATTTTACCTTTCGGTAAAGTTTTTCGAATTGACTTCTCTAGTTCATTTGGCCCTTCTCGCTGTTTGATTGCTGGATCTTCTTCTGAGCTCCGAAAGTGGCATAGGAGGTTAGGTCACTTGAGTTTTGATCTGCTAGTCAGGTTAAGCTCTATGGACCTCATCCGAGGATTGCCCAAGCTTAAGATGGAGAAGAATCTAGTTTGTCATCCCTGTCGTCATGGGAAAATGGTTGCCGCTTCTCACTCACCTGTGACTCAGGTGATGACTTCGTATCCGGGTGAGCTTTTACATTTGGACACTGTAGGTCCAGCTCGGGTACGCTCAGTCGGTGGGAAGTGGTATGCACTTGTGATTGTTGACGACTTTTCTCGATTCTCGTGGGTTTTCTTTTTGGAGTCTAAGGATGAAACTTTTCAATTTGTTCATGACCTGATTTTGAAGCTGAAGAATGAGAACAATGGTCGGATGCGAGCAATTCGCTCCGACAACGGCTCTGAGTTCAAGAACTCTCAGTTCGTCAGCTTCTGTAGTGATCAGGGTCTGGACCATCAGTTTTCTTCTCCTTACACTCCCCCACAGAACGGCGTTGTGGAACGAAAGAACCGCACGCTAGTCGAGATGGCCAGGACGATGCTCGATGAGCACAGGACTCCTAGGCGTTTTGGGGCTGAAGCCATGAACACGGCTTGCTATCTGGCCAACCGCATTTTTCTTAGAGCTTATCTTGGTAAGACATCATATGAGTTGCGGTTTGGCAGACAGCCCAAGGTGAGACACTTGCGAGCGTTTGGCTGCAAGTGCTTTGTGCTCAAGAAGGGAGGGCATTTGGACAAGTTTGAGTCTCGTTGTTGGGATGGTGTTTTTCTTGGCTACGCTTTGCATTCTCGAGGTTTTCGTGTTTGGAACCTCGAATCCCAGCTGCTTGTCGAGACTTGTGAGGTTTCATTTGATGAGTCCTTGCCTTCTTTGACTCCTTCTTTTGAGCTTTCTAGTGATGATGAGCTCGAAGAGTCCATCTTCGAGGAAGATGAGGATACTCCAGCTGCTGATGAGGGTGGGCCTTCTGCATCCCCCGCAGAGCCCACACCTTCTGAGACTTCGACTGAGAATGAGGGTGGACCTCTGATCACTTCTTCCACTTCGATCGAGCCCCCTCAGTCGAGTCTAGAGGTGCCAGCTGCTGACTCCGGTGAGGTGACTTCGGATCACCAGGGAACCTGTCGCACCCCGATTTAATAAATCAGGACTTTATTGAAATTCCATAGAAAATCAATAAAACAAGACGTTCATCACACGACCACGTACAATACGGGCAATCATTCACGGTTCGTAGACCGCATTATTACAAAAGTGAATAAAGATGAAGAGAAACTAATAAAATAAGAGTACTAGATGAACGCCTCCTTCCAGTCTCGCCTTGACTGGGTCGCTACTCCAGACCTTCATCCTCCTCGTAGTAGACTGGCTCTGATGTTGTAAGTCAACGGGGTGAGTACAGAGGTACTCAGCAAGCCACCGAATGCAAATATAATGCAAGGTAATAACAAGGGAGATAGTGGCTAATTTTGCGGAAGCGGCATAATTGTAAAGCTTTAAATGTGAGCAATTTATTAGTACGGAAAAGTAAACATGTGTGTGTGCATCATCATCTTCTAACTCGAGGGGTACAGTCAGCCCCACCTCGCTCAACAGTCCTTACGTGCCATGAATAACTCGACCATTCAAACAATTGTAAACTAACTGCGAGTAGTCACACAACTCGCCCTTGACCGTGGGCTCGGCTTTTCGAAAAGATTTAATGACTCTGATCAGAGATGTACCACTGTACCCACAAGGCACGCACTCATCACCTACACCGAAGTGTAACGAGATGACCCATCACACGGGAACTCGTGCCAAAACCTTCCATATAGTCCACCCCGACCCAATAGCACCCTCTTATGGGTTTCATATGGTGTCCCGACGCATCGGAGCCCCACCATACCCCCCCTTGAGCCTCGTCGGTACAAGTCGCCCGCAGGCTAGCCCCTTGCCCCCTCCTCTATGGTGCATCGAGCCGAAGTATTCCATACTTCCAGTTAGGACTTACCCATTAGACTTGTGGTTGGTACGGAAGTTCTTTGCAACAGATCCCGCAGACCGGTCCTTATAGTGCCCCGGGTGCGACAAACCAGTGCCCGAGCTTGCACCCGGAACCCACCATACTTATAACCTAGCCAACTCCAACAGAGTCCAGAGACGAGAATAACAGGGAAATTCATATACAGAATCCAGCTATCTATGACTCGTTCTTTTTAACCTATAGCAGTTGTGCCGGTACATTGGGCACTAGCTAATAGTTTTATAGTAGAGTGACAAGGAGTTTAAGGCTCAATAAGCATGGCTTGGGTTTGCACACAAGGACAGGGATCTATTAAATATAAGTGTAAGGCTTGATTATTGGACTAATGCAATATTAACCTATGGGTTATAGCGATAATTTATTAAACATGGGCTCAATTATGATCAACTGTTTCCACAGAGGTGGTCGATGACTTGCCTTGATCAGCAAAGGGGGATGGAGGAACCTCGGGGTAGAACTCCTGCTCCTCGACGAACTCGTAGTCTTCTCGATACGGAAAAATAAATAATACATTCAATAAACAGATAAAATCCACCAAATAAAGGAACATACATAGTTGTGGGTGTTTTTATGTGAAGTAATCATTTTAATATTCTGAGTTTTTGCATAAAACAGTGAAGTTTAACCATTTTAGGATTTTTCCTAATTTATTTTGTTGAATTAATAATTTATCCCTAAGGGGTTTAAGTAACGATCGACGGCTGCGATCGCTCCGTACCCCTTTGACCAGATCTACGGATGAGATTAAATCCCGAAGGATTTAATCTGTGCCCCTCGTTCATGATCGTGCGGCCAGGATTTAATCCGGCACGGCACGTTCGTAAGGGGGCCTCGCACCCTTCGTCTCCGGCGACGGCGGGCTCGGGTGCGGCCACGGCGGCGACGGCGAGGGCCTAGGGGCCTAGCTTATGGCGAAAATGGATAGAGGAGAGGATGGCGATCACGATGATACCTCTGGCGGCGACGGAGGGTGACGGACGGCGGCCCGCAGCGAGGGTAGACGAAGCAGGGCGTACGGGTGCTCGACGGCGACGGCGGTCCGGCGGTCTTCACGGCCGTCGGAGTGGTGGCCGGGGACGAGGGGTCGTCGACGGTCACGACGGTGGCAGTGGCTAGGGCAGGGGAGGCCGGAGGCGGCGGCGATCGCTCGCCGGAGGTGGAGCAGAGGGGACACCCGAAAACGAAGGGGGGAAGCGCTCTGGTTTGCTACGGCTCGGGCTACGGTGGTGAGGGATGAGTACGGTGACCGGAGGGGGATTTTATAGGGGGTCGCCGGCGTCGGGATGGCAGGGAACCGAGGGATCCCGAGAGCTTCGGCGATCTCCTTCCAAGCTTCGGGTAGCTTTCCAAAGGTGCGAAAATGCGTGGGCAACGGATGGAAAGAGGCGGTGGCATGCGGGGGAGGCGATCCGGGGTGATCCAGGGCGATCCGGTGGCCGGCGGCGAGGAAACAGAAAGCGATCGCCGGGGAAGGGAAGGGGAGCGATCCCCTTCCATCGGAGACGAAGGTCCTGACAGGTGGGCTCCACCTGTCAGTGGGCAAACGGGAAAGGAAAGGGGCCGACAGGCGGGGCCGAGCGGTCAGTGGGCGAAGGCGAGCGCATGGAGGCTGACACGTGGGGCCAGGCGGGGCGCGGGCGGGAGGAGAGAGGGGAGGCGAGCGCCGACAGGTTGGTCCCACCTGTCAGTGGCTCAAGGCTTGGGCTGGGCTTGGCTCGGTCACTTTGAAGGTTGCGGCCCATTAAGCATTTTAATTCTTTTCCGATTTAAAATAATTCCAGTAATTCATTTATTTGATTAAGGGTTGAATCACTGTTGATAAAAATTTGTAAAAATTCCTAAAATTATATTTTGGTCTCTAGTTCATCTCATAAAATTTTCAAGTCCAGATTTTGAGTATTTCTCCCTGTTTGGCTTTGTTTGGGTTCTTTTATGAATTTTCCTTTAATAATAAATCCAGAAATGATTTAAATAATATTTTTCTTTTATTTTAATCCTTTTTAATTTTTGGGGTGTTACGATCCTATCCCCCTTACAGAGAATCTCGTCCTCGAGATTCGGATCAATCCTCGAATAGCTCAGGATGCTGTGCCTTGAGTTCATCTTCTTTCTCCCAGGTAGCTTCTTCTACAGGATGATTGCTCCACTGCACTTTACAGAAACGGATGATCCGACTCCTGGTGGTCCTTTCTTTGACTTCCAAGATCTTGACCGGCTTTTCCACATAGGTCAGATCCTCTTGAACATCCAACTGCTGAAGATCCACTTGTTCTGTGGGGACGCGGAGACACTTCTTGAGTTGAGATACGTGAAATACGTCATGCACTCCAGCCAATGAGGGTGGTAACTCCAACTGATATGCAACTTCGCCTTGGCGTCGAATAATGGGAAATGGTCCAACATATCGAGGGGCCAACTTTCCTCTCATGTTAAACCGTTGAGTACCACGGAGAGGCGTAACTCGAAGGTAGACATGATCTCCTTCTTCAAAGGCTAGGTCTCGGCGACGATTGTCTGCGTAGCTCTTCTGTCGTGATTGGGCTGTCTTGAGTCGGTCTCTAATGATCCGCACCTTCTCTTCAGCTTCACGCAGAATGTCTGTTCCGAATACTTGGGATTCACCGGTTTGGTCCCAAAGTAGAGGCGTCCTGCACTTACGTCCATACAGGGCTTCAAAGGGAGACATCTGAAGGCTGGCTTGATAGCTGTTGTTGTACGAAAACTCAGCGTACGGCAAGCTCTTGTCCCAAGTGGCTCCAAAATCCAAGACACATGCCCGAAGCATATCCTCCAATATCTGATTCACCCTCTCTGTTTGTCCATCTGTCTGAGGGTGGTAGGCGGTACTGAAATTCAATCTCGTGCCCATCTCCTCTTGAAGGTTCTTCCAGAAACGAGAGGTAAACTGACTTCCTCTGTCGGACACTATCTTCTTGAGCACTCCATGAAGACATACGATCCGGGCCATATATAGCTCTGCAAGCTTAGGGCCACTGAAGGTTGTCTTGACAGCTATGAAATGGGCTACTTTCGTAAGCCGATCGATGATCACCCAAATAGAATCGTACCCAAGTTGGGTCTTTGGTAGTCCGGTGATGAAATCCATGCCGATTTCTTCCCACTTCCATTCAGGTACTTTAAGTGGCTGTAACAATCCTGCGGGTCTCTGATGTTCAGCCTTTACTCTTCTGCAGGTGTCACACTCGGCGACGAACTGGGCAATCTCTCTTTTCATGCTGACCCACCAATAACGTTCTTTCAGGTCCTGGTACATCTTGGTACTGCCGGGATGAATGGAGTACAATGTCTCATGGGCTTCTCTCAGGATAAGGGTCTTTATCTCTGGCTTATCCGGTACACATATCCGGGTTCCAAACCATATGGTGTCGTTTTCGTCCTCTGAAAATCTTGGGGCTTTTCCTTGCCTCATGTTCTTCCTAATGGCAGCTATATCCGGGTCTTCCAACTGAGCTTCACGGATCTACTCAAATAGAATTGGCTGGGTCTCCAAGGTGGCTAGATATGCTCTAGTGGTCAATCCAAGATTCAACTTTTCCATTTCTCTACATAACAGGGGTGCGTGTTCTTGAATCATCATGGCTGTGCAATATCCCTTGCGACTTAATGCATCAGCTACCACATTTGCTTTTCCGGGGTGGTAGTGAATACCTAAGTCATAGTCCTTTATGAGTTCCAACCATCGTCTTTGCCTCAGATTGAGGTCAGGCTGTGTGAAGATGTACTTCAAACTCTTGTGATCCGTAAAGATCTCACATCGATTTCCAACCAAATAGTGCCTCCAAATCTTAAGGGCGTGCACTACGGTGGCTAATTCCAAATCATGGGTCGGGTAATTCAACTCATGAGGTCTCAACTGACGGGAGGCATAAGAGATAACTTTCCCGTCTTGCATAAGAACACATCCCAATCCTTGGCGAGATGCGTCACAGTAGACATGGAAGTCTTTATGGATGTCGGGTAGGGTCAGTATGGTTGCTGACACCAGGCGGGTCTTGAGGGTGCGGAAACTTTCCTCGCATTCAGGAGTCCATTCAAACTTTTCTCCCTTCTGCAACAACCTGGTCATCGGCTTGCTATCTTAGAAAAATTCTCAATGAATCTCCGATAATATCCGGCC